>JBBHKE010001729.1:13861-144442 GCA_037447655.1 Zygnema cylindricum
CATCGTATTAGAAACTCAAACTATATAAGTGGTAATAATAACACAAAATAAACTGCTGATTGAGGTACATATTAAACTACATTAATGTGTGGATATAGACACATAATTTTACGGTTTTTTTGTTTAACACAGTTCCAAATACCCATCTCTCTCTCTCTCTCTCTCTCTCTCTCTCTCTCTCTCTCCCCCGTTAGTGAGAAACTCTAAAACTCTCCTATTACTGTTCTGTTATTTATTTTAGTTATTTTGAACTCTGGATGCCAATAGTTTTTTCTTAAAGAACTTTTGTCCATTCTAATTATCGCTCTCTTTTGTCACCAATTATTTTCAAAACGAAAATAGTGGTATAACTGTAAATTTAAATGATCGATTTAAATGATTAAACCTTAAGTATCAAAATTAATTTGAATGTTTTTTTTTTCTAAACGATTGAATGTTTTTAGTGTAACGAAAAGTCGACCATAGTATGGCATTGCTCTCCGAAGTACTTAATTTGAAATCCGAGAAAAACTGTACTTCCAATTTAAATTGGACCGAAAGGTTCAAAATTGATTTGATAATCAAGTTTAAAGGTTTTGTTACAAAAAATAGTTTCGAGAAATTTATTATACAACCTGCTTCTGTTTTTGCACAATGCAAAAAAAAAAACAAAAAGAGAAAGCACAATATTCAATTTCCTTAACAATAATAAAAACAAATGCTTATTACCCCCTCCCCTTTTTCTTTTAATTATCTCTTTATTTCCCTTTCTTTTCTTGAATAGGTTGTGGACGACCCTTCAACTAATAGACTTTGGAAATCAAAACATTTGGGAGGCAACCAATCGCATTTGGGGGGTGTGTGCATCGAAAGCTGTAGGATGTCAAAATATCAAGTAGTAAAATATTGTGTCAGATCCCACCTTTTAATGTTTTATTTTAGTCCATATTTGTTTTTCAAACAACCAAATTTACCTTTGGATATTTAGTTGCATCCTCACTTTCAAAAGTGAAATAAAATTTAACTGTTATTTCAAAATACAATTTGAAGGTTGATTTCCAAATTACACGATTAACTTTAGTAGGTTATTTCTTTTTACAAATATTACCCTTTGTTACATTTTTCATTTTTCAAGTGACATTTCAATTACAATATCAACTTCAATTCCAGGTTCTGATTATTTTAATTCAATTTTACCAATCCTTTTTTTTTTAATGTTTATATTGATTTTGATTTTTTCTTACCTCACCATTTGGTGTGAAAGACAAAGATGGTCGGCTTCAATGTTTGCCAAAGTTCAATTCGATGTTTGACTTCCCCTCTAATTGGTATTTAATATTAGTCACACCATATGTAATTTGGTTGTGTCTCTCTGAACTTACTTGCTATTAAGGTATTCGTTAAATGGTAATGGCACCTTTTGCGATCCAAAGTGTGCTAGATATAGCTGGTCGTGCCACTTACACAACCCTCAAACATTGTAAATTTCTTGAAATTGGTCTTTTTGTGGCACGTTTGCAAACAGAAGAAATTGCGCAAAATGGAATTGCGTGGTTTTGTGCAAACATGCTCTCGAAAAGGAGTCAGAAATGTGGTAGCAGGGCAGGAGTTTGTTGAACAGCGTTGGAGGTGTGATGTCTACAATGTCACAGGCAACATTACAATGTCACATGATGTCGCGGGTGTTGTGACACTGTTTGTCGTTAGACGTGTTACATCCGTCGTTTGTTTTCGACTCGTCATAAATGGTCGCGTGTATTGTAGACGTGTACAACCGTGGTAGTTTTTGTGTTCGTCATCCTTCGTAGTAGTTTCCAAGTCGTCTTCAGTTGTCATCAGTTGTACCTACGTCTACGAGCGTCACATTTGAAAGTTCCGATTTCATTTCGCACATAGGGACGCTCTTCAAAGTAGTACGGAGAATCTATACTACAGTCCAAAATACTTTATCAAAGTACCGATTACATGGGGACGTACCCTCACTTTAAAGTGAAAAATCGAGATTTGAATGTAATCTTGCGTCCGTAACACTCTACACCGCCAATCATAATTAGCGTGTAAATTATTTTAGCGTATAAAAATAATTACCGTGGTGTACGCTATTTAAAAATTTGATAATTTTGGAAAAAATCATACATTCTAATTGTTTGGTTATGGTAATTTGGATCTTTGAAAAAAAAATGTCGGTCGCAAACATGCTTACACTAATATAGGGTATCCTTACAAAATCTGACAAATCGTACACAAATCGTACATTCACACGGTCGAAACGCGACTGTCGGACAAATATGTGCGAGCGGGATTTTTTACGACCTGGTTTTTTTTCCATTTTAGAACGCACATTCTCATGCGTCCGCGGTTACTAAAACTAATTTATTGTACTTTTTAACTTAAAAAGTTACATTTATGTAGGGTCGGACACTGACCGTACACCACTCTATTTAAGAGACAACGTACTGAAAATAACCCTAAATAGAATAAAAAAAAAAATAGAATAAACTACGCTAATGGAGAATATAAAAAAAAAGGCGGGACGGAATTAGTGTACACAACGCTAATAATGATTGGCGGTGTACTGTATTGTACCCTAACTGGAATTTTGACTTTCGGGATTCAAACAAAATGAAAAGTACAACCGTCGAGTAATTTGTTTAATGTGTACGAATAACAAAGAGGAGTGATCGATTAAATTATTAAAACGTTCACGTTAGAGATTCAGCAGTTCGATTTTTCCACTTCGACCTTACGATCGTTGTGCTCTACACGTGGATGACTCTGATTGAGGCAAATAAAATTGGTTTCTAAACATGGATATGCAACCACAAATACGGAGGGCGTGTCCCAATGTAACCGATATTTTGAAACGTTATTTTGGAATTTAGCGCTGATTTTACGGTGTACTTTTCAAAATGTGCATATGTCAATCGTTACTTGCGCGTTCATTATTTTGAATACGTGGCAGTTGTACACGTCGCCGATACTTGCGACACCTATAGACGCCAACAAACTGCTGACATTTGTAGACTCCAACGATATCGGAACAAATTGCGGACATTTGTACGCCGCAAAGAGCCCCTGACATACTAGGACAATTCTCGACGCCAACTGTCATTTGTTGACGCCCACACGTGAAAGAAATAAGCAATCGCCTAGGTTTACAAAATGACATTTGTAGACGCCCACAAGTGGACAACATAAGCAAACGGACAAACAATTTTTTTTTCGTGTATTCTCCCAACTGCAAAAAAACAAATGAAAACTTTTGACGCGTGAAACCCATGCCTCCTATTCGTCAATAGGGTAGTATTTTGATTAAAAGCAGAATGCGATTTGATTTCAGTGCAAGTGTGAAGATGAGCTGGAAGTGGGTCGCGATGATAATACTGCCAAATCGCCGTACCTTTCAAGTTCCAAGATGACGCAAAATGTATTTGAGTTTTTGCCCATTTTTCATACGGCGTAATATTTTCAAGTAGGAAGTCCCATTTTCTGTGTAAACGACGGAAAAAAACCCTTACTTGAACACATGGGGACACACCCTGATTTTTTGTCACATGAGGAATAAATTGAGCCGTTCATTTTTGCCAAGCTTCAAAGTGACTTCGAACTTCAATAGTACGTGTTGTGTGTATCGATCGCACTTACCAAAAATTTATATGGTTACACAGGTACAATACACGGTGTATCGCTATTAGGGTTAATAGTTTTAAAAAAACTTTTCTCCGTACACACTTGTCCGATTTACAATTTGAGACCGCTAATCGGAAGCTGAGAATCCTAACTTTCAATCGCAACCGTCAGATCCCCAATCCGACAAAAGTGCGATACACGTTGTATATTTTCTTGACTAATCGATAATTGATATACCTATAAGGAAAACATCGTGAAATAATGATGCCCAATATGCCAATCAAATATATCGCGCTATAGTACTGTATTGTAGCTCGCTTGGTTATCAGTGCTTTTTGTGGGGCTTTGGTACGAAAATAGACTGTGACAAATATATCGGCAATATCAAATTTCTTCGTCCAGGAGCGAAATATCATGCCCACTTGCCGGTAGAGGTCGCAATAGTCAGAATTTCAGATACCAGAATCCGACATTTTTTTTATTTTCAAAATCTAAACACCCAAAATCCCGTCGGATTGTTGCACGCTCTTGAATTGTTACACGATAAGCGTTTTCGAAAAAACAGTTTAATCGAAACTAGATTTCTCGTGACTACACTTATCTGCCCGTACCCAAGTAAGTACAAAATTAGTGGTACATATCCCTTATACCTTCAACGATACCAAGAGTACAAAGTAAAATAATGTTGGATAAAATAGACACTACACCGCCAATCGTTATTAGAATTACGAACGCTATATCGCCACCCCCAAAATTTTGACCCCAAAACCTGAAATAGAATTAATATCACTATTTTTTTTTACATTAATCAAGGTTCTGGTGAATTAGCGTTAATAATTTTAATTTAAGATATTATTAAATAGTTGCAACATTAATAAGGGATCGACCTTGTTCGTAAACGGGTATTTACGTGTCAGAAATACAGAGTTATGAATTTGGTAGACGTCCGCGAAAAAATCGCACGATTTGAAGTTCTATTTTCAAAGTTATAGCGAGTGGTGTATTTAGGCGACATCGCAAGGTCAAAATAACAAACGAGTGTTCGTTATAACAGGTTAAGGGTCAAATTAGTAGAGCAATTTCCGACGTACGTTCGATAAAGTACTAATAATCGTCTGGTATGCGTGAAGTTTCGTTTCGTACGATTTTTAGTACGAAACGTCATAAGTCAAATTTTGTAAGTTACGTAGGTAGTTCCGCTTGTGAAATTTGTGACGCGCAAACGTGTGAAATTTGTGACGGGCGAACGTGTGAAATTGCGTTTCAATTCGCGCGCACTTTTGCACGTAAATGTTACGTAGTGAAAGGTAGCATTTGATTGGTTAGAAATGCTACTTAGTTAGTCAAAGATTTCGCTCGTTTTTGTATTGGTCAATCCGACTCCTAGCTGATCAATGTTTGGCCCAAGTAAAAGCCTGTAAAACAGAGCGTTGACTCTTGCCTCGCTGGTCTAGGGCGATGATGGATAAATGGTGAAGTCGAAAAGAAAACTAGGCATATCTTCCTTTAGAAAAGTTTGTGGAAATTTGGACTGGTTCAGGTCCTGAGCGCATAATACCAAATTGGAGCAATGCTATTTTGCACGGAAATCTTTTACTAACTTAGTAGTTTTTTAGTAGTTACGAGATATAATTATTTAAGAGTGGAGGGCAGTGGAAAACACTTTAAAGGAAGGGTTGAGCCAAAAAGACAAGATACCAAGCTGAATGTTATGTGGACTGAAGCTTCTTCTAATTAAAAGTTGATCCTTATATGAGTGATTTCAATATGAATTTGTGTATTTCAATGTATGCAATGTGTGATGGAAATTAGTTGTAGTAATGGAATTTTTTGAGAGGTAGGAAATCTTGTTACATATGGTATCAAAGATTTGGTTAGAAGCCTAGGAGAAGCTTGCTCACATGAAAATCGACTGTCGTGACCGGTGAGGGTGCTTTGACCCGTGTAGGTGGAACCACAATGTGAAGTGGTAGGCGATTGGAGGGAAACTAAATGACCACATTGCCAGCGGCCGCTGGTTAGATATGGGGCTTGCTTTGGTTCTGTGGACTAAAGCGGGGAAGGCAGTGTAGCCACCTCGAATCTCATTCCAATTACCTAGAGGTCAAACAAACATGCATTCTGTTAGTGATGAATCATGCGTAGAGAGAGGGCTTGAAACCATGATGGGTGAGGATGCGAGGATTAGAGAGTAAAAGATCTTGATGTAGTAGGAAATGGGAAATTTACTAATTGAAAGTGGAGTACTTTAATTCTTGAAGAGCAAATGAGTTTTGAAATGACTCAAAACTTTTCAAACCCTAAATTGTTACCTTTGAGAGCTTTTCAATTTTGTTTTTGCATAAAAATTGGTTGAATCTTACCTCTAAAAGCTTTCAATTTTGTTGTTACAATTTTTTTGTGGAATTTTTTACCGTTCTGTTTCAATGTTTGGATAATTGAAGA
Organism: Zygnema cylindricum; assembly: GCA_037447655.1. NCBI lineage: Eukaryota > Viridiplantae > Streptophyta > Zygnematophyceae > Zygnematales > Zygnemataceae > Zygnema > Zygnema cylindricum. The sequence continues at coordinate 19,916 of JBBHKE010001729.1, forward strand.
ATTGAATTTCCACTAACTTACTTTGAATGTCTTATTGATTTCTCAGATTTTGATCTTTTTCAAAGGATTTGTTAAGGAAGGAAGTTTTGGATTGGAGCAATCTGAGGACTTCAAATCCGTAGCAAATGTTTTTGCAAAACTATATTTTATTTTTGCTTTTGTTTGATTTCATTGTGTGATAATGGCAAATTTTGCATAGAAACGTGAAATAGAGCATTCCTTGAATGTTTTGAAGAAACGTATTGTGAAATTGGTCAAAAAAATAAATAATCGTGTTGGTGCTGTGGATGAAACAATTGCTGTGGATGAAACAATTTTTGGACTGAAAAGTAAATTGAAAGTTGTTAAAGAAAACATAAATGTTTCAAATGAGAAATTGGATGAGCTCATTAGCTTTATTCACACCAAAAATGATGTTGATGACCAAAAGGGTCAGAGTAGTAAAAGAAATGTAAGTTTTGGAATATAATTTGGAATCTATGAATTGTGATCGTGATGATCACACTTCTTTCACGGTCAATTGTCTGAAGGGTGATGTTTAGATTTGTTATTACACTCAAAGAAGGTCTAATTTGATTATTGATAATGTTGATCAAGAAGTGTTTAAAACCACTATTAAATTGCGTTTCTTGTCTCTCACTTATATATCAAGGATGGAAGAAAAGTAGCTAAACTATAGGTAGAGTGGATCTATGAAGGTTTATATCGTGGAATTTGACTCATCTAGCATTCATGTTATGGGTTTGACTGGTGAAATTGCTAAGTTGCATTTTTTGAATTATCTGAATCCTATACTGAAATCAAAACTGAAACATGCGAAATTCAATAATTTGAAGAAATTACAAGATAAGTTATTGGAAATAGAGGATCAGTTGGGGAACAATCGGGAAACTCAATCACTCAACGCTAATTTTAATGAAATATCAGAGTGGGGTGAGGAGAAATTTGTGGAAGATGGTTTCCATACGGGTCTTCAGAATAGGCAAAATATCTTCAAAGGAAATCAGAGTGGTGGACAATGTGTTAATACAAGAAACAAATTTCACAATAGAGAGGGATACATTAAGATTCCTAAACCGAACATTAATGCTCAAAAACCTAAAATTTCTATACCGAAATAAACTATCTGTCATAAAAAATGTCATTGAGCATTTGAGTGTGCACAATTGAAAGAAGATTATCTGTTATAACTGTGGAGAGGAGTGGAAGGTTTGATTTTTGCTAAAAAATTCAAAAAATCAATTAAAAGATGAAACTAATCATGCTTTCTTGTTATTTAAAATTGAGGAAGTTATTAATGAAGACGAGGGATAAAACACTAGCATTGATGTCATTCCTAGATCAGACAACACTAAAATCTTGAAAAACTAAAATCTCATTTTGTTACGGACATTAATACATATGATGCTCTTGTTAAATATTTGATTTTTGAATTTCGAAATATTTTCCCAAGTGATTTACCTTCACGGAGGCCACCTTCTCGAGATGTATAACATGTTATTAACTTGGAACCTGGAGGTAAACCTCCTATCACAGGAATTTATAAGCACATCTTTGAGCAAGAAGAGTTAAAGAAACAAATCAATGAGCTTTTGGAGAGGGGACAGGTTCAGCCCAGCAATTCACCGTATGAAGCGCATGTCCTGTTTGTCAAAAAGAAGGATGAAAAGATGAGAATGTGTGTCGACTATGTGTGTCGACTATCGTAGTCTGAACAAGATAACAGTGAAGGATAAGAAATCGTTACCATTAATTTTTGATTTGATAGATCGTTGCAAAAGGTGATAAAGTATTTTGTTAATTGATGTGTGTAGTGGCTTCAATCAGGTGCCAATTAGAATTGAGGATGTTAAAAAAGCTGCTTTTAGAATTAAGGTTGGTCATTTGGAAACGATAGTGATGCCATTTAGCTTAACGAATGCACCGCCCACTTACCAAAAATTAATGAACCAAACCTTTTAAGATTATGTAGATGAGTTTGTTCAAGTGTTTATAGAAGATATTTTAATTTACAAAGAATCTAAAGAACATCAAGAAACTCAATTAAAGAAAGTGTTGGAAAGGTCAAGGGGAAAAAAAATTATATTGAAAATGGTCAAAATCCAGTTTTCTTAAATGTGAACAATTATTTTTGGGACATATAGTTAGTAAGGATGGTGTTAAAACAGATCCATCCAAAATTACTGCGATTCAAAATTGGAAGCAGCCCACTAATGTCACAGAAGTTAGATCATTTTAGGGATTGGCCATTTATTACAAGAAATTTAGCAGGAACTTTATGATGTTTGCCGCACCTTTAACGGATTTACTACTGAAGAATGAGAAGATTGTGCGGGGGGCTGATCAGGAGAGAGCTTTCAAAGAACTAAAAAGGAAGTTGACCTTTGCCCCTACACTGGTGTATTCCGATCCTGCTGGAGAGTTGTAAGCTTTAATCACCACAGATGCATTTGATAATGGTATAGGTGCAGTCATAAGTCAAAAAGTTGGCAAACATTTTTATGCTATTGCTCTCGAGTCCAAGAAATTCAATGATGCTGAAAAGAATTACCCAGCACAGGAAAAAAAATATTTCCAATTATTTATGCATTTTGAAATGGTGTTGCTATTTGCATGATAAGAAATTCACGATTTATTGTGACAATATAGCACTTTTATATCTACAAAGACTAAGTGATGCACGGATCATTATAAGTAGACAGGTTAGGTGGATGCAGAAATTGGCATATTTCAAATTTAACCTCAAGTATACTCCTGGAAAGACAAATTTAGTGGCAAATCCTTTAAACATATGTTTTAAAAAAAATGTAATGGTTCAAGATGAATTGTTTTTAGATGCTTTTAGAAATGGTTATGATAAAGATCCTTACTTTATTTGATTTTCACATCTTTCCGGAACTCTCATTAATGGAGAGGCATGTCAAAATTAAAAATAGGGTGGCTTCATACTGGAGATAGGTTGCATCTTAAGTGGAGATTTAATAAAGCGCTTTTACATGGTGCTAAGAGCATTTAGGACATCTAAGTCGATAAAACCCCTATCGATCGAGTGATTATTTTAGCCAAGATGGCAAAAGAGGCGTCTAAACATGTGGACAATTGTGTACCTTGCCAACAAAGTAAACCCAGTAACCAAAAACCTTTGAGTCTCTTAAAACCTTTAGATATCCCAAAAAGACCATGGGAGTCTCTTATTTAGGTTTTATTATCAGGTTGCGAGTTACATCTAAAAAAAATGACAATATCATGGTCGTAGTTGATAGGTTCAGTAAAATGGCAATCTTTATCCTTTGCAAAACTACTCACTCAGTTGTAGACATTGCGAAATTATACATTGTTAACATAGTTAGGCATCATGGAGTTCCTCTGTCTATAGTCAATAGTCAATGACAAGTATTCTAAGTTTACCTCTGCATTTAGAAAATAATTGCAACAAAATTTAGGCATGAAATTAAAAATGAGTACATGTTATTATCCTCAAACAGATGGGCAAACAGAAAGAATAAACTGTACATTGGAAGAAACATTTATGACTGTTTGTAGTGGAGTCCAGAAACACAAGGGAATCTAAACTGCCCTTAATAGAATTCCCATACCATTCATGTAGATATGCCAACACAGGTTTCTCACTGTTTGAAGTTGCATACAGATACCAACCCATGAAACATTAGACTTAATAAAAAGGGTCACTAAAGAGAATAGGGGTTTTTTAACAGAGTTTTGGGAATACATTCTAACAGTTTGGAAAATAGTCTGGGATGCATTAGTGGAGGCACAGAGGAGGCAAGAACTATGTGCTAACCACAAACGGGGTGATTCGGTGGTAAGCACAGGTGACAGTGTTTGGCTTTCAACAACTCATTACAGGTGTAGGATCGAGAGACAATCGGATCCTGGGGAAAAATTTGCACTAAAGTACATCAAACCATTTATTGTAATCGAGATGATATCATCAGTTGCTGTCAAATTGGAATTTTCCCCTTAAAAAAAAAGTCATCCAGTAATACATATCAGTTAATTAAAACCAGCAAATGTTTGACTAGCTCAAGGAGAATCGGAATTGGATCCCCCAGTAACTATAAAACGTAAGGTTCAAATATGGGTAATAAATTGGGTTAGTCAAAGGTTTAAGGTCGGCAATATTATATTTTTGCAAGTGCATTATCTTAGAAGACCAAAAGATGAGTTGACCTTAGAGGACAGAAATTTTGAGTTTTTGCAAAGGTATTGGAGGGATAATAATATAGAAGTACCACCTTGAGAGTGAATTGTGTTTTAACTGAGGTTAATAAAAAAAAACGAGGGGATGATGTGTAACAGGATCTCTTACCTCTCAAAAAATCCCAATACTACAAACAATCCCAACCACACATTCCATACATTGGAAAATACACATCCACATTGGACAACACTCACATAAGGATAAACTTTAAATTAGAAGAAGCTTCTGTCCACATAACATTAGCTTGGTCTCTTGCCCTCGTGGCTCAACCCTTCTTATTACAACGTTTTCCACTACTCTCCACTTTTAATAATTCTATCACTTAACTACTAAAACACTATTTAGTTCGTAAGAGATTTCAATGAAAAAATGCATCTTCTCCAATTTGGTATTAATCGCCCAGGACCAAGATCAGCCGGAATTTCCACAAAATTTTCCAAAGGAAAAGATGTCTACTCTCCTCTTACACTTCACTATTTATCCATCATCGCCTTGGACTAGCCAGACCTGAGTCAACGCTCCGTTTTAACAGACTTTCACCTGACCAATCATTGATCGGTAAAGACTCGGACTGACCAATGCAAAATCGTTCGAAATCTCTTACTAACTACTTAGCACTTTTCTAACATATCAATTGTTAAGTTTCACTACGTAACATTTACGTGCAAAAGTGCGTGCCAAACGAAACGTGACTTCGCAAGATCATGCCTAACAAATTTCGCACGCGAAACTTTCTACAAAATTCCCTTAAGTGAAACTGACGTTTCGTACTAAAATTTGTATGAAACGAACCACTGTGCATACTAAACGTTTCACTAGATCTTTATGAAATGTACACGCGAAATTTCGCTACTAATTTGACCCTTAACCAGTTTCAATGATACCCACTTGTTATTTAGACCCCACATTGGCACCTAAATACACCCATCGCTATAACTTTTATAATATAACTCCAAATAGCGTGATTCTTTCGCGGACGTCTACTAAATTTAGTAATCTATAATCATAACTCCTAAATACCCTTTTATAAAAAAGTTCGATCCACTATTACTGTTACATCATCCCCTCCTTATTTTTAACTACCCTTAGTTAAAACATCTTTAATTCTCAAAGCGGGACCTCTATATTATTATCTCTCCAATACCTTTGTAAAAACTCAGAATTTTTATCCTCTAAGGTCAACTCATCCTCAGGCCTTCCTAGATAAGGCACTTGCCAGAATATAGTATCGGTGACCTTGAACCGTTGACCAACCCAATCTATTACCCATCTAAGGACTTCAGGTTCTATAATTATTGAGGGATCCAATTCCAATTCTCCTTCAGTTGGTCAAAGATTCGCTGGTTTGTATTTGCTGATGTGTATCACTAGATGAATTTTTGTTGAAGGCGGAAATCATCTCGATTACAGCAAATTGTCCAATGTACTTAGGAGCTAATTTCCTCGTAGGATCCGATTGTCCCTCGATCTTGCACCTGTGATGAGTTGTAAAAAGCCAAACCTTGTCACCTGTGCGTGACACCCAATCACCTTGTTTGCGGTTAGCATTTAATTCTTGTCTCCTTTGTGCCTCCACTAATGCATCCTGGACAGTTTTCCAAACTGTTTGAACGTATTCCCAAAACTCAGTTCAAGAACCTCTATTCTCTTGAGTGACCCCTGTAGTTAAGTCTAATGCTTCTCTAGGTTGGTATCCGTATGCAATTTTAAATGGTGAGAATCGTGTACTAGCATGTTTACATGAATTGTATGCAAATTCCATTAATGGTAGTTTAGATTCCCATGTGTTCTGAACTCCACTGCAAACAGTCCTAAGCATTTCCTCTAGTGTACGGTACATCCTTTCTGTTTTTCCATCTGTCTGAGGATGATAAGCGGTACTCATTTTCAATTCAGAGCCTAATTTTGCTGTAATTCTTTCCAAAAGCTGGCGTAAATTCAGAATCTCTATCACTGACTATAGATAGAGGGACTCCATGATGTCCACGTTTCAAAATATAACTTTGCAATATCTACAACTAAATGAGTGGTTTTGGAAGGGATAAAGATTGCCATTTTACTGAACCTATCGACTACGACCATGATACTCTCATTCTTTTTAGATGTAGCAGACAACCTGACAATAAAATCCATACTGACAGATTCCCACGGTCTTTCGAGGATATCCAAAGGTTCTAAGAGACCTTTAGGGTTTTGGGTCGTAGGTTTACTCTACTGGCAAGGGAAATAACTTTCCACATTTTTTGACACCTCTTTTGCCATCCTAGGCCAAAACAATCTACTTTGCAATCGACTAAGAGTTCTTTCTCAACCTAGATGTCCTAAATGCTCATGAGCTTCCCATAAAATTTGTTTTCTTAAGTCTCCCACTTCAGGAATGCATAATCTATCCCCAATTTGCAAATATAGTAAACCATCCTCTAGTCTAAAGTTTTTGACATGCATCTCATTCAATGGGTCAGAATTCCCTCCCGAAATATTCTTGCAAATCACACCAAAATAAGGATCTTTATTATAACCATTTCTAAAATTATCTATAAACAATTCATCTTGAACCATAACACTTATTTCAGAACATCTACTTAAAGGATCTGTGACTACATTTGTCTTCCCATGAATATGTTTGACATTAAATTTGAAATATGTTAATTTTTGCATCCACCTAACCATTCTGCCAGTCATAATCTGTGCATCACTTGATCTGTGTAAATAAGAGAGTACTTTTTTATCACATTGAACTGTAAATTCTTTTTTAAGCAAATAACAACGCCATTTCACTAATGCATGTAGAATTGCAAGTAATTAATTTTTCGTGTTGTATAGTTTTTTCGGCATCATTGAATTTTCTAGACTCAAAAGTAATAGGATGAAAGTGTTTGCGGACTTTATGACTTATGACCGCACCTAGATCTTTATCAGATGCATCTGTAGTGATCAGAACTTTAAGTTCCCCAACAGGGTGAGGATACACCAGTGTAGGGGCAGAGGTCAACTTCCCTTTTAGTTCCTTGGATGCTCCCTCCTGATTAGCTCCCCATACAAACGTGTCCTTCTCCCGAAGTAAATCCGTCAAAGGTGCGACAATCATACTGAAGTTTCTGATAAATTTCCTGTAATAAGTGGCCAATCCCAAAAACGATCAAACTTCTGTGACATGCTAAAATTTTGGATGGATCTATTTTAACACCCTCCCCACTAACTATGTGTCCCAAAAATAATTGTTCACTTTTAAGAAAGCTGAATTTTGACAATTTTCCATATAAATTTGTTTCTCTTAACCTTTCCAACACTCTTCTTAAATGAATTACATGTTGTTTTTTTAGATTCACTGTAAACTAAAATATCATCTATAAACACTTGGACAAACTCATCTATGTAATTTGAAAAGGTTTGGTTCATTAATCTTTGGTAAGTAGGCGGTGCGTTCGTTAAGCCAAATGTCATCATTATCCATTCGAAATGACCCACCGTTGTCGTGAAAGCAGATTTATCAACATCTTCAATTCCAGTTGGCACCTGATTAAAGCCACTTTGCAAGTCAATCAACGAAAATACTTTAGCACCTTTTAAACAATCTATCAAATCAGAAATTAAAGGTAACGGATACTTATCTTTCACCGTAACCTTGTTCAGACTAGGATAATCGACACACATTCTCAACGTTCCGTCCTTCTTTTTGACTTAGAGAATTTATGCTTCGTACGGTGATTTACAGTGATTTGCTGGGCTGAATATGTCATTTCTCTAAGAGTTCCTTGATCTATTTTTTTAATTCCTCCTGCTCAAAGAAACTGTGCTTATAAACTCCTGTGACCAAAGGGTTGCATCCAAGTTCAAGGTTAATAACATGTTCAACATCTCGGGAAGGTGGCCTTATTAAGGGTAAATCACTTGGAAAAACATTTTGAAATTAAAAAAATCAAATCTTTAACAGCAACATCAAATGTATTAATGTCAATTACAAAATCAGATTTTAGTTTTTCGAGAGTTTTTGTGGTGTCTCATTTAGCGATGACATCAACGTTAGTGTTTTCTCCCGCCATTTCATCAGTAACTGCCTCAATTACTAATAACAAGAAAGCATGATTTGTTTTATCTTTTAAGTGCTTTTTAAATTGTTTAGCGGATATCAAACCTTCCACTCCCAATCTGTTTATGTTATTTATATGATTCCTATGCAATTTTTTAGGAGATAATGCTTGCAAAATCTTCTAACCGTTTTCGGACTTCACTTTCAAGGTGTTAATTCCCAATTAATTTGAGGATTGTGTTCAGTTAACCAAGGAATTCCTAGAATTAGTTATTCACTTCCCAAATTCATTATTTCACACACAACTTTCATTTTATGACCTTGGATATCAACTTCTATCGTGTCAGTTTCTAAGTCTAATGTGGACTTATTACCATTTGCCACTTGAACATGTAAAGGCTTTTCCCTTATGACGGTAGGAATTTTATTTTCCTCTACAAATCTATGTGAAATAAAATTATGTGTGGCACTTGAATCAACCATTACTCTCAATGGTTTTCCTTCCACTAATGACTCAAATCTAATGAAACTGTGTCTGGTGTCATCATTACTTAACTGTCCTAACATAGGTCTGTTGTTGAGAATTGCATCAGAAGGATTCTTTAAACAATGCAGTGTAGTGAGAATCATAATAAATTCAGCTATCGTAACTTTTCCATTCATTAATTTGCCCTCCATATTTAACACTTTAACTTCTAGATCTGGTTGACTCAACTGAGGACTTTTAGTTAGTCCTTTCCGTTTCCCACCTTCTGGGTTTCCTGCTCAGCTAAGTATAATGCAATATCCTCTTGGAGACCTTCATTTACATCGACTATTTTGAGAGAATTTTTATCTGTACAGTCTTTAGCGTAATGATTTGGACCTCCGCATTTGAAACAAGTGACTTTCTTTTTAGATTTTGTGCACTCTCTACTAAAATGCCCCTCCTCCCCACAGTTATAACAAATTTTTTTTTTCAGTTGTGCACACTCAAATGCTCTATGACCCTTTTTCTTACAAATAGTGCATGTGGGGATGGTAAGGTTAGGCTTCTGAGTATTAATGCTTGGTTTAGGACTCTTAATGTATCCCCCTCCATTGTTAAACTTGTTTCTTACATTAACACTTTGTCCACCCTTCTAATTTCCCCTGAAAAAATTTTGCCTATTCACCATACCAGCATTCAGACCCTCATCCACAACCTCCCCTTTATCCCACTCTGATACTTCATTCTGTTGTTTTGTGTCTGCTACACGAACTGAAGATGAGGATGATGCTGGAGTTGTCATCACAGAATTCAGATAAGCAAGAAGCTCTCACAGATGCTCAGAAAAATTACACACAACTTTGGGACACAACCAAAAATAATTTAGGAAACCAAATGGCCTACAAATCTGACACAAGGCAGATAATACAGAAAGGAACACATGTGCAAATTTACACAGAAATGTGCAAACATATCTGAGAAATATTCTCAGTCATAGTATATCAAAAATTGTCACAGCATAATTTTGATATAACAAGTTCCTAATTCTGAAAATGGTTAAATCCTATATTTATACCTAAAAGATCTATTCTTCTAAGAGCTAGGAGCCACTCACTACCGTAACTAATCGATGTTATCGCCCAAAAGTTCGGAGAATCTTAACAAATCTCTAGTAATCATGTTTAAAAAAAAAAAAAAAAAACAGTACGGCCTTGTACGGTAATGAGTTGGATTTTTAAGGAAAAGCACTTTTCCGGTAAACAACCCCACTTTTCGCCTGATGGAGGTTCACCCGAAGACGATCAAATCATTCTGCCACTCACAGATCGCCACGTGGTATGAAACGACAAAATTGAGTACGGGATCAACAAAAACTTTTCAGGACTACTAATTTTTAGGGCTGCCTTCGAATGGTAAAAAACATCAAAAAGAGACAAAATAGGGGATAAAAAAAAACGTTGGAAATAAATGTTGAAATTTTTGTCGTTTATGGTATTTTCTGTACGGCCGGAATTTTGACCGTACAGTACCATAATGGAACGGAGCCCCTTTTCCATCAAAGCTTACAGTTGTTTTGAAAAGGCCAATAGCGCCTAACAAAAATAATTGTGGTTTATTTTTTTTTTTGATTCATCACGGGTTATTCGGTGGACATTAAAAAAAATTTAAAAAATAAATAGGTTTAGAGAGATTTTTTTTTTTGTTATCAGTCCTAAACACAATTTAGTATGTGCCTCGAAATGAAAACCGCATGGTCGCAGTTTGGATCATGCGTCACCATTGTAACGCCTCCCAAGAAACACTACCGTATAATACCGTACAGGACACTGTGTATCGCTATTAGGGTGCGTCTCTATGTACTTAAAACTTAGAGATTTACTTTGGTTTTTAGCGCAGATCCGGCGGACCCGGATTTTAAGTGTCCTTATGTGTAACAACGAAATAGTTACTTAAGGGTGTGACGATTGTATACGTTGACAATGCCCGTGATGGCTGTCAACATCTACAATCTGTGATAACGCACGCTATTTTTTGTAACTGCTTGTGACGTCGCATGATTTTTTCTAACATTGTAAACGTACCACCTTCCAACCCGTGCCCTTTCACGATTGAAGAAGATGCACTTTGCTTTTGCGTCGCCTGTCTGGTCGATGTGAAATGGCATCGGTATCTTGAGACCCTTGGCGAAATAAAATCCATACCAGTCGACTTGAAATGGCATCGGAATCTTGAGACCCTGGCGAAATAAAATCCATACCAGACGCTGACGAACAAAACCAAACAAATTGTGTACTTTGCCTCCCCGTACCTGAACGCAAACGTACAAAACAAAACAAATAGAGTTCGCTGTCGCTTGAATTCGTTTGAAATTTTTGTAAAAAAAATTACACTTGCGAATATGTGTTCCTATTTGTTTTTCGAAAATACTTTGTTTTAAAACACATCGCCCATGTGTTTTAAAAAAATGTTTGAACATGACATTTTTTGGAGTGGACCTGGGTCGAAGAACACAAGACGACAATATATGATACATCTTAAATGTGGCGGTGACGCAAAATGTACTTCTTTTTTTTCTATTATTTTGTACGGTTGAAATTTATGCGGTATGGATCGAAGTTTTAACAGAAAATGGCAAAAAAAAATCCTTACTCTGGCACATAGAGACGCACCCTAAGAAACCTTAAATTTTTCGTTTTTTGCTCACCATGCCGCACCCGAATTTGTTTTATTTCAGCATCACTCGGCCGAATCCGGCCGACCTCCAAAATTTTGCACCCGAATCCGTTCCGGATCCTACACGCAAGATTGGGTACGGATCTTGTATGGATTTGGGTACCCGATTCCGACCTCTGCTTGCTTGTCGATTATTTACCGGATTATCGGAATAGGAAATTTCACTATACAGAACACTTTACCTCACACCGTTTTTAACATAAGGAACATTGTAAGCACTAATCTAGTCTTATTATAACTATTTAATGTTTAGGTGTTGAAATAAACTTAAAAACCATTAATACAAATATTGGCACTAAAGTATAATTATTATGTCAACTATATAGTTAAATTTGAGGTGGCATCAACACTATTTCAAATGTATATATACTATTGTTTTTAGAAAGCTTTAGTCCTCTCTATGCCTCTGCTGTGAGGGAGAGAGAGTTGTTCAGAACTTAAGTTATTTTTGGTTGAGTTCGGTTCAGTATTTACCAAAATTAGTGTGACAGTGAAGTTGGGATTCACGGTTCATTCACACTTGGGACACGCGTCGTCACTTGGGAGAAATGCGTGAGTATGTCCTCCGTGGACGTACGGAAATTCGGCGCGACCACGGGACTTCTTGAAGTCACATCTATGGTGCCAAAACCTCTAATCGGACGTCTGACAGCCGCCGCCAACAAATACTGACGAGGCGTGACTAGACAACTATCACTTTACGTTGTCTGAACTTCGGTGTAAATATTTGGTAGAACAGATTTTTTGTCTGTAGTGAATTAGTTGTTTAGTGTTGAGAATGTTATTTATGACATACCTTCAGTACACATGTATACTCACAAAATTTGTTGTGTTAGAATGTTAGATGTACGGCTGGAATGTTTTCGTACAGCTTAGTGTAGTTTCAGTGTATAGAAGTAGGAATTAGTGTATTTTGATTCATTAGGAACAAATGATATGAAAAACTGTACACTCAGTTTTATGAAAATTCACCTCTGAATATCTCACAGATCTCTGAGCAAAAATAAGTGAAATTTTATGTGTATGTTCCTTTGTATAATATCTACAATGTGGTAAATTTGTAGAACTATTGTGTCCCTGTGTTGAAAGTGATTTTCTGTCAAAGTTTCTGGTTTGCCATCGGTATTTGTGGGAGCTTCCTCTCTTGATATGTTGTACAATGACTACTACTGCTTCATCTTCTTCATCTTTTTCGCGCCCGCCTTCACAAATTCCGGTCTTTGATGGACGTGAATATGTGTATTAGGCAGATCTGGTTAAGTCTTACTTCAAACAAGTGAAACCTATTGATGTGCTAAATGGATCCCAAACAGACCACACGGCAGTTATCTGGAGGTCACAAGATCAATTCCTGCTCGTGACAGTCTACCTTTTGCAAGGGATGTTTCTTCTGCCTGTCTTCGTATCTACCTAAGATAACCATGGCTGCCTGCCAGGTTTTAGTAACTATGACAAGTATGAGAACTGTAGAATGACCATAGACTAACAAAAGAGATAGAATACAAAATACCATTTTTCAACACTCCTTTTATTTTTTAGTCTATCTTTTGCTTCAAACCACACTTCTCCCTACAAAATATCAATTTGGGAGAAGGAATTGGCTTAGTAATCATATCTGGTACCGTTTCTCCATCTGGTCTATATTCCAAACTAATTGTTTTATTCTCAACCTTCTCTTTAACAAAGCTCAAACGAATATCTATATGTTTTCCTTTAAAGTGATGCTTAAGATTTGCTGCAATTGCAATCCCAACTTGGTTATCACAAAACATCTTTTGCACTCCACCCTTCATATATCCAAGTTTTTGAAACAAAAATTTCACCCACATTAATTCTTTTCACAGCCGAACAAGAGGCCATATACTCAACCTCCATGGTGGACTGAGCAATCACCTTTTGTTGCTTACTGCTCCAATTGCAAGCCCCATTCCCAACATATAACACATACCCACAAGTATACCTTTTCATCGAAGCATCCCTTTAATTGGCATCACTCCAAGTGGTGATGTGAGTATTATCCCCTCCCAAATGCAACCACATATCTCTTGTTCCTATCAAGTACCGCATGACCCTTTTGGTCGCTTTCCCAATCTTTCTTCCTAGGATCATTCAGACTCCTACTTAATATCCCTACTGCTGTTGCTATATCAGGATGAGTACATTTATAAAATAGATCAAACTATCGACAACTTGTCTTTATAGAATAGTTTGCATAAACTCGCTTTCCTCAGGTCCTAACTCGTTACCTAAGATCAAGACTCCCTCTTCTGAGCTCCCCTCATTTCCTTTCTTTAAGTCCATTGGAGTCGTACAACTATTTGCTTTATCCATTTGAAAATTATCAAGCATAGTTCCCATTGCTTCCTTTTGAGTTAGTCTAATTTCTTTTTTCTATCCCTCTCCATCTGAATTCCCAAAATATACTTTGCCTCTCCCAAGTCTTTCATTTAAAATCTACTATTTGAATCTTTTTTCAATCCATTAATTTTCTCTATTGATTTACTCAAAACAAGCAAATCATCAACATAGATGGCAATGAAAATTATGCTTTCCTCGTCCTCAAATAGATAGATGGAATGATCTAAACGGATTTGGATAAATCCCAAACTCGTCAAAAACCCGTCCAACTTCTTGTTCTTTTCGCGTGGAGCTTCTTTTAGTCCATAAAGAGACTTTGTCACTCTGCACACCTTACTTTCTTCTCCTTTCTCCACAAATCCTTCTTGTTGTCGCATGAAGATATTTTGTTCTAATTCTCAGTGTAAGAAAGCGGTTTTCTTGTCCATCTGGTGCACTTCCATATCTTCCGCTGCTGGTAGACTGAGTAAAATCTAGAGGGAGGGAAATCTAACAACCAGAGTGAAGGTGAATCCCTTTGCTACTAATCTGACCTTGTATCGCTCGATAGTGTTATCCGGATTGAAGTTCAACTTAAATACCCACTTGTATCCTATCGGCTTTCTAACTGGAGGACAATCCACCAGCTCTCTTGTGTTTGCTTCCATAATGGAAGCCATCTCATTATTAATGGATGTCATCCATCTACTGTGTTCCGGACTATTAATTGCTTCCAAGTAAGTCTGAGGTTCGCTCAAATGTGACAGCTTAGTTACCTAGCTGTTCACTTGTCTCTCTTGAAGTCTCTTGCTGCTCCTCTTTCCTCCTTTAAACTCCGACATTGGAATGGAGGGTAATATTGGGTTTCTCCAAACGACTTGATCTTCTCCCTTATCCGTGGAGTCCATCTCCGAACGTTCATCATCCATTTCTTGTCTTTCCTCGTTTTCTTCCTCGGTTTGAAACGGAAGTTGTGACTCCGAGAGAGGGTCACTCACGGTCAGTTTTTTCTCTTCCTCTGCAAGGTCAGGCTGAACCAAAAATCGGTAAGAAAATCTGAATGCAACTAATTTTCGGATTCAATTGTAATTTTAACCGGTTTAGTATATTTAAAGGGATCTATGGACTTTCTTTCATCCATGACTACTAAGTGTTTTATTAGAATGATATCTTCTCTTCCAAGATCATAAACTCCATATACCTTTACATTTTCATCATACCCAAGTAGGTATCCCGACTTTCCCCTTGCATCTAACTTTCAATCAGATTTTTATGTGTTTAGACTAAATACTTGACTTCTGAACACCTTTAAGTGTGAAGTATTAGGTTTTCTCCTGGTTTATCTTTCATAAGGTGTTTGTCCTTTTTACCATTGAGGTAATGACTCTATTTTTGAGATAATTAGCAGAATTCATAGCTTCTGCCCAAAAACCTTTTCTTATCTTTTTATCCGACAACATACTACGGGCACTATCACTTAATTTCTGATTTAGTCTCTCGGCTACACCGCTTTGTTCTGGGTTTTTTGGAACAGTCTTTTGGTGTTGAACCCCTTCCTCTTTCAAAAACTCCTCAAACTCATTAGAGGTGTATCCCCCCCTATTATCACTCCTCACTCTCTTTATAGGTGTCTCATGAAGCTTCTCGCTCCATACTTTATACACTTTAAAATAATTCGAAGCCTCAGATTTGTTTTTCAAGAAATATAATCTGGAGTATTTAAACAAATCATTAGTGATAGTAATCATAAATCTTTTCCCTACAACTGATGGCAATTTGGTCGGTCCCCATATGTCAGTATGAATCAAATCTAAGACCATTTCACCCTTATATGTTGCGATTTTTGGGAAAGGCAATCTGTGGGCCTTGCCTTGAGCACATCCACTACAATTGTCGAAGGTCTGATTATCTCCAAAACGTATTCCCTCAACTACACCCATTTTCTTCATTTCTTTTTATCTATCTTGATGCACATGTCCCAATCTTTTATGCCACATCATTAAGTCACTTACACCGGCATAGTAAACTCCCGTCTTCCCATTATTCAAATTCAGCCTAAACATTCCTTTGATACCTTTTTCAGATGTGAAGTACACTTCATTCTTATAGCTAGCAAGAATGACTCATTTCTTAGTACTAGTCTCAAAACCCTTGTCATCTAAGACCAACGTAAAGATAAGATTCTTGTTCAAATTTAGAATAAAAAGATTATTTGAGAAAGTGACTATGGAATTTTTCGCATCAACTAAGACTCCCAGATCCACGGATCCCACTAAATTAGTGGTTACTACTCTCCCATCCCCATAATCTATCTCTTCAATAGGGATCTTTCTCATTGTGGTAAGTAATGGTTTTTCTCTACTCATATGCATAGAGGCCCTTGAATCAATAATCCATCATTCTTTAGGAGCTTTTTTTACTCCACCGAAAGCACACTTTTGCCTCCTTGGAATCTCTGACTCACCTTTCACCTCCAAGACCTCGTTGAGGAGAAGTTCTCTATCGTACTTATCGAAATCCTCTCCTGTGACTTGTTTTGGCACAAACGCTTTCTTCTTTCCTACAGTTGATTGCCAATCTGCCCCTCCTTCAATCTCAACTCTGTCTGTTTAGTACACTTTGCCATGTAATGTCCCGGCTTCTTACAAAAGTGACAAAGCCCCTTCATAGGTCTTGATCCAGATCCGTCCGATTGGTTTCCTCTTCCTCCTCCACCAAAGTTCCCATAAAGTTTCTTGGAATTCTTATCTCCCTAGTTAGTTCCAGCAGTCAAAGCTTGAACACTCTTTTCTCCTCTCTGAATCTCAATTGTGCTTTCCCAAACCAAAATCATCCCCACAACGGAGTTCCACATCCATCGATGATCTAGCAAATCGTGAACCTTGTTAACAATGTTCTCATAATCATCTGGGAGTTTCATCAACAAAGTACTCACATTCTCTTTCTCGGTCTCTCTTTTTCTTTCACTCTCCAACTTCATAAATAACTCGGCTAAGTCAATACAAATGTCTAACATCTTTCCCCCTTTGTACACATATGCTTGTACCTTCTGATCCGCCAACTTCTACTGTTGAATCATACCACACTTGTAAATGTTGACAAAAGCCTCCCACAAGTCGTCCGCCATGTCCACATGAAAATGAGGTGTAGCAACTGCTTGAATGAGACTCCTGAGAATAAAATGAGTCGCCACGATGTTGTTGAAATCCCAGATTTGAGTATCATTTGCATCGGTTTTTTGAACATCTACTACCGGAACCGACCCATTAGCCATCGGTGTGAGTTTCTCTTTCCTTTTCTCCTTCCCTTTGTCCGAAACGATGCTTTCCCCAACATCCTCTACCACCTCTGCCTCCACAGATCCTCCTTTGAATCAAGATCCTCCAAACCCTGGTGGAACTCCCAATTTTGCACTTGGCCGACGCACACGAACACTCACAATGCCCCATAGCCGTTTTCCAAACAATGAAACCCTCATCATGGTTTCCTAATATATGAACTCAATTCCATGGGAAATGGGCACCTTAGAGGGTAGGCCCATGACCTGTAATTATGTGACCTCCATTGGTCCACTGAATGTCCAGTTTACATGAAGTCTCTAGGATAACATTTGCACTTTTGACTTTAGCAATGAATAAGTGCCACCATGGCACGCAAAAACTCTGACCGACTACGACCTTGCGTAGCTTGGACTCGTTTGAGTCTGCAACAAAAAAAATCACTGAAATTGCTCCCCGAGCATTAAGTTAAAGTTGTTCAAAGATAACAAATTAATACAGATGGTCTCTAGGAGAGTGGGCTTTCAAAAAAAATTCTAAGTCCTAAAAACCTACTCAAAGCCCCTGTAGACGAATCAAATTATCATACACTACAAAATGTATGCACAAAGTAAGGTAGCCGCTATACTTTATGTACGGAATTATGCGGCACCACTCTCGGTCTGCCACGTGGCGAATAAGGCGTCGCCGTTCAGTCCCTTTTTTCTTTAGCATCCTATAGGATAGTGCCACGTGTCAGTTTTCTCCACTTTGGCAAAATGCTGCCAAAAAAGTCTTTTCATCATGCCAGCACTCACGGGTGCCTTGCGTTCGTAATTCGGCGATCAATGTTGGTCGTTTTATCTTGACGACGCGCTGAATAACCTTTGTTGACTGTCAAAATTCTACGGCCGTCATTCCGTTTTGACCGTTGTCCTTGATTGCGTACGACATTTGATTTTGTTCGTTGATTTAGATGTAGTTTCGCTTATTTCGTATGCTACAGTATATTTTGCGGTATTGTATGTTTCATGCTCACTTTGTTCCGTATGTGTCACCGTGTCATTATTTATATATTTATCACATAAAATAAACGTAACGCTTCATCAAGGCCTATTGGATAAAGAAAACGGCTACATCGCACTACAGTTATCCGGAGGTCAAAGGATCAATTCCTGCTCTTGATAGTCTACCTTTTCCAGGGGGTGTTTATTATGCCTGTCTTTTTATCTGCTTGAGACAGCCATGGCTGCCTGCCAGCTCTCAATGACTACGACCAGTATGAGAACTGTAGAATGACCATAGACTAACAAAAGAGATATTATACAAAATACCCTTTTTCAACCGCTTGATGGAGTAGAGGAGTTATTTTCTTTTGTATTTTTTTTTTATAATTCTTGTTTACTATATATTTAACAAGTTTCTCCAAACTTGTGGGCAACAACTTTGCATAGAGGTACCTAACCTTTTAAATGCTCGAATGAAACGTAAAAAAAAAATGAATATGCGCATGGAAAAAATGCATTTTTTATAAAATGCGTTGACGCACTCTGACTTTATAATAAATGACAAAATAGAAAAACATACAATCAAAACGTATAACTACAAATTAGGGTTGGGCTCAATTAAAAAAAAGTGAGGTCATTTACCGAAAAACATACCTTTCTGTACTAATTTGTAATGTTTTGTCTATTTTTTTATAAATTACGTTTACTGGAGATTTGGTAAGATTTTCCTAACTTTTTCGGTGAAAATTTCGACGTCCAATTTTGAGTTTTTGAAGCAAATGCTCCTTCTGTCCAATGTCTGGACAATCTCCTTAACAATGTCTTGGAGGACACATGCCACACACTCGACTTGTCTTTTGGTTCACAAAGAAACAAAAGATTTAATCCACGGTGGACGAGCGATTATAACCTAACAATAGGCAAAGGCTATGTGCCTTCGTACAAGGTCGATACAAATCTAACAAAAGCGACGTAAAATTATTTGCGGGAGGATATCGTCATACACTTTATTTTTTTCGTAGAAAGGACGTTGCGTAATTCGTATAGTGATAAATTACACACGCAAAAAGGTTAAAATTTAAAATGTTTTTACAAATCTTAATTTTCCCGTTTTTACAAATCTTAATTTTCTCGTTTTTACAATTTCGCCGTTCAAGTTTTATGTTTTTCAAATCTTTTATTACTCTCAATTGTCTGAACAAGAACAAACGTGGTTCCAATCGAAATGAAACACGTAGGCGATAAGTGCCTTGCTGGCACGACCTGATGGATAAGTGATGAAAACGCTACTGCCAGTAAACATGTCCGTACATTACTGGAAACGCCTCATGGACGACGACCCTTAGCCTCCAGTCACGAGATTGGTTGAGTCACCAATCATGATCTGTCACTGCCGTCGCAAAATCATCCTGTTGACTGATGTTGGCGCCCGTACCTAGGCCTTTCATGTCATGCGATTGGCTGGGCATGGCCAATCACGATCTCTGACTACGCTGCTCTCAAGCTCATCAAAGGAGATATCACAGCACCTTAGAACTTTGCCTCAAAATAGAGGTTATTTTTTTGGGTTTGTTTCTCAAAAAGAGCGTACTAGTTATGATCTCAAGTATTCGCACTATTAAACTAAGCTCCCTCCATATTACAAGCATCTTGGCTCTCGCCTTGCGTCAATTTTAAACTGTGAACAAGGTGACAAGTCTTAATAAAATTCAATTCACGACCTCCAACAATGAGATACCACGCTTGACAAATTTCACAAGGAACAAATGATAGCCACTAAATGTAATTTTATCATCGCTACAAGTGCTTGATCGGGGCGTAAAATCTGATTGGAGTAGCATATCGACTCTCCAGTAGATTGTTTAGAATGACGATCAGGGAACTTTGACCAGTTGAGCATTCAGCCTCTGATAGTAAATCCCAATAATTAACACATTGAGTCGTTAATAGCATCAATGACAAACTATACTCGAGTCCCCATGTAATACCACTCAAACTTGAAACAACTATTGTTTGACTTCCACAAGAATTGTGCAACCCAAACCTTTCAAAAACTACAAATAGACAAAACTTTTCCAACAAAGCCTCACCCTATTACAAACTATATCAAGAGAGTAGTTGGACAAACCAAGTTGGAAATCTTAATAAAAACCATGAAATGTAAATTGCTTCCACACTGAACAACATTTTACAACAAAATTTTTAAAATTACTTTTGTGTAGCATATATTCGCCTGAACTTCTCTCGTTTCTGCACTATTTTCTACCCCTCTCCTGTACTTTCAAGTAAAACAAATGTTCGACATACTCGCATTTAAGCTATACTAACACTACCAGCAAGTAATAGGCTTTTTATGCCCCACAAAAAGTGTTCACTCCTACATTTGCTTGAAGCCACTAGAGGATTTTTTGGCTGGGCTTCCCAATTCCAAACTTCTATAACTTATTACAAAGCTTACGACGGTCGCTAGTTAAAGTTTCAGCAAGACACAGAATTCTGCGATTCATAGCTTGGAGACGATGATTTCCCGTTGATTAAGAAAGTCAACACTTGCGGCGAATTCCGTCAACAAAACGGCAGCCAATCCAAACATAGTCCACCTGAATCAACCATCCTCCCGAGAGTAACTCAGGCTCAGCATTGTTGACACTTCCTTTCAGAGACGAGAACGGAGAATGTGCAGTAAATGCAAAAAACTATCCTTGGCTTGCGGCGTATAAACGGGAAATACCATGATCAAGATTACAGACTAACCGACAAAACTTCATTTCATTTCAACAAAAATGTATGCATAAAATCACCAGGAACAGTAATTGTTCAGAAACTACACAGAAATGAAACGCTTCCCATCCGACCTTCTGTTTTCCGTGTTAAAGAAACGACAGACAACATTCCACTCACCCATAACTACTCTCAAACAGAAAAGACGAACAACACCACACAGTACAATTCACAAAACCCTCAAGAATCCCTTCACCAAACAAATTAAAAAATAGAGATAAAAAAGTATCTTAAAAAACAGTTTGCCGGATAAATTCTAGATCATCTGACAGTAACAGTCTGACAGCAAAGTCTTACCTTCCAATTGTCATTTCGTTCTTTCTCGTCCATCCAGATACCTCAGTCCCCAATTTGGTTCTCAAACTTCAAATCCTGGAAATCAGATTGCATTTATTTCGCTTTTTGTCTCTGACATTCAATTGTGACAGCTGTCGACCGTGGAGCAGCAGAACACGAAAAGAAGGCCCCTCGGTGACAGCAGTCACAGGTGCTGACGTGGCAGTTGGAGGGAGAAAGGAGGAGAGGAACAGACGGGAGGCAGACGGCAAATGGGATCATCGCATCACTGCAACGGACAACTGAAAGATGAAAGACGCGTCTGGTAGGGAGGGAAAGAGAAGAGGAAGAAGAAGAAGAGAGAACGAGATGAAGAAGAAGAGAAAGAGAGAGAAGTAGACATGGTAAGTCTTTAGGCATAACTAATGTACGAAGGACGACTGCCGGATATAGTGAAAATATGTAAAAGGATTAAAGGAAATGAAAATCAGAGAAGGAAACTGCAAATTTTAACATATAATGCTATAGAAACATATATATGACAAAATATAGAAGTAAAAAAAAATTAAGGTACCTTAGTTGCCAGATGGTTTGGCACACAAATCTCCGGTGGAATTTTTTATGCATTCAAAGGGAAGTTTTCGACCAAATCTTGGGGAACCTGGAAGAAAATAAATGATGATTAGACAAATATTACAAAAGGGTATGAAAAGGCAGTAAATAAATAGAGACTCCAGAAAAAAGAGAGAGAGTGAGAACTAAACGCACGAAACAACCTCTGAGAGCGGAGGAGCGACAAATTAGAAAGTACCTCTAGATACCGATGAAGACGAGGCTCTCCTCTTTGTTTCTCCGAAGAACATCCTCCACCAACCGCTTCCATAGGCTCTCCTAGGGACCAAAAACAGAAACACCAACAAGAAGGGAAAATTAAAAGGGGGCGAAAATGGAAAGGGAGTGGGAAAGGGAGAGGAGAGAAGAGGGCGAGGGGTAGGGAGGGTAAGATGGAGAGGTAGAGGGAGAGTGCATGAGGGAGAGGGAGGGAGGAAAGGATGGAGGAAGGGAGTGAGAAAGAGATGGAGTCTCACCATGAAGAGATTTCCGGCAAATATAGGAGCTTTGCAAGCATAGCCCCTGCCCACCAAGGTCTCCATGAGCAACCAGGCGTCGGCACCGAATACCGGGATGGTTGAGACATACAGCCATCACAAGTTGGTGAGAAATTTAAACTCAGGTGGTACAAGATGAGGAAGAGGGAGAGGGAGCAAGAGCGGAAGCAAAAGCGGAAGCGAAGAGAGAGAGGGAGAGGGAGGGAAAAAGAGACAAATTACAAATACCTCGAGATCATGGGCCTCTCTTCTTTAAGTTTGTGATGAACCTCCGGCAATCGCTCCCACTTGTGCTCCACGGACAAAATAAAAAAAAACAACAACAAGACAATTGGTAAGAAAAAAGAGGGGAGAGCAAAAAAAAGAGCTAAAGGTAGAAAGTAGAGGCAAGGGATTAGAAGAGCGATGAAAATCAAGAGAGAAACGAAAGAGAGAGAGGAAGAGAAATATATGCTCCGTAGGCTTCCAAAAGTAGAGCAAGAGCCCGATGCCCATCCTCGAGCATTCCCCCCTGACTCCGCAGAGCCTTTGCGACTATGTCGTTTTGCCCGGTCGAGTCTGCAGCGTCCAGCAACCCCAGCACCTCCAATACTCCCGTCCCGAACAGATAAACAACGAAAACAAACAACAATAAAAAAAATTAGTAAAGGAATCACTTCTTTAACTTCTTTGTCTTCATTGCCTACTTCGTCTTCTACTTCGTCTTTTACTTCTACTTTGTCTTCTACATCTACTTCTTCTTCTACTTCTACTTCTACTTCTACTCTGTCTACTACATCTACATCTACTGCTCCTGCTCCTGCTCCTGCTCCTGCTCCTTCTCCTTCTCCTTCTCCTTCTCCTTCTCCTTCTCCTTCTACTTCTACTTCTCCTGCTCCTTCTCCTTCTCCTTCTCCTTCTCCTGCTCCTTCTCCTTCTCCTTCTCCTTCTCCTGCTCCTTCTCCTGCTCCTTCTGTTGCTCCTTCTCCTTCTCCTGCTCCTTCTCCTTCTCCTTCTCCTTCTCCTTCTCCTTCTCCTTCTCCTTCTCCTTCTCCTTCTCCTCCTCCTCCTCCTTCTCCTTCTCCTTCACCTTCTCCTTCTCCTTCTCCTTCTCCTTCTCCTTCTCCTTCTCCTTCTCCTTCTCCTTCTCCTTCTCCTTCTCCATCTCCTTCTCCTTCTCCTTCTCCTTCTCCTTCTCCTTCTCCTTCTCCTTCTCCTTCTCCTTCTCCTTCTCCTTCTCCTTCTCCTTCTCCTTCTCCTTCTCCTTCTCCTTCTCCTTCTCCTTCTCCTTCTCCTTCTCCTTCTCCTTCTCCTTCTCCTTCTCCTTCTCCTTCTCCTTCTCCTTCTCCTTCTCCTTCTCCTTCTCCTCCTCCTCCTTCTCCTTCTCCTTCTCCTTCTCCTTCACCTTCTCCTTCTACTTCTCCTTCTCCTTCTCCTTCACCAACTCCTTCTCCTTCTCCTTCTCCTTCTCCTTTTCCTTCTCCTTCTCCTTCTCCTTCTCCTTCTCCTTCTCCTCTCATCTTCTTCTGTTCTTCTCTCTTTCTCTCTTCTTGTCTCTTGATCTTCTTCCTTTGTCATCTTCTCTAAAATCCATTTCCGGGTCTTGTCAACGCCCCCCACAAAATATAACCCTATGACTTGATTCTCTGAGATATCAAAATATGCCAATTTTGTGAAGTTATGTGAGAGCCCAAATGCGGCTCCGTATATAACTTTTCCACTCTTGAGGGGTACAAACCTTTTCTAACAAAATATGAAGCCCCAAATCTCAGCATCCTGCGTCTTGAAAAGAACGAAAAACTTGTTCAGTGGCAGCCTCGACAAACTTTCCGTAGTCGGGAAGGCTTCTTCTCAGCGCCGAATTCTCCTAAATTCGCGACGGGAAATAAAACATTAATTGCAATATTTCCTGCAAAAAAAAAGAAAAAAAAAAAAAAACAATAACAACAAAAGAGCTCGTATAAAAAAATAAACAACTCGAGAGAAAAAAAAACTCATATGAAGCTTAGGATTGTGTCCGAATTATATATATATTTTGTTTTATGAAAACATATGATGTGAAGTATTAATTAAAGTAATTTAATATTTCAAATAAAAAAAACCAAAGATCTCACATTGTAAAGATTTCCGGCAAACAGAGTTTTGCAGGCATAGCCCCTGCCCACCAGGGTCTCCATGAGCAACCAGGCGTCGGCACCGAATACCGGGATGGCTGATCCCTACAGCCATCACAAGTTGGTGTGAAATTTCAAAGAAAAGGTGGTACAAGATGAGGAAGAGGGAGAAGGAGCAAGAGCAGAAGCGAAAGCTGAAGCGAAGAGAGAGAGAGGGAGAGGGAGCGAAAAAGAGACAAATTACAAATACCTTGAGATCATGGGCCTCTCTTCTTTAAGTTTGTGATGAACCTCCGGCAATCGCTCCCACTTGTGCTCCACGGACAAAAGAAAAAATAACAACAACAAGACAATTGGTAAGAAAAAGAGGGGAGAGCAAAAAAAAGAGCTAAAGGTAGAAAGTAGAGGCAAGGGATTAGAAGAGCGATAAAAATCGAGAGAGAAACGAAAGAGAGAGAGGGAGAGAAGTATATGCTCCGCAGGCTTCCAAAAGTAGAGAAAGAGCCCGATGCCCGTCCTCGAACATGCCCCCCTGTCTCCGCAAAACCTTTGCGACTATGTCGTTTCGCCCGGTCGAGTTTGCAGCGTCCAGCACCTCCAGCACCTCCAATGCTCCCGTCCCGAAAAAATAAACAACAAAAACAAACAACAAAAAAAAAAATTAGAAAGTGAATCACTTCTTTGACTTCTTTGTCTTCTTTGCCTTCTTCCTCTTCTACTTCGTCTTTTACTTCTACTTTGTCTTCTACATCTACTTATACTTCTACTTCTACTCTGTCTACTACATCTACTTCTACTTCTACTGCTCCTGCTCCTGCTCCTGCTCCTGCTCCTGCTCCTGCTCCTTCTCCTTCTCCTTCTCCTTCTCCCTCTACTTCTCCATCTCCTTCTCCTTCTCCTTCTCCTTCTCCTTCTCCTTCTCCTTCTCCTTCTCCTTCTCCTTCTTCTTCTCCTTCTCCTTCTCCTTCTCCTTCTCCTTCTCCTTCTCCTTCTCCTTCTCCTTCTCCTTCTACTTCTCCTTCTCCTTCTCCTTCTCCTTCTCCTTCTCCTTCTCCTTCTCCTTCTCCTTCTCCTTCTCCTTCTCCTTCTCCTTCGCCTTCGCCTTCGCCTTCCCCTTCCCCTTCCCCTTCGCCTTCGCCTTCGCCATCTCCTTCTCCTTCTCCTTCTCCTTCTCCTTCTCCTTCTCCTTCTCCTTCTCCTTCTCCTTCTCCTTCTCGTTCTTCTCTCATCTTTTTCTCTTCTTCTCTCTTTCTCTCTTCTTGTCTCTTGATCTTCTTCCTCTTCTTCTTCCCTTTTCACCTACTTCCTCTTCTTTTCTTTTTCTTCTTCTTCCCTCTTCGTCTTCTCTATAATCCATTACCGGGTCTTGTGGACGCCCCCTACAAAATATAACCCTATGACTTGATTCTTTGCGATATCAAAATATGCCAATTGTGTGAAGTTATGTGAGAGCCCAAATGTGGCTCCGTATATAACTTTTTCACTCTTGAGGGGTACAAACCTTTTCTAACAAATATGAAGCCCCAAATCTCAGCATCCTGCGTCTTGAAAAGAACTAAAAAATTGTCCAGTGGCAGCCTCGACAAATTTTCCGTGGTCGGAAAGGCTTTTTCTCAGCGCCGAATTCTCCTAAATTCGCGACGGGAAATAAAACAGTAATTGCAATATTTCCTGCAAAAAAATAGAAAAACAAAAAAAAAACAATAACAACAAAAGAGCTCGTATAAATAATTAAACAACTCGAGAGAAAAAAAAACTCATATGAAGCCTAGGATTGTGTCCGAAAATTATTTTTTTTGTTTTATGAAAACATATGATGTGAAGTATTAATTAAAGTAATTTAATATTTCAAATATAAAAAAAACCAAAGATCTCACCTTGTAAAGATTTCCGCCAAACAGAGCTTTGCAGGCATAGCCCCTGCCCACCAGGGTCTCCATGAGCAACCAGGCATCAGAACCGAATACCGGGATGGCTGATCCCTACAACCATCACAAGTTGGTGAGAAATTTCAAACTCAGAGGGTACAAGATGAGTAAGAGGGAGAGGGAGCAAGAGCGGAGGCAAAAGCGGAAGCAAGAGAGAGAGGGAGAGGGAGCGAAAAAGAGACAAATTACAAATACCTCGAGATCATGGGCCTCTCTTCTTTAAGTTTGTCATGAACCTCCGGCAATCGCTCCCACTTGTGCTCCACGGACAAAATAAAAAAAAACGACAACAAGACAATTGGTAAGAAAAAAGAGGGAAGCAAAAAAAAGAGCTAAAGGTAGAAAGTAGAGGCAAGGGATGAGAAGAGCGATAAAAATTGAGAGAGAAACGAAAGAGAGAGAGGGAGAGAAGTATGCTCCGCAGGCTTCCAAAAGTAGAGAAAGAGCCCGATGCCCGTCCTCGAGCATGCCCCCCTGTCTCCGCAGAGCCTTTGCGACTATGTTGTTTCGCCCGGTCGAGTCTGCAGCGTCCAGCACCTCCAGCACCTCCAATACTCCCGTCCCGAACAAATAAACAACCAAAACAAACAACAATAAAAAAAATTAATAAGGGAATCACTTCTTTAACTTCTTTGTCTTCTTTGCCTACTTCGTCTTCTACTTCGTCTTTTACTTCTACTTTGTCTTCTACATCTACTTCTACTTCTACTTCTACTTCTACTCTGTCTACTACATCTACTTCTACTTCTACTTCTCCTTCTACTTCTCCTTCTCCTTCTCCTTCTCCTTCTCCTTCTCCTTCTCCTTCTCCTTCTCCTTCTCCTTCTCCTTCTCCTTCTCCTTCTCCTTCTCCTTCTCCTTCTCCTTCTCCTTCTCCTTCTCCTTCTCCTTCTCCTTCTCCTTCTCCTTCTCCTCTCATCTTCTTCTCTTCTTCTCTCTTTCTCTCTTCTTGTCTCTTGATCTTCTTCCTCTTCTTCTTCCTTTTCACCTACTTCCTCTTCTTCTCCTTTTTCTTCTTCTTCCCTCTTCGTCTTCTCTATAATCCATTACCGGGTCTTGTCGACGCCCCCCACAAAATATAACCCTATGACTTGATTCTCTGCGATATCAAAATATGCCAATTTTGTGAAGTTATGTGAGAGCCCAAATGTGGCTCCGTATATAACTTTTTCACTCTTGAGGGGTACAAACCTTTTCTTACAAAATATGAAGCCCCAAATCTCAGCATCCTGCGTCTTGAAAAGAACTAAAAACTTGTTCAGTGGCAGCCTCGACAAACTTTCCGTAGTCGGGAAGGCTTCTTCTCAGCGCCGAATTCTCCTAAATTCGCGACGGGAAATAAAACATTAATTGCAATATTTCCTGCAAAAAAAAAGAAAAACAAAAAAAAAACAATAACAACAAAAGAGCTCGTATAAAAAAATAAACAACTCGAGAAAAAAAAAACTCATATGAAGCTTAGGATTGTGTCCGAATTATATATATTTTTTTTTATGAAAACATATGATGTGAACAATTAATTAAAGTAATTTAATATTTCAAATAAAAAAAAAACCAAAGATCTCACCTTGTAAAGATTTCCGGCAAACAGAGCTTTGCAGGCATAGCCCCTGCCCACCAGGGTCTCCATGAGCAACCAGGCGTCGGCACCGAATACCGGGATGGCTGATCCCTACAGCCATCACAAGTTGGTGAGAAATTTCAAAGAAAAAGTGGTACAAGATGAGGAAGAGGGAGAAGGAGCAAGAGCAGAAGCGAAAGCTGACGCGATGAGAGAGAGAGGGAGAGGGAGCGAAAAAGAGACAAATTACAAATACCTCAAGATCATGGGCCTCTCTTCTTTAAGTTTGTGATGAACCTCCGGCAATCGCTCCCACTTGTGCTCCACGGACAAAATAAAAAAAAACGACAACAAGACAATTTGTAAGAAAAAAGAGGGGAGAGCAAAAAAAAGAGCTAAAGGTAGAAAGTAGAGGCAAGGGATGAGAAGAGCGATAAAAATTGAGGGAGAAACGAAAGAGAGAGAGGGAGAGAAGTATATGCTTCGCAGGCTTCCAAAAGTAGAGAAAGAGCCCGATGCCCGTCCTCGAGCATGCCCCCCTGTCTCCGCAGAGCCTTTGCGACTATGTTGTTTCGCCCGGTCGAGTCTGCAGCGTCCAGCACCTCCAGCACCTCCAATACTCCCGTCCCGAAAAAATAAACAACAAAAACAAACAACAAAAAAAAAATTAGAAAGGGAATCACTTCTTTGACTTCTTTGTCTTCTTTGCCTACTTCGTCTTCTACTTCGTCTTTTACTTCTACTTTGTCTTCTACATCTACTTATTCTTCTACTTCTACTCTGTCTACTACATCTACTTCTACTTCTACTGCTCCTGCTCCTGCTCCTGCTCTTGCTCCTGCTCCTTCTCCTGCTCCTTCTCCTTCTCCTTCTCCTTCTCCTTCTCCTTCTCCTTCTCCTTCTCCTTCTCCTTCTCCTTCTCCTTCTCCTTCTCCTTCTCCTTCTCCTTCTCCTTCTCCTTCTCTACTCATCTACTTCTCTTCTTCTCTCTTTCTCTCTTCTTGTCTCTTGTCCTTCTCCTTCTCCTTCTCCTTCTCCTTCTCCTTCTCCTTCTCCTTCTCCTTCTCCTTCTCCTTCTCCTTCTCCTTCTCCTTCTCCTTCTCCTTCTCCTTCTCCTTCTCCTTCTCCTTCTCCTTCTCCTTCTCCTTCTCCTTCTCCTTCTCCTTCTCCTTCTCCTTCTCCTTCTCCTTCTCCTTCTCCTTCTCCTTCTCCTTCTCCTTCTCCTTCTCCTTTTCCTTCTCCTTCTCCTTCTCCTTCTCCTTCTCCTTCTCCTTCTCCTTCTCCTTCTCCTTCTCCTTCTCCTTCTCCTTCTCCTTCTCCTTCTCCTTCTCCTTCTCCTTCTCCTTCTCCTTCTCCTTCTCTACTCATCTTCTTCTCTTCTTCTCTCTTTCTCTCTTCTTGTCTCTTGATCGTCTTCCTCTTCTTCTTCTCTTTTCACCTACTTCCTCTTCTTCTCCTTTTTCTTCTTCTTCCCTCTTCGTCTTCTCTATAATCCATTACCGGGTCTTGTCGACGCCCCCTACAAAATATAACCCTATGACTTGATTCTCTGCGATATCAAAACATGCCAATTGGGTGAAGTTATGTGAGAGCCCAAATGCGGCCTTATATATAACTTTTCCACTCTTGAGGGGTACAAACCTTTTCTTACAAAATATGAAGCGCCATATCTCAGCATCCTGCGTCTTGAAAAGAACGAAAAACTTGTTCAGTGGCAGCCTCGACAAACTTTCTGTTGTCGGGACGGCTTCTTCTCAGCGCCGAATTCTCCTAAATTCGTGATGGGAAATAAAAGAGTAATTGCAATTTTTCCTGCAAAAAAATAGAAAAAAAAAAAAAAAAACAATAACAACAAAAGAGCTCGTATAAACAATAAACAACTCGAGAAAATGAAAACTCATATGAAGCTTAGGATTGTGTCCGAATGTTTTTTTTTTTGTTTTATGAAAACATATGATGTTAAGTATCAATTAATGAAATTTAATATTTCAAATAAAAAATAAACCAAAGATCTCACCTTGTAAAGATTTCCGGCAAACAGAGCTTTGCAGGCATAGCCCCTGCCCACCAAGGTCTCCATGAGCAACCAGGCGTCGGCACCGAATACCGGGATGGCTGAGCCCTACAGCCATCACAAGTTGGTGAGAAATTTCAAACTCAGGTGGTACAAGATGAGGAAGAGGGAGAGGGAGCAAGAGCGGAAGCAAAAGTGGAAGCGAAGAGAGAGAGGGAGAGGGAGCGAAAAAGAGACAAATTACAAATACCTCGAGATCATGGGCCTCTCTTCTTTAAGTTTGTGATGAACCTCCGGCAATCGCTCCCACTTGTGCTCCACGGACAAAAGAAAAAAAAAACGACAACAAGACAATTGGTAAGAAAAAAGAGCGGAGAGCAAAAGAAAGAGCTAAAGGAAGAAAGTAAAGGAAAGGGAATAGAAGAGCGATGAAAATTGAGAGAGAAACGAAAGAGATAGAGGGAGAGAAGTATATGCTCCGCAGGCTTCCAAAAGTAGAACAAGAGCCCGATGCCCGTCCTCGAGCATGCCCCCCTGTCTCCGCAGAGCCTTTGCGACTATGTAGTTTCGCCCGGTCGAGTCTGCAGCGTCCAGCACCCCCAGCACCTCCAATACTCCCGTCCCGAACAAATAAACAACCAAAACAAACAACACAAAAAAAATTAGTAAGGGGATCACTTCTTTAACTTCTTCGTCTTCTTTGCCTACTTAGTCTTCTACTTTGTCTTTTGCTTCTACTTTGTCTTCTACATCTACTTCTACTTCTACTTCTACTCTGTCTACTACATCTTCTTCTACTTCTACTTCTACTTCTACTTCTACTTCTACTGCTCCTGCTCCTGCTCCTGCTCCTGCTCCTGCTCCTGCTCCTGCTCCTGCTCCTGCTCCTGCTCCTGCTCCTGCTCCTGCTCCTGCTCCTTCTTTCTCCTTCTCCTTCTCCTTCTCCTTCTCCTTCTCCTACTCCTTCTCCTTCTCCTTCTCCTTCTCCTTCTCCTTCTCCTTCTCCTTCTCCTTCTCCTTCTCCTTCTCCTTCTCCTTCTCCTTCTCCTTCTCCTTCTCCTTCTCCTTCTCCTTCTCCTTCTCCTTCTCCTTCTCCTTCTCCTTCTCCTTCTCCTTCTCCTTCTCCTTCTCCTTCTCCTTCTCCTTCTCCTTCTCCTTCTCCTTCTCCTTCTCCTTCTCCTTCTCCTTCTCCTTCTCCTTCTCCTTCTCCTTCTCCTTCTCCTTCTCCTTCTCCTTCTCCTTCTCCTTCTCCTTCTCCTTCTCCTTCTCCTTCTCCTTCTCCTTCTCCTTCTCCTTCTCCTTCTCCTTCTCCTTCTCCTTCTCCTTCTCCTTCTCCTTCTCCTTCTCCTTCTCCTTCTCCTTCTCCATCTCCTTCTCCTTCTCCTTCTCCTTCTCCTTCTCCTTCTCCTTCTTCTTCTCTACTCATCTTCTTCTCTTCTTCTCTCTTTCTCTCTTCTTGTCTCTTGATCGTCTTCCTCTTCTTCTTCTCTTTTCACCTTCTTCCTCTTCTTTTCCTTTTTCTTCTTCTTCCCTCTTCGTCTTCTCTATAATCCATTTGTGGGTCTTGTCGACGCCCCCTACAAACTATAACCCTATGACTTGATTCTCTGCGATATCAAAACATGCCAATTGGGTGAAGTTATGTGAGAGCCCAAATGCGGCCTTATATATAACTTTTCCACTCTTGAGGGGTACAAACCTTTTCTTACAAAATATGAAGCGCCATATCTCAGCATCCTGCGTCTTGAAAAGAACGAAAAACTTGTTCAGTGGCAGCCTCGACAAACTTTCTGTTGTCGGGACGGCTTCTTCTCAGCGCCGAATTCTCCTAAATTCGTGATGGGAAATAAAAGAGTAATTGCAATTTTTCCTGCAAAAAAATAGAAAAAAAAAAAAAAAACAATAACAACAAAAGAGCTCGTATAAACAATAAACAACTCGAGAAAATGAAAACTCATATGAAGCTTAGGATTGTGTCCGAATGTTTTTTTTTTTGTTTTATGAAAACATATGATGTTAAGTATCAATTAATGAAATTTAATATTTCAAATAAAAAATAAACCAAAGATCTCACCTTGTAAAGATTTCCGGCAAACAGAGCTTTGCAGGCATAGCCCCTGCCCACCAAGGTCTCCATGAGCAACCAGGCGTCGGCACCGAATACCGGGATGGCTGAGCCCTACAGCCATCACAAGTTGGTGAGAAATTTCAAACTCAAAGTGGTACAAGATGAGGAAGAGGGAGAGGGAGCAAGAGCGGAAGCAAAAGTGGAAGCGAAGAGAGAGAGGGAGAAGGAGCGAAAAAAAGAGACAAATTACAAATACCTCGAGATCATGGGCCTCTCTTCTTTAAGTTTGTGATGAACCTCTGGCAATCGCTCCCACTTGTGCTCCACGGACAAAAGAAAAAAAAAACGACAACAAGACAATTGGTAAGAAAAAAGAGCGGAGAGCAAAAGAAAGAGCTAAAGGAAGAAAGTAAAGGAAAGGGAATAGAAGAGCGATGAAAATTGAGAGAGAAACGAAAGAGATAGAGGGAGAGAAGTATATGCTCCGCAGGCTTCCAAAAGTAGAACAAGAGCCCGATGCCCGTCCTCGAGCATGCCCCCCTGTCTCCGCAGAGCCTTTGCGGCTATGTAGTTTCGCCCGGTCGAGTCTGCAGCGTCCAGCACCCCCAGCACCTCCAATACTCCCGTCCCGAACAAATAAACAACCAAAACAAACAACACAAAAAAAATTAGTAAGGGGATCACTTCTTTAACTTCTTCGTCATCTTTGCCTACTTAGTCTTCTACTTTGTCTTTTGCTTCTACTTTGTCTTCTACATCTACTTCTACTTCTACTTCTACTCTGACTACTACATCTACTTCTACTTCTACTTCTACTGCTCCTGCTCCTGTTCCTGCTCCTGCTCCTGCTCCTGCTCCTGCCCCTGCTCCTGCTCCTGCTCCTGCTCCTGCTCCTGCTCCTGCTCCTGCTCCTGCTCCTGCTCCTTCTTTCTCCTTCTCCTTCTCCTTCTCCTTCTCCTTCTCCTTCTCCTTCTCCTTCTCCTTCTCCTTCTCCTTCTCCTTCTCCTTCTCCTTCTCCTTCTCCTTCTCCTTCTCCTTCTCCTTCTCCTTCTCCTTCTCCTTCTCCTTCTCCTTCTCCTTCTCCTTCTCCTTCTCCTTCTCCTTCTCCTTCTCCTTCTCCTTCTCCTTCTCCTTCTCCTTCTCCTTCTCCTTCTCCTTCTCCTTCTCCTTCTCCTTCTCCTTCTCCTTCTCCTTCTCCTTCTCCTTCTCCTTCTCCTTCTCCTTCTCCTTCTCCTTCTCCTTCTCCTTCTCCTTCTCCTTCTCCTTCTCCTTCTCCTTCTCCTTCTCCTTCTCCTTCTCCTTCTCCTTCTCCTTCTCCTTCTCCTTCTCCTTCTCCTTCTCCTTCTCCTTCTCCTTCTCCTTCTCCTTCTCCTTCTCCTTCTCCTTCTCCTTCTCCTTCTCCTTCTCCTTCTCCTTCTCCTTCTCCTTCTCCTTCTCCTTCTCCTTCTCCTTCTCCTTCTCCTTCTCCTTCTCCTTCTCCTTCTCCTTCTCCTTCTCCTTCTCCTTCTCCTTCTCCTTCTCCTTCTCCTTCTCCTTCTCCTTCTCCTTCTCCTTCTCCTTCTCCTTCTCCTTCTCCTTCTCCTTCTCCTTCTCCTTCTCCTTCTCCTTCTCCTTCTCCTTCTCCTTCTCCTTCTTCTTCTCCTTCTCCTTCTCCTTCTCCTCTCATCTTCTTCTCTTCTTCTCTCTTTCTCTCTTCTTGTCTCTTGATCTTCTTCTTCTTCTTCTTCTCTTTTCACCTACTTCCTCTTCTTCTCCCTTTTCTTCTTCTTCTTTCTTCGTCTTTTCTATAATTCATTATCTGGTCTTGTCGACGCCCCCTACTATATATAATTCTATGACTTGATTCTCTTCGATATCAAAATATGCCAATTGGGTGAAGTTATGTAAAACAAAAACAACATTTAGCCAGAAATAAGTCATGCATTTTAAAAGCTGAATATTTTTAAGGGTGAGTGCAAATACCTTAGGAATCTCGACCAAAAAATGCGAGAGAAAAGACTAAGAGATGAGAAAGAAGGGAGAAAGGCAAGAGAGGGGAGGGAGAGAGAGAGAAAAAATGTAAGAGAGAAGACTTAGAGATGAGAAAGATGGGAGAAAGGCAAGAGAGGGGAGGGAGAGAGAGAGAGAGAAAGAAAGAGAGAGAGAGAGAGAGAGAGAGAGAAAGAGAGAGAGAGAGAGAGCGAGAGAGAGAGAGAGAGAGAGGGAGAGAGAGAGAGACTAGGGAGAAAGAGGGAGAGAGAAAGTATATTCTCCAGATGCCGCCAAACGTAGAGCGAGAGCCCGATGCTCCTTTTCCACTTCATTTCATTTCAGAAAATCATAAGCTTGGACTAAACCGTTTATCCAACTCGGCTGCAGATTTAACATAAAAATGAAGAAAAAAGGAAAAAAATACATCACAAAATAATTATAGAAACCTAGGTGACATGATCAGAATTGTATAAAATTGGAATTTACAGTTTGTCCAACACCAGAGCAGATTTTATTCAAAGAAAATGAACGTCATAGAATACAATGGAAACCCACGAGATGAAAATTTATCAGCTTCACCCAGTAAGGTTCAATACTTGGGAATAATGAACACAAAGGGACAAACAAAGCTCAGTATTTCATAAACTTGAACAAAGAACACAAGAAACGGATAAAGCTCATAATAATTTTATTCACCAAAACTGCGACAAGACATGCTTGCTTAACTGTCAAAAACTTTTGCAAGAGAGAAAAGCAAATAAACAAATAATTAAAATAAAAAAATCTTAGTTTTAATTCATTAAACAAATAATTTTCAAAGAAAGGAAAACCATGCACTTCTGACATACTATATGTTCGTCCTTCATTTGAAACGTTTATTTTGTTACAACAATCAGGCAACATTTTAGGCAGAGTGGTTTGTTAATAAAAACCATTGAAAAAATATGAATGCGAGAAGTACAAAAGAACTGTGTTTTTTTGTTGAATGATGAACAAAAAACCTGCTTGCAATAAAAACTAATATAAGTGCCAGGAGTACACTCAATGATTCTATTGTTCGGATTCCTCGTCTGACCTCCTCAAGGTTGCCCATCTACTCTTATTTCTCTTCCAGATCAGATTATATTTTGAATTGCAATAACAACATTCTATAAATAATTGATTGATATTAGATAACATTTTCAATCCACGAAAAACAAATCTGAACACTTCAATAAAATGGACACTTATTCTGTTCAATAAAATGGACACTTAAAAGAATATTCCAGGAATAATGCATGACCATCTTAAACTAGAACCCCACCATGTAAAACCTCGCTTTTCCCTCTTCATTTGGGTTTTTTCATTCCCTCTCCCTCTCCCTCCCTTTCCCACTCTCCGTCCCTTTACCACCATAGAGAAAATAGTAGAAATAGCAGAGGACTGCGTGAAGAGATAAAGAGTGAGAAATCAAAAGAGGGAGAGCGAGAACGAAGAGGGGGATAAAGATCGAGTAAAAAAGAGGCGAAGAGAGAGAAAGAGTAAAAATAAAAAACAAAGAGAATGAGAGAGCGAAAGAGAAAAGAGAGCCAGCAAAAGAGAAACAGAGATAAATAAACTGATAGAGACTTACCTAGAAACTTGTGTGAGGGCATCTGGAGAAAGTCCATTACTAACTTCCCCTTCTGTTTGATTCCAGACTGAGGGGTGAGCCATTTAATTTAACAAACAAAAAAGACCCATCTCGGACTGCTGGAGAAAGTGCAGTCAGGTTCAAAAACACATCCAAAGATAGCTTAAACTTGAAGAAGGTCAAACAAACAAAAAAAAAAAAAAAACAAAAAACAAAAACTGCCAAGTCTTGCTTGCTTACGTGCAATGCAAGATAAATCAAACATGCAAAATATCATGGTCTTAATAGTACTTTTCTAGTGTCACTTAACAAACAGTTTGATCTTGTTCGAAATCTCTACCTGAAATTGCCATAAAAAAAGAAGTAAAAAAAAAAAACACTTAGATACACTTGTAAAGACCATTGAACTACCAAAACCGTTATCTGTGTTTGCCAGGCAACACATTACACAACACATTGAAAAAAAACACATCAAAAAAAACACATTAAACAACACATTACCTTACAAAAAACACATTAAACAACACGTTGCAAATTTGTGCGCCCAGGGAAGTACAATACCAGGCACAAAAAGCAGCATAACGACAACGACAACAATTCAAGATGAATCATGTTTTATTTTCTAAGGAAACGCAATTTCAGAAATACCCACCTGCTCTGGAAAATTGGACCTCGTCTGGGAGCCATAAGTGAGAGGAATATCAGGACCGGTCCAAGGTCTTTGCCATTCGGGAATCTCTAGGTCGGGATCCGGTTTAAGATCATACACTTCACCTGGTGAAATACCAATGTACCAAATGGTCAAATACCAATATACCAAAAACTTGCTCAAGGACGCCAAGCCTACACCTATAAGTTTTTTTTTCCTAGTTATTGAGACTTCAAGTTGATTTTGCTCTGGTAATTAAGCAAGTCTCTGGAGTCTTGTTTAAAATTTGTAAACTGAGAGAGAAAATATTCACGCATATTTTTTTTTTCCTTAGTCATTAAGCACGTATCAGGAGTCTTGTTAAAACACAGTAAACTGAGAGAGTAAATGCTTCCAAAATTGTCTTCTCCATTCAAATTTTATGTTGTTCCGAAAGGCACAAAATAACTAAGATTTTGTAGATGTTTAACTAAAAAAACATACAGCATTTTTGATTCAAAACACCTCCCATCGCTATTAGAGTCATTAGCGTTGAAAATCAAGTGAATTATTAGCGCTAACACTATGTTAGAATTAACTACACTGCAACGTAGCTCGTTATGGGCCACTTAAAAGTAACTTATCGAATAATGAAAGAAAGGGAGAGGGAGAGGGAAAGGGAGAGGGACAGGGACAGAGAGGAGAGAGACAGAATCTACGACAAATGCCATAACTATTTGAGACAGTTGTCACGCTGAAGAGAGAGAGAGGGAAAGGGAGAGAGGACACTGAAGAGAGGGACAGGGAAAGGGAGTGAGGGAAAGGGAGAGAGAGAGGGTTGAAGAGAGGAAAAGGGAAACGGAGAGAGAGGGTCGAAGAGAGGGAGAGGGAGAGCAAAGGGAGCGAGGGACAGAGGCCTATTTGTGACAGTCGTCACATTGAAGAGAGGGAGAGGGAAAGGGAGAGATTGAGAGAGCAGAGTGAGAGAATTTGCAACAACTCAACAGTTGTCAAACTGAAGAGAGGGAGAGGAAAAGGGAGAGAGGGAAAGGGAGAGGGAAGAGGGAGAGGGAAAGGGAGAGGGAAGAGGGAAAGAGGGAGAGGGAGAGGGAGGAAATAGACAGAGAGGCAGAGCGAGCACATAGAGAGAGCAGATATACAAAGAGAGAGTCAAAGATAGAGAGACAAAGAGAGGCAGCGAGAAACAGAGAGCAAGACATAGAGAGAGAGACAACGGGAAAGATATAGAAAACGAGAGAGAAAGAAGGAAAGGGAGAGGGTAAGGAAGAGAGAGAGAGATAGCGATTCCTACAGAAGGTTGGAAAAAAGAGAAAAGAGAAAAGTTTCGTTTCAGGACTTACAATCACTCCATCTTCGGCCATTTGCCGAAGTTGACTTTGATGTTCCGCAATTTCTAAAGCTTCAATTTTCTCCTTCTCCATCACATCCATCCTGATAGAGGTTTCCTCGAGAATACAAGCCTTTATATCATCAAGTTTGAGCAACACCCTATCCAACTTCTCCCTGAAAGTTTGGTAACTTCCCTGTGACGCTGCCTTGTTCAAAAAATTTAGGGTTTCTGCCACTTCTTCGTCTTCTCCTTCCTCTGTCGCATAATCAGAAGAAAATTGTTGGAGGGAAGAGAGAGTTTTATCTGGAGTCTTGTTTTCCTCCAACTCTTCCAGAATAATAGCATCAGTTTTTTCTTCCAATAACTTCATCAGTTCAGCATTGTCCTCAAGGTCCTCACTCGATCCCATCTCACTCGCCTCAATTGATACAGGAAGTGGCATAGAACTTTCCGTGTTTTCAATGTAAGTATTCTTAAGTTCCTCACTATACAATTCTATCGCCAGAATTTCCGGAATTTGTGGAATTTCCGGAATTTGCGGAATTTCAGAAATTGCTGGAATTGGAGAATATCTATCTCCTCCGGAAATTGAAGCTATGGTGTGTCCCAATAAAATACACTCTAAAGGGGCTATAAACAATGATTCTAGAGCTTGGAATAGAGAGGGATGTGTGTGTATCTTTAAAAATTCTCGACTGTTAAAAAGAAAAGCGACAGCAAAATCTTTGAAGAATCCAAGTAGGGATTGGATAAAATCGGCCATTTCTATAAAATCAGTTCTGAAAGCTCATCAAATTCGACCAAAAAACAGAACCGGTACCTCACAAGCTCATAAAATTCGACCTAAAAGTTACAAGATTTGATGTTTGGAATCGTAAAATGTTGAGAATTCCTTGAACCGTAGAAAATCTCTCAGATTCTGTTTTATTTCCACAGAAGTGTTAAAATTAAAAGCAGTTATAAATATGAAGCAGATGAAAGGATTAAAAAAAAAAAAAAAAAAACTGTGAAACTTGTTAACAGCTTGAGAAGGGTTTCGGAGAATACGAACTCGTTATGTTCATCAAAAATACATCCAGAAACTTGAAGCTGAACTGAACTGAATACTGAACTGAACCAAAGATTGAGCTGAGCTGGCGTGTATAGCGTTGCTGTAAAGCAGCTGTAGCAAATAAGACAAAAAACCTCAGTGGAACTAAACTGAACAGAACTGAATTGAATAAAAAAGTTGGGCTGACAGATAAAACTTTGCTGATTTTTATAAAACAGATGTAGGAAGTTAAGTTGAAAAAACTTGATAGGAATGGAAATATATTTGAAGTTAGGGAATTTCTTCGTCGACTTTGAATCTTCCGACGACAGGAATGCCTGCGACAATATGATTTTTTCCGAGACTCGAACTTGAGAGTGTTAACTTTCGCACAAAAAAAACTACAAAATACCTAAAATATTTGCAGCAATGACTATCACAAGACTTGGCGATTGACTGTCAGATTGCAAAAAGAAACAAAAACCTAAAAAGATGACGAAGAATTTGCAGCAATGTCCAAAAAATGAAGGTTGAGGTGATGATAGAAACTACAGTACAGTACTGCAGTTTGCCTCTATGGCCAAGTTATGAAGCGGAGTCAACAAACCCTAATTGCAGGAGTGTGGATTTTGAATCTGAAGTT
This sequence comes from Zygnema cylindricum, assembly GCA_037447655.1. NCBI lineage: Eukaryota > Viridiplantae > Streptophyta > Zygnematophyceae > Zygnematales > Zygnemataceae > Zygnema > Zygnema cylindricum. The sequence continues at coordinate 59,036 of JBBHKE010001729.1, forward strand.
TACTTAATTCAAAGTTTACTTTTGAAGTTTTAAGAAAGTTCCAGAAAACTTTGAAATAGAGGAGAGGGCGCGCTTTCCCTCCAAAAACCAACGGCCAAGTTTCAATTTCCATCCTTTTTTTTTTTTTTCCCCTTTTTTTTTTTTTTTTTTCCCCTTTTTTTTTTTTTTTGTTGCCCCTTTTTTGTTTTTTCCGAACGGCTATTTTAGAAAAGACAAATTTAAAGCCACGCGTACATTGACAAGACCATCGCTCCGTATTTCGTACTATATAAAAGTACAAGAATTGTCATAAAGTTGTTGTAAACGGCTTTGTCAATACTCAAACGTCACGATACCATGATTTTCAAAATTGAAGTACAATAACATATGATTTTCAAAATTGTACAGTACAGTACCGTGAACTAATAACATTCCACCGACAAAAAGTTTTTTTTACCGTTGGTTCTACAGCTTGCACGTAGCTGAATAAGAAACACTAAATACCGCTTCTCTTGAAGGCATATCTCGCACGAAGAGACTTTCAAACGATATTACTGAATATCGTATGCCTATCTGGAACAGAGGTCGCAAACGGTCAACCGAAACCGTGACCGACCGTTAACCGACCGCCCGCGCCGGATCCGGAACGGATTCGGTTGCCAAATTTTGGGGGTCGGGCGGTTACGGTCGGTTGACTCAACAGGAAAAGGGAGAGAGGACACTGAAGAGAGGGAAAGGGAAAGGGAGAGAGAGAGGGTCGAAGAGAGGGAGAGGGGAGAGCAAAGGGAGCGAGGGACGGAGGCCTATTTGTGACAGTCGTCACATTGAAGAGAGGGAGAGGGAAAGGGAGAGATTGAGAGAGCAGAGTGAGAGAATTTGCAACAACTCAACAGTTGTCACACTGAAGAGAGGAAGATGGAATCGGAGAGAGGAAAAGGGAGAGAGAGAGAGAGCACAACGAGAGAGTTTGGGACAACTCAACAGTTGTCAAACTGAAGAGAGGGAGAGGAAAAGGGAGAGAGGGAAACGGAGAGAGAGAGAGAGCTGAACGAGAGAGTTTTCAACAACTTGACAGCTGTCGCACTGAAGAGAGGGAGAGGGAGAGAGAGAGAGGGTGGAACAGAGGGAGAGGGAGAGGAAAGGGAGCGAGGGACGGAGGCCTATTAGAGACAGTCGTCACATTGAAGAGAGGGAGCGGGTACGGGAAAGAGGGAAAGGGAGAGACTGAAAGAGCAGACCGAGAAAATTTGCGACAACTTGACAGTTGTCACACTGAATGAGGAAGAGGGAAAGAGAGAGAGAGAAAGGGAGAGAGAGAGCGAGAGAGCAGAATAAAAATTTTTGGGACAGCTGGACAGTTGTCAAACTGAAGAGAGGGAAAGGAAAAGCGAGAGAGGGAAAGGGAGAGAGAGAGCTGAACGAGAGAGTTTTCAACAACTTGACAGTTGTCACACTGAAGAGAGGGAGAGGAAAAGGGAGAGGGGGAAAGGGAGAGAGAGAGAGTGGAAGAGAGGGAAAGGGAGAGAGGGAAAGGGAGAGAGGGACAGAGGCCTACTATTCGTGACAGTTGTCACATTTAAAGGAGGGAGAAGGCAAGGGAGCGAGGAAAAAGGTAAGAGAGAGAGAGAGAGAGAGAGAGAGAGAGAGAGAGAGAGAGAGGGTGGAAAGCATCTTTCAAGTGAGGTCAGTTGTCCGGCTGTGTGGTTCCGGCTTCCTGAATCCATCTGTCCCTCTCTTCAGCCAGGCGCCACGTGCACCCTCGCCTTCCCTCGCCCCGCTGTGCACGCCTCCCCGCCCCTATAGGTAGGGTTTTCCATTTAACTGGATTACGGTATATAGGGCATAGAAACTGTTGTACTTTTAGTACCGGATGAAATATATAGTATGGACATTTATTTCGACGGTCAGTTTTAAATGACGATGTAAATTGGACGGCTGTGGTAAGCGCCGACATCGCGGAAAGGATAATTTGGCAGGTTGCAGACACCGTCACTCCGGATGACACGTGGCAACATCATACAGGATTACGGAATTTCCGGAACACAAGAAAACAAATCCAAAAGTGACAAATGTCGCATTATGGCGACTTCGTACAATGTTCGTTTAGAATGTACTCTGGCACTTGTACTTTCTTGTACGGTACCGATTTTCAAACGTGGCATGACCTAGAGCCACGTGGAGAGATAATACTTGGCAGCACAAATTCTGGGAATTAAAAGAATGAGTCCGGATAAGACACGTGTTGGTTTTTGGCCATGTCGTACGATGGCCGTACAAAAGGTACACCGCCACTTGTACCTTTATGTACTTTACAGTCTTGTCATTGGTTCGTACTTTAGTACTAGGGGGCTTAGAGAGGGGTTTTAGGACTTAGAATATTTCTGGTAGGTAGCTGCCTCTCCCAGAGAGCACATTCTATAAATGGTAATCTTTGGCGAGCCATAACTATTAATCCTGTTGACCAATTTCAGTGATTCTTCTTCCCGCAGACTCACGTGAGTCTAAGCTACACAAGGGTGTAGTTGGTCAAAATTTTTGCCTACCTAGGTGGCTGCATTTCTAAAGGATAGTAGAAGTGGGTGAATGTGTCCCAAACTTATATTCTAACTTTGCATTCTGTGGTGGAACTAAGCACACAGAAAGTCTTATTTCACAAGGGTGAAGCTGTAATGGTGTTTTGATTGTGAAGGGGTCAATCATTTGGGTTTATATAAACTTGGAGTCGACACTATCTAGATTAGTTTTTTTTGATATGTGAATTTAGTGCGGCAATGGAGCCCATAGAATTTCAGGTTATGGGCCCACCATCCATGGTGCCTATGTTCGATGGAACAGACTTCACTTATTGGGAGTTTACGATGGAGGGGTTGCTTTTCGAGAAGCACTTATGGGGAATTCTTTAGGGACAAGTGAGGTGTCTGCCGCCAGGCTTTGGCTGAGCTCACTATGGAGAATCATTTGGGGCTCCCCAGAAAACCAACCGGAGTTCAGATGCAACAGAAGGTGAAGTGAAAATCATTACAGTGGAAGGGGAAATAAGGGAGAAGGATAAAAGGACACCTATGGTGAGGGGAGCTAGGCTCTCGGCTACGGTTCCACTTGTAGGGGTTATAACTGAACAAAAAACTGAAGAAAATGATAGGAAAATTTGGGAATATAATAACACTATAACAAAACATCTCATACTTAGATATATGTCTAAGTCCATAACTATCACTCTTTTAAGTCTAATAAAGTCTTCGAAAATATGGGAAACACTAATTCAGATTTATAAGAGTGAGACTATACAGAGGGAGCAGTTAGTAAAACAAAAAATAGAGGCATATGTTTATAAAGGCTGTAGCATGATAGAGTTTTGCAATGATATTGCTCCGTTATATGTTGAGCTTGCTAGTGCGGGATATGTAGAATCTGAGGAGAGAAAGGCTAATACACTAATCATGAAGCTCCCAGATGAGTATGAAAACATCATTTACCGTATGTAGGGAATGGATGTCTCCTTATGGAATTGGAGCATTACCATAGGGATAATTCTTGTGAGGGAAAGCACTTTGGAGCTTCGTAGGGAAGTAACAGGGAGACTGCATTTACAGTTGGTGGTGACTTACGGAAGCGTGATGTGAGGAACGGCGGTGACGAGCGGAAGCGTAATGAGAGGAAGAAAGACAAAGGTAAACTTTAACGAAACTTTGGTGGAAAGAGAGGGAGAATAAAAGAAAGGGGAGCTTTGAAAAAAGGGGTTTGCTTCTTTTGTAGAAAACCGGGTCATTATATGGAGGAGTGTCCTTGTTTGGAAGAACTTCGAAGTTGGAGTGTGAATGTGGAGGATGAAGGGGAAGAGGAGAAAGAGGATGAAGAAATATTGGAGCTTCTTCACATCGGTAGAATGGAGAAAAAATTAAAGTACACATAAATTCCACGAAGGCAACAATGTTCTTTTGGAACAATAAGGGGAGTAAAGAGAGAGGAAGTACTTGAAGATATTGAGGAGTGTAGAGTGTATGACTTAGAAATGAGAAAGTCAGATCTAGGATCCATAAGTGAAAACGAGAAAGATAAAATTAATGAGGATAATTTTATAGATAATAAGGAAACAAAAAAACTTGTCGGAAAGGGGAGAAGTGAAACTCGAAGAGGTTTTAAAGGATAGGGGAGAAGAGAAATATTTGATTAAAGGTTTAGGGGAGAAGAAATATTTTTTTGGGAATTAGATTAGAAAGTGATTGTGGAAAGAATTCCATGGGAGAGAGTGAGGGAAGTTCAAAATATTTGGTAATTATCGTGGATAAAAATATGAGAACGGAAGATGTAGATCTTATGAGGAACTTAGTGGGGACTAGTTTTTTTGGGAATATTTGGGGGTGGATGGATTTGACATCACTACATGGTGTGATGTCGCTTGAGAAGATGTGCTTGTAAAAGGGTTATCATCCGGGTATGTGTTGCAGGTTGGGGATGGGGCTGAATTTTGGAAATGCAAAAGGGAAAGTAGATTCTGGTTGGATGAAAAGGGGAGGAGGTGGATAAAATCTTTGATTGGATCTATGATAAGTGGGGTGCTTAATGAAATGTGTGATACAATTATTATTTCAGTTCATCTAATTCATTGTTTTAGATACGAGCGTATTTTTCTTAAGTTTTATAAAAGGAAAAACAAAAAGAAAAAGGAAATAGGGGAACGAGTGTTTGTTTATTTGTTTGTAAGAGTTAAAACGAAGTAGACTAGAAAATAAAGAGAGTGTTGATATTTGAGTATTTTCTAGGTCTTTATATAAAAAGAGCAAAGGCAGTCTGTCCCTGACTCCCTTCTCCAAGCCTCCACACTTGTTGTAGTCATTAAAGGCTTGATAAGGAGCTAGAGCCATGGCTGCCTAAGCTCACTAGAGAAGACAGGGGGTAGATCAAGTACATTTACCAAAAATATACTTGACGGACCCAGGAATTCATCGTGGTACCTGGTGTTTGTCAAGATACCGTAGCCGTTAGCTCTAACCATTAAGTCTAGGAATAATATTACGATATATTGTGTTTGATAAATATATAAATTTACTTGACCATTTTGAGTGATTCTTTTTGCTGCGGACTTAGGTGAGTCCAGGCTACACAAAGGTGTAGTCGGTGAGAAGTTTTGCCTGCCAGGGTGGCTGCATTTCTAAAGGAAAGTCAAAGTGGGTGAATGTGTCTAAAACTCATATTCTAACTTTGCATTCTGTGGTGGAACTGAGCACACAGAAAGTCTTATTTCACAGGGGTGAAGCTATAATGGGTTTGTGATTGTCAAGGGGTCAGTCATTTGGGTTTATATCAACTTGGAGTTGGCACTATCTAGATAAGCTTCTTTTGGATCTGCGATTTCTGTGGGCAATGGAGCACACAGAGTTTCATTTTACTCTTGTTAGTATTGTTTTCTTTCGTTTCATTTTTTAGGCGTAGATTACCTTGTTGTGATTTTTTGTAGTATCCAAATGTTTTTGTCAGTTTTACCCCTTTGGTACACAGATGGTTTTGCCATCACAATTTTTGCAATAAAGACTTTTTAATTGATTTTGGATAATAAAAAATAATCGTTGCCTCACTTTCCAAAAAGCATGTAGATTATGCCACGTCAATCTTCCTCGTTAGTTGTTTGCTCATTTAGATATTTCTTTCTATTTTATTTCCCCCGTTCATGAATTTTTCGACGAGGAAAATTTTAGAATAATGTTTGTGATTTTATTTTAGAATTTCAATACTTGCATTGATTTTCCCACTTTCAAACTTCCATTTTTGGCTTTAAGTTTGAAAAATGCACCACGAGTGCCGACTAATGTAATTAAGGTGCTCAAATAACGCGTCGGCAATTTCCTCAGCTTGCTCGCCGGTGAATGTCAATTTTTCGGCGCGAAACTCGTGTGCTTCATAATTCCAATGAGATACTGAATACTAAAATTCGTGTACACCGCGAATTATTTTTCTAGTTATGGAATATTGTAATAAGATCTCCTACCTCTTAGAAAATCCCATTACTACAACCAATTCCAACCACACATTCCACACATTAGAAAAATACACATCCACATTGGAAAGCACTCATATAAGGATAAACTTTATATTAGAAGAAGCTTCTGTCCACATAACATTAGCTTGGTCTCTTGCCCTCGTGGCTCAACCCTTCTTTAAAATTTTTTTCCACTACTCTCCACTCTTAACAATTGTATCCCCTAACTACTAAAACACTACTTAGTTAGAAAGAGATTTCAGTGCAAAAATGCCATTGCTCCAATTTGGTTTTAATTGTCAGGATCAAGATCAATCAAAATTTCCACAAACTTTTCCAAAGGAAAAGATGTTTGTTTTTCTCTTAGAATTCACTATTTATCCATCATCGCCCTGGACTAGCCAGGCCAGAGTCAACGCCGCTCCGTTGAACAGGTTTTACCTGGGCCAATCATTGATTAGCAATGACTCAAACTGACCAATGCAAAAGCGTGCAAAATCTCTTACTAACTACGTAGGATTTAATAACCAATCAAACGCTACATTTAACTACGTAACATTTACGTGCAAAAGTGCGCGTCAAATAAATCGCGACTTTGCACGAACGTGCGTCGCAAATTTCACACGCGAAACTACCTACGAAATTCCATAAAATGAAAGTGACGTTTCATACAAAATATTGTACGAAAGGAACCATCATGCGTACCAAACGAAATATTGATTCATTTGGTAATTTTTAAACGTGCGCATGAAGTTCCGCTGCTAGTTTGACCCTTAACCCGTTACAATGAACACCCACTCTTTACTTTTACCTCGCGTTGTCGCCTAAATACACCAATCACTATATCATTTAAGATACAACTCCAAATCGTGCGATTCTTTCACGCACCTCTACCGAATTCAAAACTCTATATTCGTAACACTTAAAATACCATTTACGAACAAGTTCGATCCACTATTACTGTTATATCATCCCCTGCTTATAATTTAACTAACCTCAGTTAAAACACATTTCATTATCAAGACGAGACTTCTATATTATTATCCCTCCAATACCTTTATAAAAACTCAAAAAAAATATCTTCTAAAGTTAACTCTTCTTCAGGCCTTCTTAGATAATGCACTTGCCAGAATATAGTATTATCGACCTTAAACCGTTGACCAACCCAATATATTACCCATCTGTGGACATCAGGTTCTATAATTATTGAGGGATCCAATTCGAATTCTTCTTCAGTTGGTCGAAGATTTGATGGTTTTAGATGACTGATGTGTATCACTGGATAATTTTTTGTTGAAGGCGGAAAGTCCAATTTGGCAGCAACTGACGATATCATCTCGATTACACGAAATGTTCCGATGTACTTAAGAGCGAATTTCCCCGTAGGATCCGATTGTCTCTCGATCTTACACCTGTAATGAGTTGTTGAAAGCCAAACCTTGTCACCTGTGCTTACCATCCAATCACCCCGTTTGCGGTTAGCATTTAATTCTTGCCTTCTTTTTGCCTCCACTACTGCATCCCGGACTGTTTCCCAAATTGTTTGAATGTATTCCCAAAACTCCGTTCCAAAACCCTTATTTTCTTGAGTGACCCTTGTTATTAAGTCTAAAACTCCTCTCGGTTGGTATCCATATGCAACTTCAAACGGTGAGAATCATTTACTAGCATGTTTACATGAATTGTATGTATATTCCAATAATGGCAGTTTAGATTCCCATCTGTTCTGAACCCCACTACAAACAGTCCTAAGCATTTGTTCCAGTGTACGGTTCATCCTTTCTGTTTGTCGTCTATCCATCTGTCTGAGGATGATAAGAGGTACTCATTTTTAATTCATTGCCTAAAATTTTGCTGCAATTCTTTCCAAAATGCAGACATAAATTTAGAATCCCTATCACTGACTATAGACAAGGGAACTCCATGATGTCTAACCACGTTGTCAACATATAACTTTGGAATATCTACAACTAAATGAGTAGTTTTGCAAGGAATAAAGATTGCCACATTACTGAACCTGTCGACTACGACCATGATACTGTCATTTTTTTAGAAGTGGTTGGCAACCTGACAATAAAATCCATACTGACAGATTCCCATGGTCTTTCTTGGATATCTATAGGTTTTAAGAGACCTCTAGGTTTCTGGTTACTAGGTTTACTCTGTTGGCAAGGGACACAACTTATCGGAAGCCATGGTTCCTCCTCCCATCTTCTCCGGTATCAAATAATGTGGCGCCACGTGGCACCGCGTGACGCTATCTCCGTATGCCGCCAAAAGCTCACTTCGCGTGGCGGCTATAATGCCGGCCGTCCGATCAAAACATATTTTACACGGTTCAGATTCGCGTACATGCAAAAATTGCTCCTTTAGGTTAGTCTGTTGTTAATTAGTTGTAGCGTTAATGTTTATATATTTATGGAACCGTATGTTTATCGTTTCGAACGCCTTAATGGTTAAGGCGTCAGGCTATTGAGAGTTTTGAGGTCGCAGGTTCAAATCTAGACTTAGGCATCATTTAGTAAATTACCCTTTACTTCAAAAACTGCCACTTTCTAAATATGGCGACAGCCATGGCGCGCCTCTGATCCTCACTCTCTTTCTTTAAAGCAAAACTAAAATAGGGAAGTGAACTATTAATTACCTCTTTTTAACAACTATCCATTCAAAATGACCGACTCTAGTTCTAAAAGCAATTTTGTCAACATCTTTGGTTCTAATTGGCACCTCATTAAAGCCACTACCAGATCAATTAAAAAAAAAAATTTAGCATCTTTCAAACGATCTATCAAGTTAGAAATTAAAGGTAACGAATACTTATCCTTCACGGTAATCTTGTTCAGACTACGATAGTCGACTCACATTCTCACAGTTCCGTCCTTTTTTTTAACGAAGAGAACTGGTGCTCCGTACGGTGATTTGCTGGGTTGAATATGCCTTTTCTCTAAAAGCGCTTTGATCTGTTTTCTTAACTCCTCCCGCTCAAAGAAACTGTGCTTATAAATTTCTGTGACAGGAGGATTACATCCAAGTTCAAGGTTAATAACATGTTCCACATCTCGAGAAGGTGGCCTTCTTGAAGGTAAATCACTTGGGAAAACATCTTGAAATTCAAAAATCAAATCTTTAACACCACCATCAGATGTATTTATGTAAGTTACAAAATCAGATTTTTGTTTTTCAATATTTTTAATCCTGTCTGATTTAGGGATAAAATCAATGTTAGTGTTTTCTCCCCCCCCTTCATCAGTAATTTCCCCTGTTACTAATAAGAAGAAAACATGATTTGTTTTATCTTTTAAATGCTTTTTAAATTTTTTAGCAGAAACCAAACCTTCCACTCCCAATTTGGCTATGCTATTTATATAACTCTTATGAAACTTCTTCGAAGGTAATGTTTGCAAAAATTTCCAGTCGTTCTCAGACTTCACTCTCAAGGTGTTAATTTCCCAAGTAATTTGAGGGTTAGGTTCTATTAACCAGGCTTTCCCAATATTAGCTCCTCACTACCCAAATTCATTATTTCACACACAACATTCATTTTATGACCCTGGATATCAACTTCTATTGTGTCAGTTTGTAAATCTAATGTGGACTTATAACCATTTGCCACCTGAGCATGTAAAGGTTTTTCCCTTATGATTGTAGGAATTTATTATCCTCTAGAAACTTATTTGAAATAAAATTATGTGTAGCACTTGAATCTACCATAACTCTCAATGGTTTCTCTTCCACTAATGACTCTAATATGATCAAACTGTCTTTGGTGTCATCGTTACTTAACTGTCCCAACATAGGTTTGTTGTTAAGAGTTTCATCAGAAGGATTGTTCAAACTATGGAGTGTAGTTAGCATCATAGTAAATTCAGCTATCCTAGCCTTTCTGTTCATTAGCTTGCCCTCCAGAGTTAACTCCTTACCCTCTGGATCAGGTCGACTCAACTGGAGGACTTTCAGCTAGTTCTTTCCGTTTCCAACCTCCTGGGCTTCTTGCTCAGCTAGGCATAATGCAATATTTTCTTAAAGACCTTCATTGGCATCAACCGTTTTAAGAGTTCCCTTATATGTACAGTCTTTAGCGTAATGATCTGGACCTCCGCATTTAAAACAAGTGACTTCTTTTTCTGTTTTGTGCACTCTCTGCTGAAATGTCCCTCCTCACCACTATTATAAAAGTTATTTTTTCTTCAGTTTTGCACACTCAAATGCCGTATGACCTCTTTTCTGATAGGTAGTGCATGTGGGAATGCTAAGACTGGGTTTTTGAGCATTAATACTTGGTTTAGGACTCCTAATATATCCCCCTATATTGTTAAATTTGTTTCTTGCATTAACAATCTGTCCACCTCTTTGATTCCCCCTGAAGATATTCTGCCTATTCACCAGACCCGCATTCAGACCCTCTTCCTCAAATTCCTCCTCACCCCACTCTGATACTTCATTGAAATTTCCCCTGAGTGGTCGAGTTTCACGATTATACCCCAACTGATCCTCTAATTCCAATGACTTATATTGTAATTCCTTCAAATTAATAATTGTTTTATGTTTCAGTTTTGAATTCAGTATAGGATTCAGATAGTTCAAGAAATGCAACTTAGCCATTTCACCAGTCAAACTTATGACATGAATGCTAGATGAGTCAAATTCCACAATGTAATCTTTCACAGATCCAGTCTGCTTACAGTTGAGCCACTTTTCTTCCATTCTAGATTTATAAGTGACAGATAAGAAACGCAATTTGATCGCGGTTTTAAAAGCTTCCCAATCAGCATTATCAAGAATTAAATTAGACCTTCTCTGATTGTAATACCAAATTTGAGCATCACCATTCACACAGCTAACAGCAAAAGAAGTGTAATCATCGCGATAACAATTCCTAAATTCCAAATAATACTCTATATGAAAAATCCAAGCATCTAACTCATCAATGTTCTTACCATAAAGGGATGGTGCCTCACTAATAGAAAACTTCATATCTTTTATCTTCTTAGGTCTATCGTGATCATCAACCCTAAAAGTGGCATTTCTCTTACCACTCTCACCGTTTTGGTCATTAACATCATTTTTGGTGTGAATTAAATTAATAAGCTCATCCAATTTCTGATTTGAAATATTTAAATTTTCCTTAACATCCTTTTATTCACTTTTCATCTCATAAATTGTTTCATCCACAGAAGCAGCATGATTATCAAATCTTTTTACCAATTTCACACTACGTTTCTTCAACACATTCAATGTATTTTTCATTTCACGTTTCCATGCAGAATTTGCCATTATCACACAATAAAATCAAGCAATAAGAAAGGAAGAGTATAATTATCCAAAAGAGTTTGCAACAGATTTGAAGTCCTCAGATTTCTCCAATCTAAGACTTCCTTTCCCTAACAAATCCTTTGAAAGATATCAATATTTGAGAAATCAAATAAACATTTAAAAGTAAGTTAGTTAAAATTCAATTTTCCCAAACATTGTAATTGAAAGGTAAAAAGTTTCCCCACAAATTTTGAAACAGCAAAATTGAAAGCTCATTAGGGTAAAATTCAATTACAAACTTTGCAACAGCAAAATTCAAAGCAATCAAAGGTAGCAATTTAGGGTCTGAAAAGTCTTAAGTCATTTCTGGACTCTTTTGCTCTTGAAGAAGTAAAGCACTCCACTTTCTTTCTCCTCCATTATAAAATTTCCCATTTCCTACTATATCAGGATCTTTTAATCTCTAATCCTCACATCCTCACCCTTCATGGCTTCAAGCCCTCCCTCTACACATGATTCATTGCTAGGAGAAGGCAAGTTTGTTTGGCCTCTAGGTAATTGGAGTGAGCTTCAGCGGTGGCTACACTGCCCACCCCGCCTTAGTCTTAAAGACCTAAGCACGCCCCACATCTAACCAGTGGCCGCTGGCAGTGTGGTCACTTAGTTTCCCTCCAATCCCCAACCACTTCACATTGTGGTTCCACCGACACAGGTCAGAGCACCCTCACCGGTCACGGCAGTCGATTTTCGGGTTAGGAAACTTCTTCTTGGTTTATAACCAAAGCTTTGATACCATGTGTAATAAGATCTCCTACCTCTCAGAAAATCCCATTACTACAACCAATTCCAACCACACATTCTACACATTGGAAAATACACATCCACATTAGAAAGCACTCACATAAGGATAAACTTTAAATTAGAAGAAGCTTTTGTCCACATAACATTAGTTTGGTCTCTTGCCCTCGTGGCTCAACCCTTATTTTAAAGTGTTTTCCACTACCCTCCACTCTTAACAATTCTATCTCCTAACTACTAAAACACTACTTAGTTAGTAAGAGATTTCAGTGCAAAAATGCCATTTCTCCAATTTGGTTTTAATCGCTCACAACCAAGATCAGTCAAAATTTCCACAAACTTTTCCAAAGAAAAAGATGTTTTTTTTTCTCTTAGAATTCACTATTTATCCATCATCGCCCTGGACTAGCCAGGCCAGAGTCAACGCTCCGTTGAACAATATTTACTTGAGCCAATCATTGATCAACAAGGACTCAAACTGACCAATGCAAAAGCGTGCGAAATCTCTTGCTAACTATGTATGATTTACTAACCAATCAAACGCTACATTTCACTACGTAACATTTGCGTGCAAAAGTGCGCGCCAAACAAAACGAGACTTCGCACAAACGTGCGTCGCAAATTTCACACGTGAAACTACCTACGAAATTCCATAAAGTGAAAGTGACGTTTCGTACTAAAAATTGTACGAAACAAACCATAGTGTGTACCACACGAAATATTGATTCATTTAGTACTTTTTAAACATGCGCCTGAAATTCCGCGGCTAGTTTGATCCTTAACCCGTTACAATGAACACCCACTCGTTATTTTGACCTCGCGTTGTCGCCTAAATACACCTATCGCTATATCTTTTAAATGTAACTCCAAATCGTGCGATTCTTTCGCAGACGTCTACCAAATTCAAAACTCTATATTCGTAACACTTAAAAACCCATTTACGAAAAAGTTATATCCACTATCACTGTGACATATATCCCCATGTGCCAAAGTAAGAGTATTTTTTTGTCGTTTTCCTGTAAAATTTAACGTTGTATCGTGTAAGTTACAGTCGTTCAAAGAAATTGAAAAAAGTAGAAGTTCATTTTGCGTCATCGTTCTACTTAAATTGTACAATCGGTTGTCGTCTTTTGTTTTTCAAGCCACGACCACGTCAAGAAACGTCATCTTCAAACTTTTTTTTAAGACACATCGTCAATGTGATTTTAACTTTAATTTTCCTCGCTAAACATAATAGAACACAAATTCTCAAGTATCGAAATTTTTCAAAATTTTCAAATGATTCCAAGCAATAAGGAAAAATACACGATTCGCTATATTTTGTTCGTTTGCATTCAGTACGACGAGAAAAAGTACACAATGATTTTTGTTTCTGACCGTTGCGTTTTTTTTTTTTAGGGGTCTCAACATTCCTATGCCATTTCACATCGACATGACAAGAGATGCGATGGCAAAACGCATCTCCTTCGACCATAAAATGTAACAAGTTGGAAGGTGGTGCGTCTATAATGTCACAGGAAGACATGGGAGATCTTAAGCATGTACAAAAAATAATGCGCGTCATCATAAATCGTAGACGTTGACAGTCACGAGCATTGTCGACATATACAATCTTCACACCTTTAAGTAACAAGTTCGTTCTTACACATAGGGACACCTGAAAACCAGATATAAAGGATATGCGCTAAAATACAAAGTAAATTTGCTAATGGTGAACCTCAATCAAGCATTTCCAGTAATAGTACCGACACGTTTACAGGCAGTAATATTTTTATCACTTCTCTATCATGTTGTGCCAGCAAAGCACCAATTGCTGACATGCAGGGTTGCAATTCGAACCACGTAGGATCTTGTTCAGTCGCTTGGGAATATTAAGAGATTTGAAAAGCAAAAAATCTAAACGGCGTATGTACGTACGAACGCAGATTTGAATATATAGCAACGCTACGCGAATGTACAATTTTTGTGTTATTGTTATATCGTTGTACCAACTGTTTCGAAAACATTTTCAAAATGAAAATTTGTGATTTATCGTTTGCAATTATGTTTTGTACGCAAATTCATTTCCACGGAGGAAAAGAGTCGTCAGAGATATATCTTGCGTCAAAGATTTTTTCATCGCTTTCAAATCCGCCCTGTAAGAAGGCACGTGGCATTTGGCAATTGTGAGGTCGTCTTCGCTCGTCCCGCGTGGATGATAACTGACAGTCGTCACGAGCATTGTCCACGCATACAATCGTCACACCTTTAAGTAACAAGTTGGTGTTAAAATTTGTGTATTTTCTAGATCTGGATTTATTCTATCTGTTTGTCAGATGGTCTTGTCTAAGTCATCATTACTTGTCGTATTTACTGGACGACAGAGATAGCTATGGCTGTCGCCACAGTCAGAAAGAAACAGGCAGACAAACTAAAAGATGACCAAAATGTTTGACCTAACCGGATTTTATCCTAGGTCATTCAGAATATAGGTCGTACTGCGTAGCCGTGCGCCTTATCCCTTAGGTCTTCACAAAACGATACACATATGTGGTTTGATGTATCATTCAACAGGCACGCAACGTCAGTTTCACTTAAACAGACCAAATTGACGAAACAACACATAAAGAAAAGGCGCTCGCGGACGCGAATATAACCGTGTAAAATATATGATCGGACGGACGTCGTCGCCGCCGCCAAACCCGAGTGAATCTTTGGCGGCTTTCAAACATAGCGGCGCTCTAAGCCACGTGGCGCCACATCATTGGACGTCGGAAAAGATAAGAGGAGGAACGATGGCTCCCAAGCTGACAACTGTCAATCAGAAGGCCAGGTTGCACAATGGCATTACAAAAAGTACAATCGACCACTCTACCTTCTTGTACTGTACACTCTTTTGATTGGTCTAGGGTACAGTAGTAGGTAGCTGTGAGTAGGAGTTTATGGACTTAGTGTGTTTGAGGCGCCTCTCTCCATGTGACTTTTTGTATTTATATGCCATATTTGGCCAACCATAACTTACTGCTCACGGGAGCAAATTCAGAGATCACTTTTGCTGCGGACTCATAGGAGTCCATGATACACAGGAGTTTTGTTGGTCAGAGATTTTGTCTGCCAGAGTGGCTGTATTTAAAAGGGAAAACCAAAGTGGGGGAATGTGTCCGAATACACATATTCTAACTTTGAATTCTATGGGGGAACTAAGCACACAGAAAGATTTTTTTCACGGGGTGAAGCTGTATTGGGGTTTTGATTGTCACGGTGTCATTCATTTGGGTTTTTAACAACTTGGAGTCGGCATTTCTAGATAAGCTTCTTTGGATCTGCGATTTTTGTGGGGGAATGGAGCCCATAGAATTTCAGTTCGTTCTTACACATAGGGACACCTGAAAACCAGGTATAAAGGATATGCGCTAAAAGAAAGTAAATTTGCTAAGGGTGAACCTCAATCAAGCATTTCCAGTAATAGTACGGACACGTTTACAGGCAGTAATATTTTTATCACTTCTCTATCATGTTGTGCCAGCAAAGCACCAATTGCTGACGTGCAGGGTTGCAATTGGAACCACGTAGGATCTTGTTCAGTCGGTTGGGAATATTAAGAGATTTGAAAAGCAGAAAATCTAAACGGCGTATGTACGTACGAACCCAGATTTGAATATATAGCAACGCTACGCGAATGTACAATTTTTGTGTTCTTGTCATATCGTTGTACGAACCGTTTCGAAATTATTTTCAAAATGAAAATTTGTACTTTATCGTTTGCAATTATGTTTTGTAAGCAATGTCATTTCCACGAAGGAAAAGAGTTGTCAAATAGATATCTTGCGTCAAAGATTTTTTCGTCGCTCAAATCCGCCATGTACAAAGGCACGTGGCCTTTGGTAATTGTGAGGTCGGCATCGCTCGTTCGCCATCGATGATACCTTTTTGTTTCCAAGTGTACCAATAGACACGTCTAGTGTGAGGCAAGTTTCTTTCGAAGATAGTCGAGGAGACTCTGCAGACACAGGATACAAGTAGATTTTGCTTCGAAAACGCAAAATCGGACGGTGGAAATTTTTGCCAAAAGGTTTGGAGAACCTTGCCGAATCTTTATTAAACATGTTTTACAGAAGAAGAAAAAACAACAGTACGGCTTAGTACGGAAAGGTACTTTTCTCAATAAACAACCCCAGTCATGGAGGTTCACCCTAAGGCCTCGATTTCATTACGCTGTCCCAATAAAAGTATAAACATGTCTATTTGCAGGATTTACTGGCAGAACGTTCCATTTTGTTGGGCCAATAAACAACCCTTCGGTATTATGATTAATGCCACGTAGGTTAACTTTCAAATTTAGAAAATCTTAAAAAAAAAAACTTCAAACGTAAAATATTAACGTAATATTTATACCATCAGAGGTAATTAATGATTCGTTTCAAAAGTTAGCGACCAAATTTAGCTTTTAAATGGAAATGAAAATTTCGAAACAGAATGGCAAAAAAGCGCGGCAAACTTTTAAGGTCGGTGGATGTCAAAAGGAGCATGCAAGGATACTTTCGGTGAGCCTTCATACTCTGTGGCGGAAGGCATGTTGTCTGTACCACTTGTAGGTCTGTGATTGCATGGTCGTTGTGGAATTATTTTTTCCTTTTCACGTGTACTAATGGTACACGACCAGTGTGAAGCAACTCTCCTCGCGAGGAGAGTTTCCTTACACTAGATGATTTGCGCCATCGCTTCGCGGCTCTCAAAAAGCGAAACATCATACGGTCGCGATTTACGCCTTTAATAATTGAGCATTCTGACAAGTATCCAGTTAACATGTTTCGTTTGATAAATATAATAAAATGGTACGAATTTGTAAGAAAACGTACGGCGTCTAGTAAACAACCCCATTTTTCCTCTAATGGAATCTCACAAGTACATGCGAACATACCCTTAGTAATGATAATACAAACCGGTTTTTATTAATTAAATGTCTCACATTAAAACAGTCCAAAACTAGCCACGTCATTCAAATTAAACTAGAATTGTTACCAATAATATAAAACATAAACTAATCTATGTTTTCTACTCTATACACCGTGTAGCGTTTTTAGGCATTACCGACCATCGCATGAACCCCACAAATTGATGCGAAAGGGTGGATAGCCTTTGTGACGCAAAAAATATCCTCGAGCCTTACAGATTTGTATAAATCTTCTTTTCACCAGTGTCCAGTTCAGCAAGTCCCATCATCCGTCGATTTCATTTCATCATTTCCTAAGACAGCTTCGTACCTATGTCAGCTAAAATTTGTCGTTTTAGGGTTGTGTGCACCATAGTTCAAAAGTAGATGAAAGTAGGCCCATACAATATGCCTATCGTAGGTAAAGCATACAATATGAGCTTAAGACCCATGTTGTATGGGTCGCAAAATGAAAAAAAACAGTAACAGGGTTGAGTTGCACATCTATCGATAAAGAATTATATGTCATGCCTAAATTTTGAAAAACATTCGGACAAAAAAAAAGTTTATGTGAGTTTTGAGATATTTTTCTATTTAAACCGTCAGATTTGGATGATCTAACGGTCGTGAAACTCTGTGTGCTCCATTGACCACAGAAATCCCAGATCCTAAAGAAGTTAATCTAGATAGTGCCGACTCCAAGTTGATATAAACCTAAATGGCTGACCCTTTGACAATCAAAAACCCATTATAGCTTCACCCTTATGAAATAAGACTTTCTGTGTGCTCAGTTCCACCACAAAATGCAAAGTTAAAATATGAGTTTTGGACACATTCACCCACTTTGACTTTCCCTTAGAAATGCAGCCACCCTGGTATGCAAAAACTCTGACCAACTACACCTCTGTGTAGCTTGGACTCCCTTGAGTGCGCAGCAAAAAGAATCACTGAAAATGGTCAAGTAAATTTATAGTTATGAATGGTTAAAGATGACCTTTTCTATAGGAGCTCCGCTCGAAGAGAGGCTGCTACCTACTAAATTTTATATGTCCTATTCCCTCTCTAAAACTCTATCTTTTGACGTACGAAACCAATCAAATTACTGTGTCGTACAGAAAAGTACAGGTGCCGATGTACTTTCTGTAAGACCATCGTACAACATGGCCAAAATGTGGACACGTGTCAAATCGGGATTTGTTCCCGTAATCTCCGGAGTTGCCGAAATCCAATAGCATCACGCCACGTGTCACCTGACGTGGCGATGACCGTAAAATGCCAAAATTATCTCTTCCGTGATCGCGGCGCCTATCGTGGCCTTCTAATCAAAACCGGCTTTAAATCTAGCCGTTGAAATTATACGCGCGGTATTTGTTTCGTGGTCGAAACAAAGGCGCGATATCCGTTTCATAAAATACATAGAAACCGTACTCCGTACTATCTAAAACTGTATCCATGCACTACGTAATTATTCTTCGTTAAACGAATTAGTCTACGTGTAACTATATATATATTTATCAAACCTCATATACCCAAGCACTGGTCCTAGACCTAACGGACAAAGAAAACGGCTACTCTGACGAACCATATATACGAGGATCAATTCCTGGGTCCGTCAATAATTTTAGTAAACCTATTTGTTTTCTGCTACCTGTCTCTCTATAAAGCTTTAGGGAGCCATGGCTCTATCTCCCTACCCAGCCTTCAGTGACTACAACAAGTGTGGGGGCTTGGAGAAGAGAGTTAGAGGCAGACTGCCCTCTACCTTTTTCCTATCATAATGCATACCTAGAAAATACTCAAATATCAACAGATTGTTGATCAAAGTAGCGATCTAAGAAGATCACATGAAAAGCCCATAACATAACTTACGATAGGTCTATCTGTCATATTAGTGTCTGCAATTTTGAAGGCCACACTAAATAAAGCCTCAAATTGACCAACCAGGGAGTATGGGACGATAAAAAAAAGAATACTCCACACTGCTAAAAATATTACCAAAACCTATCCATTGGTGGTTGCAAAAACACTTTGGCGCTTTCGCCCTTCCCGAAAAAACTATGAACTCTCGATACTCTCTCTCATCTATTTTTTTTTCCGTGGTTCATTCACGTAGAAATTTTGTTTCGTTGCCCGTCGACGTTTTTTTTTCCGGGTTTTCTTTCCCACGGAATGTCATCCTACGCTGTGTCAGTTCGCTAAAAAATTACGTCCAGCGGTGTGCGCTGTACTATGATCATACGTCATATTCGTACGTTCGTACAAGAGTGTGCACAACGCACACACATACAGTATGCCTAATCTACGCGGGTTTTGTGCCAAGTTTTGTGCGCCTACCAAAGGCCTACCATAAAAACACATACTTTTGAACTATGGTCTGCACGTTCAAGAGTGTTGTCGGTTGAGCGATGACGGCTTGATGACGTCATCGAACGCTACTGTTTCTTTGTACAAACCGTTCGCAATTTGAACATTTTTTTCTGCCAACTTCATGAAAGTTGTCGGTGGTTTTTTTTTTTTTTTTGTAAGCTTGTCGGATGAAGAATTTACCGACACTAAGGGTACGTCCCCATGTAAGCGATACTTTTAAATATTTTTTTTGGACTGTACACCGCGAATCTTAATTAGAGTAAAGAAAAATTAGAGTAAAAAAAGAGAAAAATAATAATTAGAGTTATGAACTCTAATTTGTGTGATATAACTTTTTCAAAAAGGAATTTACTCCAATTTATTTAAGTATTCTAATTTGACGCGCTGAATATATCTATTGCAAATTAGGTATTTGTATAGAATCTGACAAAACGTACAGTTTATCGTTACTATGACGTTTGCATTACGCGGTTTGTTAAAACGCAGTTACATGATAACGGCCTGTATTAAATCATTATTTTTACTTTTTTACTTAATAAAGTACAATTTTGCACGGTCAGACACCGACCGTAACACTATTGAAAACGGCCCGAGTTATTAACGCTCATTCAAAAAGTACCTTAAATAGTATAATGAAAAATTTAGAATCATTTATTCTATTTAACGTGATAGAGTCTAAATTCAGGGCGACCGAATTAGCGTTATTTACTCTAATTACGATTCACGGTGTAGTGAAGTAATCCGTACTACTTTGAAAAGCGTCCCTATATGCGAAAATGAAATCGGAACTTTGAAATGTGACGGTTGTAGACGTAGGTACAACCTGTGACGATTGAAGACGACTACGAAACTCCGACAATTGGTGACGCTAACAAAAACAGCGACAGTTGTAGACGTCTAGACGTATTGTGACATGGTGGTTTTGTGACATTGTGACGCCATGCTCACTTGTGACAACGTCGACGTCACAAAATTCAAGAACTTTCTGGTAGGATGACGTGGCATAAGGGAACCCGTCAATATATTTAGCGGCTGGTTGTGAAGCGACTCGAAACAGGTTTAAAATAATATTTGTTTCAGAACAATATTTATTTTACCCATTTACAATCTTTTACGTGTCATACGCTTTTCCATTTCTGGCTCCTAGATATTTGTAAGCACGTGTCGAATAATCTCAGCGTATGCCTCAGCTTTTTCTACCCACGCTATTATAAAGCTTGCACGTGTAACGAAGAAAACTGTTTGTTTTGAATTTTGAATTTTGAAACGGTAGAGAGTCCTCAAAAGAAAACACGCGAGCGTGATTATCGAGGCAACTTTTACACCTCAGAAAGAAATAACACGTGGCTTAAAGAAAACGACTTTCAACGGTCATATTTTCCTCCACTTAGGGCGTGTGCCCATGTAACCGAAACTTTGAAACGTTACTTTGGAATTTAGCGCTGATTTTACGGTGTACTATTCAAAGTGTTCCTATGTCAAACATTATTTGCGCCTTCAATACTTCAAATATGTGACAGATGTAGACGTCACCAATATCTTGCGACACCTGTAGACGCTAACAAACTGCGGACATTTGTAGACGCCAGCGAGCTCCGGACAAACCGTGGACATTTGTAGACGCCAGCGAGACTCTGACATACCGCGGACATTTGTAGACGCCCACACGTGGCAGGTCGCAAACTGTCAACCGAAACCGTGACCGACCGTTAACCGACCGCCCGCGCCGGATCCGGAACGGATTCGGTTGCCAAATTTTGGGGGTCGGGCGGTTACGGTCGGTTGATTCACCAAGTAAAAAAAAACTGTCGGTTACGGTCGGTCAACCAAAAAACCAAAAAAAATGAAAATTTTGTACTGTCCTTATAATCCAACATTCTTGTACTTTGTACTCTTTGGCATTGTGGAAGTACGTGACATCATGATTAGCGTCGCAAATCTGACACGGTACTGTAGTAAGCAATTTATTTGGCAAATCAAAGGGAACGCGACAAAGCGTCGCAAATCTGACACGGTAGTCACTATTCATTTCGCATATCTTAGGCAACGCGACAAAGTGTCGCAAATCTGACACAGTAGTACACTATTCATTTCGCAAATCTTAGGCAACGCGACAAAGCGTCGCAAATCTGACACAGTACACCGTCAATCGTTATTAAAGTAAAGGAATAAATAGCGTAAAAAAAAAATTAGTGTTATTAACTTTTTTCTTTTTTTTTTTTTTTTTTCCCTTCCCTTGGTTTGTATTGTTTTTTTTTTTACCCTTTTTTTCGCTGGAAATCTTGAAAATAATTTGCTTCCGGAGCTTTTTTTTTTTTGGAATTGCCAAATTTGGAACTTTTTCAATAAAATTATATATATTTTTCGCATTTTTGATCTCCATTTTTGGAAGCAAAATGATTAATTTTTAGACTATGTTTGGTTTTTTTCTTTGAAATCTGGAACCTCATTTGCCAAAATGTTGTTTACATCGAAATATTTGAATCCACAAAATTTGTCATTTTTTATGCCATCATATATCAAAAAATAAAATAAAGGAAAGAAAAAAAAATAGAGGATAAAACGAAACACTAAAAACGGAACAAACAAACAACAAACGAGTAAAACAAACAAATCGACAAACTAACTAACAAAGTAAGTACTTAACTAACTAATTAATTAACTACCTTACGAACTAATTAATCATCTAACTTATTGACTAACTAACTAACCAACTGATTTTTGACCAAATAATTGACCAAAAAATATATTTACTCACTAAGCTAAGTATTTAACTAAATAACTAACTCCATTGCCTATTGTTATTAGCGTTAAGGTTTTATTGGTTTTAAAGTGAAATTAAAATCAATAATACTAGTTTAGTGCAAGGAGATGAGGAAGATTGTTGTCCATTTCTTAAATAGTGTTGTTAACTCTATTATATGATTTTTGGCCAAGAAAAGTCGCAACCTAATTAGTGTTGTTAACTCTAATAACGATCGGCGGCTACGTTAACAAACAAATAAATATATTTACTAACTACATTAAGTACTCAGATTAATTAACACTAAAACTTAAGTGATAAACTTTTGTTCATTTTTTAATCGACCAATATGTAGTATGGCTTACTACATTTTTGCAATATTGGTGATAAAAATTAATGCAAATATGTTTATCATTTCATTTTTTTTTTTTAACTTTCCCGTTGAGAGTTGACAACTCGCTCTGGTTACAATGGAAATGTTTTTACTATAATACCATAATATTCATTAAAATTTTAAGGTTTGTAGGGTACACCTTGAATCGTTATTAGCGCATAGAAATTATTAGTGTAAAGCAAAAATTAGCGTCATTCATTCTAATTTAGTGCCAGGAGACGTGGCAGTTTATGGTCCACTTCCTTAAATAGTGTAATTTATTATATTTAAGGTATCAATGCCAAAATTTTGGGGTGCCGATACAGCGTACATAAGGCTAATAAGTAATAACGATTCACGGTGTAGCATACGACAGGCAGCCTCGTACATATGTCTGTACGTTCCGTACATATTCACAATCGTACATATAAACTAAAAGGATCATTTCTTTTTTCCAGACAGTACACACGGGTAAGAAGCTGATTCACCAAATGTTATACCTGCCTACAAATTTGAAGGAATTTACGTTCAAATGCTTTGGGCGTATGCCCATGTAACCGAAACTTTGAAACGCTACTTTGGAATTTAGCGCTGATTTTACGGTGTACTATTCAAAGTGTTCCCATGTCAAACATTATTTGCGCCCTCATTACTTCAAATATGTGACAGATGTAGACGTCACCACTATCTTGCGACACCTGTAGACGCTAACAAACTGCGGACATTTGTAGACGCCAGCGAGCTCCGGACAAACTGTGGACATTTGTAGACGCCAGCGAGCTCCGGACAAACTGTGGACATTTGTAGACGCCAGCGAGACTCTGACATACCGCGGACATTTGTAGACGCCCACACGTGGACAACATAACAAATTGCCTACGTCTACAAATGGCAGATGGACTCCTACGCTGTAATCTCCGCAGACCCTGCTGGAGATAAATTCCGTACAACCAAACAAACAAAAGAATTGTTTGCAAACGAATTTTTGTTTTACTGTACACTCATAATTGAAAAAAAAAAATAGAAAACTTTTGACACGTGCAATCCAGGTTTTCTATTCGTCAATAGGGTAGTATTTTGATTAAAATCAGATCGCGATTTGATTCCAGTGCAAGTGTGAAGATGAGCTGGAAGTGGGTCGCGATGATAATAACGCCAAATTTTCGTACCTTCCAAGTACCAAGATGTACTTGTGTTTTTGCAAAATTTTCGTACGGCGTAATATTTTCTCGTTGCAAGTCCCGTTTTCTGTGAAAACGACGGGAAAAAACCCTTACTTGAACACATGGGCACACGCCCTTAGCTATGCGGTACTGTAGAGCTGCCACGTGGAATTTATGGTAGGGCATGGCAAAAATTTCTGAAGTATTTCAGATTGTGAGCTGATGACGTGGGCAGAGACTACTGGTTTTAAATTACCGCGTCACTCTTTTTTAGAAACGGGGACCACAAACAAATGACTACAGCTCGTATTTTTGTCGTATTATATGCTTCATGTCACATGGATATCGCGTGGGGCGGCAGCAATAGACGCCAAAAAAAACAGTGGGAAGGAAGGAAAACTGGAAAAGTCAAAAATATCTAGCGTTTGATTTTTTGTCGTATTAGGTGTTGTACGAGTATTTCCGTACAATGCTGCGCTTGTAGACAAACAAAATAGAAAAAACAAAAAAAAACATTTTGGCGGAAGAACTCGCCTCGCTGTATATATTTACCTAAAAACAGATTGAGCCAAAGGACATTTTTGCATACAAAAAAAATAAAAGAAAAAACGACAAAATTAAAAAAATGGGGTAGATGATAGTGACTTTAGTAACGGTTGTCCGTACCGCAATTTACGGATTCGCCCATAACACTTTCTCATATTTGTACTTAGTGTTGGGTATCGAGGACCATTTGCCGATACTCGATATATATATCGAATTTCAGGTACCCGTAAATCGATATATCGCTTCGATACATCAAAAAGCTAAATATCGTGATATATCGTCGATATATCGCCGACATATTGTATCGCCGATATATCGAGGCTTTTTAAAACAAAAAAATAATAACTATTTTTGCTACTGCTGCAAGTACTAATGCTGCTGCAGCTGGTAGAAAATATCCAGAAGCATTTCAGTGTCATTATCCTCATCACCTCCCACGCTACCTCCCATCCCTTGGGAATCCATGGAGAAAACTAAAAGTGTATCCTTTCTATAAATTAGTCGTTGGAAATGGATAAGCCGTAAGGGCTACCAATGTGCAGATTGGTAGATGCCTGCAAAAATGCCTACAGATTGGTAGGTATTCCTGCCTGAAAGCATGAAAAGAGCAGTCTGCATTTTTTTTTTCAGATTATACTTTGACTTAATTAGCGTGACCTTTTCTTATGTGAAATCTCTACGTACTTAATAATTAATAATATGAATTACGAAATTATTATTTTTTTGTCAGTTCCATTTTGCGGCGTCTACCTTTAAGTCATGGAACGAAAATCACGTCGTACGTGGCGTATCAAAAAATTTGTCTTCATCGCTAAAATAACATATTATATAAAATATTAAATTTAAGAAATACTATATATTGCGATATATATCGCGATAATTTTTCTTGGTCTCTGTACGATATGTCTAGAATTTTGCTCGATCAATATTCGATATATATTGAATATTGAAATTATCACGATATGAAATTACCCGATACCCAACACTATTTGTACTACTTAGGGTAACCTTCCATCAAGCATTCCCAGTAATCGTATAGTCACGTTTATCGGCAGTAATATTGCTTACGTGTAAGATTGCGATTGGTACCACGTAGGATCCTGTTGAGCCGCTCGGGAATAATGAAAGTTTACAAAAGGACAAAATCGCAACTGCAAATCTGTACGGGCGGACGCCGATTAAAATATCTAGTAGCGCCACGCTAATGTAAAATCTATACGTCCTTGTATTTGTCGTTGTACCAACAGTTACGAAAACCGTTGCAAAATGAAAATTTGTACAATGTCCATGAATGTACCATTTGTACGTTCATGTATTATCGATGTACCAGCGGAGGCGTGATCGGATTTCCAACAACCAAGATTTTGTCGTCGAACAGGGTGGCTTTGATGTAAGAAGGTATATGTGTAAGTTTCTATCTTCACGTCCTTCGTGGATCGACTCTGACTTTTACAAGTGGACCAATACACGCGTCTAGTAAGCGCAAAGTGTCACCCTGAGGACAATCGGAGGACTAGCCAGACATTGGATAGAAGGGGCATTTGCGTCGAAAATTCGAAATCAGACGGTGGAAGTTTTCGCCAAAAAGTTTGGAGAATCTTAACGAATTTCTAGTAAACATCTTTTGAGGAAAAAAAAAACAGTACGGCTTAGTACGGAAAAGTACTTTCTCAAGTAAACAACCCATTTTTTATTGCCTGATGGAAGGTTACCCTTTGCTTTTCGGTTGTCCCTTGGTCTAAAACCCTAAAACATGTGAAATTAACCCACTTTGCAAAACGAAATGACTAAACGACAAAAACATAACATTTGTTTTTTCCGCAGTGTATCAACTACATTTAGTGTGCCGCCATTTCTATGTGTGGCTTACAACTGTCTAAAATTTTGGATGGTCTCGATATCATTTGTCCGTTTTTGACAAACCAAAGATGTATAAAACTATAAAGTAATGTTCCACAACTTGCAATTTTTTTGTCTTTTCTTAGTATCTCTCGAAATGTTGGAGTTTAGCGCGATTTCCGGCGTCACATGTGTTGTCACATGACGTCACAACAAAATCTAATGCAACGCATTCGAACTGATTTTAGTTTCACCAAATTCGGGCAATAAAATACATAAATCAGAGTGATGTCAACTCTGTCTATATACTACAACCGCGGATGGCTATTAGCGTCAAGGTTTTTTTTGCCACTTAAAACATATTTTCTCCGTACACACCTGTCGGATTGTGGATATGGCGGTTGCGATTGAAATGTACCATTCTCAGCTTCCGATTGGCGGTCTCAATTTAAAAATCGGACAAGTATGTACGAAGAAAAGATATTTTAAGTGTCAAAAAAAGCCTTGACGCTAATAACGATTCGCGATTGTAACTATTTTGACGTTCTAAGCCTTGATACTATTTAGTGCTGATATTAACAATTCGTTAGAGGACCGATGGGTATAAGCCTATAACTTAAGATCCTTTGGATGTGCAGAGTTTATATAGTGTGACCATGAGTTAATATTTTAGCGTGAATACTATTTGTAGTGGTAGTTGTACGGACGAAGAAACATTTCCCTTTTACTTTTTTCGATACTCAAGAAGATAGGTTGATATTCAAACATCCCCTCTTGGCCCTGTTGTTTCCACCAGGTCAAAATCTGGTACACAAACGACAAAAGACCGTCAGAAAGGACAAAAGATTGTACCTTTTAAGCTTTAGCTCTCGCATCACAAATTCTATTGACATTCCGCGTAGGTGACTGACATGAACCATACTATATGTCGTACTCGACTCAAAGGACTAAACGACAAAAAGACAACTTGTCAAAAAATTATTCCAGTGTCTAATCAGAAACAGCCATCGGGCAATTATGTTTTGTTGCGTAGCAGGGTAAGTACAGTGGTCACAAAACCCCAAATTTTCATAATTATGAGAGACATTCATTAAACCCGGTCCATCCATCACACGTGCCAAACAAAGACAATCTTTTACGAGAATCGCCTCGCACATGCGAAAAACGACAAATCTTAATTTCCAGTATTTTTTGTAGTGTAGTCAAACCTCTCCAAGAACGACACAAAACCAAAAAATCATCTTTTTCGATAGTCCATCCGTAAATTGTACCTTTATACCATTTTGTTCCTTTTCCCTCCCTCCCTCCCTCCTTCCCTCCACCCCCCCTCCCTTCTTAGGATCTTAAGCAAAAGACGTTCACTGACATAAATTCACAAATCTTAAATCACTACACAGCGGAAGCTCATAAAAGATAAGAGGAAAATTCACCCAAAAATATTTTTAAGTGTTATTGGCCGAAGCCTCTTTACATCATCTCTCTCTTCTCTTCTCTCTCTCCTCTCTCTTCTTTTAATAATCTCTTACTCCAAGATTAATTATCTAAGATAGATTGATTAATACTACTCTACACCGTACACTGCTGCCTATATGCTCGCTACTCTGCACTAACAGACAACAAGGTAAGACAAGCAAGACTTAGCATAGCGACGAACTCTGTCCCTAGCTAACTGTCGCACACTGCAGTGAATCTCCACTAAAGAAGGTGCACGCGCTTTCTTCATTCGAATCGACTAACTCCAAAAGTTGACTTTAAGACGTGTCGCTTCACAAACACACTTACACTCGAAATGAAATTGCTGCGCACAAAAACAAAATCACGCGAAACGAAATAGTATATTTCGTTCACGGATAAAAAAAGTACCGCCATGAAACGACGTCGTACATTTTGTATGATGACGTGACACTTCACGTCCAACAAATAAATGTTGGTATGACGCTTCGCGAAATGTCGCGAAAGGACAATATCCAAACAATTCCCCTCTTATTGTCGGAATCGCCAAAACTCCTCAACATAATCCAAGTTTCGGTCGCCCCCTCTCAAATACATCATGCGTGGCAGCTTTCGTCAGCAAATATGCCGCCTCCTCTTTTGTCGGTACGTACGAAAATACAATCTTGTTCGCCGTAACCAAATCACTTACAAAATGCCATTAAATCCTGATGTGTTTCATCTTCTTGCAAAACACACAATTTTTCGCCAAAGCCATCGCGCTCATGTTGTCAGAATAAATCGTCATACAACCAATAGGACGCTTAACTTGCGTAGCACTTCAATCCCAAAAAAAAAAATAGCGTACCCTCTCCAAGATCTGTTACTTTGAAATGTAATCCAAAATAACGTTTCAACTCATTAATGCGCTCCAACTTGTCGCATGCCATCAAGAAATCAGCCACATAAACAGAAAAGATGATTTGGTCAACTCCTTCACCTTTCACGTAAAATCCAGAACCAGACCTAGTCCGTACAAATCCGAATTTCAACAGTACTTGATGAAGTCTCAAATACCACGTGCGCGGCGCTTGTTTTAAACCATATAATGACTTTCACAAACGCCATACATTTCTTTCCTGCAAAGGAGACACGCCTTCGTGTACCTTCATGTATACCTCTTCCTCCAACTCACTATTTAAAAACGTCCTTTCCACGTCCATTTGATGGACGTGCTTCTTTCCCATCGCTGCAAGTGCAATAATAATCCGTAATGAGTCGAACTTCACCACGGGAGGGTAAGTCTCCTTAAAATCGATTCCCTCACGTTGTTTGAATCCCTTACAAACAAGCCTCGCCTTGTACTTAATAATTTCACCCAAAGCACCAGTCTTGGTCTTAAATACCCACTTTGCATTTATCGCCTTTTTCCCCTCCGATAATTTTACTTCCTCAAAAGTTTGATTATCAACCACCAACTTAAATTATTTCTCCCACGCCAGTTTCCACTTACTCCCCCAATCGGTCGACCTCCTATCCTCGACATAAGATTGAGGGTCGCGGGTCATATTTTTCGTAAGTGATTGCTGATAAAAATCCAAATTTTCCTTAAATTTCCCAATGGAATTCATGGCAGATTTGAGATCCTCATGAAAATCCACATTCCGAGATTCCTCCACGGTGTGACGAGCTGGATCATACACTCGGTACAAATTTCCGTTCGCACTATAACTAATGAAAATTCGCGGCCAACTCCTTGGTGCAAATTTCCCGTTCCTCTTAATTGATTCCACATAAACCGTAGCATGACATCCCCAAATTCTCAAATGGTGAACCGTGGGCTTTCTACCACCTCACAACTCCTCCGGATTTTTACTTCAAAAAACCAAAGTGAGTCTTCGATTACAATTGTAATTTGCCGTAAGAATCGCATCTCCCCACAAAAATATCAATTGTCCGGAGCTATGAACCATCGCACGGACCATTTCTTGTAAGGTACGCTCTCGCCCACTCCATTTGACTTCGGAGAATAAGGCGTCGTGAATTGATGCCTTATCCCCCACTCCTTATAATACCCCTCAAAAACAACATACTCCCCTCCATTATCCGACAGAATGGACTTAAGCTTCTTATCAATTTGCCTTTCGGCCCATTACGTGCCATTCTTTAAATTTTTCCAATGCATCTGATTTCTTTTTTAATAAATACACCCATGACTTTCAGGAGAAGTCATCGACAATCACCAAAGTAATCTTATTACTTCCAATTGTCTCGGGTTTAATATATCCACAAAGATTGATGTGAACAACCTCCAAAGGACTTTGAGCTCGATGCTTGATGTCTTTATTCGGATGGGATTTCCGAATTTGACGTCCTTGACTACATCCTCCACATCCGTTCCCTTTCTCACTGGATGTGAGGTCCAAACCCCTCACCGAAGAATGACGAATCATCTTCTCAAACTTACCTCGAATGTGTGACACATCCGTTGATGCCATAAGGTAAGATCACCTTTCAACTCCGAAATTTGATGTGAGATTCCCTCGATGGGAACTTTAGTTTTCGGCCTCCTCCATAAGAGCCGACTATGATTCGCATCCGTTACAACCCCTTCTCCAATTAAATTCCCCTTCTCATTCCAAATCTCAATAGATTGATCACCTCTTGTAAGTAAGCTTCCACCAATCCGTTGGATTTGTAGAACACTTAACAAATTGACCGTTCCGTCCGGAATATAAAGTGTATTTTGAGGACGATACTCCGTTTATTTCTCTTTCCCATCATTATCCCATGAAAGGAGATAAAACCGAACCGTGCCAACCGTACCAACCGAAATGACATGGCCGCTTACAACCGTAATAAACTTTGGAACCTTAAGTTCCCTCATGTCATCAAACAAGGTGGCATCCATGCAAACATAGTGAGATGCCCCCGTATCAATAATCCACTCTTTCTCCAAATTTCCTCCACTACTTAACGAGTCAAGGGTAAGGTTAAGAACCGGAAACTCATCACCAGTTTCATCACCATAGTCGAAGTAATTTGCATTACCATAACCACGGCCGCCGCCGCGGCCACCTTCTCGGCCGCCACCTCGGCCGCCTCTATCTCCTCCTCTACCTCCTCTTCCACCTCCGAAGACTCCACACTTCGTATAACATTGAGGGCTCGTATGCCCCCACTTACCGCAAAAATGACATTGCTTGTCCTTATCCAGACAAGAGGAAGACAAATGTCCAAGCCAGTTTCATCGCTAGCATGTCATATTGGAAAGATCCGAAGGGACCTTCAGTGGACAACCTTGCTCATTCTTGTTGCCTCGGCCGCCACCACCACCTCTCGAGCCACCTCCTTTACCACCCCCTCTTCCACCAGCATAATTAAGATCCGGGGTTTCGGAAGTAGTAGAGTTAAGAACTCCTCCTCCACTTGAAGAAGTCGTTGGAGTTCCCTCCGACATTTTGATAAAATTGACGATGAATCCGAAGGTGTTATCCGCCTTCGCTCGTAAAATAGCTTTTAGATGTGAAAGCTTCTCCGGTAAAGCATTAAGAAAAACGCTTAACTTATCCGCATCCAAGATAACTCGGCCATTGTTGATTAATTGCTCGAGTATAATATTGAAGCGCTTCACGGCATCGTCCATCAATTCATTTGACTTGATTTTAATATTCATAAAGTCTGTATAAACATATTGACCCTTGTTCTCAACGCCTTTCTCATATTGCTCCTCAAGTGCTTGCCAACACTCATGGGCCTTGCCGTGAGCGAGGAAATGATCAAGCACGTAAGAAGTGCAATTTTTCATCAAACTGGTCGTTGCCGCAATATCTTTTAACCTCCATTGGGCACGCGCCTTGCTCTCAATTGGCATTTTCTCCTCCCCATTGACAATCCTCCAAAGCTTCTTAAGAATTAGTTGGCCTGAAATGAACTTCTTCCAAACGGCGTAATTGGTGCCATTAAAGGCCACGGACTAATTCTGAAATTGTAATGATTAATTATTTGGGGTATGGTTACACGAGGAGGTCTCTGTAATAGTACGGACAGCAAAATTTATGTATTACAGAGGCCTCGGGTACATCGCGTATCTTTTGTCAAAAAGTTTTACATACGTGTTCTGATATGAGTGGTTCCACGTAAGCTAACTACCAAATCTCAAAAATCATCGAATATCTGGAAACCGACCTTTTTCGTCTGGAAAATCGTACCTGCGTATGACGTACGTGTACTTCACAAGTGTACCTCGCATAGTTGTCCCGTGCGCATAATACGCACGAAACGAAGGAGCGAATACTACGCACGATACGCATTTAACGATGAAAAAAATGTTATTAAATGCGTACCTGACTTTGTATCCGTACATTTTCGTACATTTGTCCGAAGTCACGAGACTTTGAAAACCTGTGGGATTTTTTTTTTTTAGCTTTGATATATCGACGATACGATATATCGGCGATATATCGCGATAATTTGAAATTCGATATATCGAAGCGATATATTGATTATCGCGTACCTGAAATTCGATATATATCGAATATCGGCAAACGGTCCTCGATACCCAACACCAAATTACAGTGACTGTTTTGGTTGCGGACAGTCACGTCATTTTGTCAAAAAACGTACGTTTGAAGTACACACAGGTACAAATAAAGCACCGTTGAGTACAAATTTGACGGTCAATCGGTTGAACAACTTTGACTTTGAAAATATTTTTCAACCGCTTAAAATTATGTCGCGCTTGCGAACGGCGACCGTCATAATAAATTTAGCAATTCACACGGTCGGCGAACGTTTACGGTAACAAAACTGCGGCAACCACATGTAAATAAAGTGTTGCAGACAGTCACTTTTTGTCCTTATGTGAGCTCCACGGTGAGAGAACTTAGCCGCAAAATTGAAATTTAATTGTGTAATCGTTACATTGAACTTAGACGCATAGTGAAACGAAACAATTTTAAACTGAAGTACTATAAGTTTCGTACAGAAATATTATTACGCACGAAACGAAATAAACTGTTATAATAAAACGAACCATATCATTTGAAATTAAATGAAAAAAATGCGCGTCGTCACGCGCGACGAAATTGAGCCACACTATATGCAAATCAACAGTCTTACATCGACAACGAAATGTTAGGATATTGGGCGAATCGGCGTCGACCGAAATCGCGCCGTCAAATGTTTTGTTCGGTTCGCATCAGACCCTCAGTCAGAGGTCGCAAAAGTCAAAAAAAATCAATCCCGAAACCGACCTTTTTTTTTTTCAAAATCTGAGTAACTGACGCCCGACCGAGTTTTGTCACGCTCCAAAATTGTTAAACGTTAACCGACCGTCGTTTACGAAAAAAAAAATTAACCGAATCTTGATTTTTCGCGATTAACCGTGCCCGACTGTAACCGAAAAAGTACAAAATTAATCAATGTACGACGGAATAAGCCAATAATTACGATTTGTCGCGTTCCCTTATATTTGCGAAATGAATAGTGTTACTACCGTGTCAGATTTGCGACGCTTTGTCGCGTTCCCTTTGATTTGGGAAATAAATAGCTTATTACAGTACCGTGTCAGATTTGCGACGCTAATCATGATATCACGTACTTCCACGATGCCCAAAGAGTACAAAGTACGAGAATGTTGGATTATAGGGACAGTACAAAAATTTCTTTTTTTTTTGGTTTTTTGGTTGACCGACCGTAACCGACCGTTTTTTTTTCCTTGGTGAATCAACCGACCTTAACCGCTCGACCCCCAAAATTTGGCAACCGAATCCGTTCCGGATCCGGCGCGGGCGGTCGGTTAACGGTCGGTCACGGTTTCGGTTGACCGTTTGCGACCTCTGCCCTCAGTTATGTGTTGTTTCATTCAATACTGTAATTCTGTGTCGGTTCGGTTTGGTGCGAGCGCCGAGCGGTTTTCATTTGTACGAATCGCACGCTTGTCGATTTCGAAGAAATGTTGGTTTGCGAAGCGTGACGCGATTTTTTCGTCCGCGAAAATATTTTATGTGTACGACGAACCGGCAATATTTCCGTACAAAACTTCAGTTTCAAGAGGTTTCGTTTCACTTTGCCTCTAAGTTCAATGTAATGCTTAGACGATTAAATTTCATTTTTGCGGCTAAGGGTGGCGTTCCATTAGGCGAAAAGTGGCGTAGTTTACAAAAATCCGCGACCCTCCGTACCAAATCGTACCGCCTATTTTGTTTTTATACGAAAAACAACATTACAGAGAATCTTGCCGATGCTCTGCAAAGGTCTTGGAGGTAATACCGACCGTCGGATGTTCATCTGCGAGGAGTTCGCTTCATTTTTTTCTGTTACCGTCAACTCACCTCGAGGAGGTGGGTTGGCAGATACAGAAGAAAAAAAGTTCGTGGCACGCTGGACGATTAACCTACGTGTCATGATGGAAAACCAACGAAAAATCTTAAGATTTGCACATGACACGCGCTTTCCAAAATACAACCGAAGATAAAAACGAAATTTCGTAACATTCCTTTGTCACGCTATTTTCGGTAACTTTTGTTCGTCACACTATTTCTCTCAAAGGACTTTCGTTATGTTCAAAAACAGAATGCCTAAAAAATGAGTTGGCGTACAGACCGACGTTTGCAAAAAGTATAAAAGTTCTGTCGTATGATTACTTCGTACGCAGGTACATGGTACGAAAGTGAAGATTTGAACCTAAGTTTGTCGATGCTAAAAATCTAAAAGATATTCAATATCGGATCGTAGTTTGCGTGGCGCCGGTCATTTTAGAACACGTGGCTTACAGACTCTACGTGATGGAACATTGACTCAATCGACCCGGTCTGTAGAGTTTGCCGTACAATTACAGAAACGTATGATGGAACTTCACCCTAAGTGCTCTCACCGTGGAGCTCACATAATGACAAAAAGTGAATGTCTGCAACACTTTTTATTTACATGTGGTTGCCGCAGTTTTGTTACCGTAAACGTTCCCCGGCCGTGTGAATTGCTAAATTTATTCTGACGGTCGACGTTCGCAAGCGCGGCATAGTTTTAAGCGGTTGAAAAATATTTTCAAAGTCAAAGTTGTTCAACCGATTGACCGTCAAATTTGTACTCAACGGTGCTTTATTTGTACCTGTGTGTACTTCAAACGTACGTTTTTTGACAAAATGACGTAAGTGACTGTCCGCAACCAAAACAGTCACTGTCATTATCAATTCCCATAAATAAAATACTAGAAAATATACAATAAAATAGGTAAGGGCAAGGAATTTAAGCATAGTTGTTCATAGCGATTAGTGCGAGCGATTCAATCGCGACGAATTATAGGTAGCGAACGCATTGAACCTTTTGAACAAATCGTTAAAAATCGTTAATGAATTTTCACCCGTACTATTCCGTACATGTAAAACATTTTTTTTTTTACATATAGCGTAGTTTGTAAGTTTCCCGTAGCGTCAAAGCATTATAAATATTTAAATATGTTTCGCACTCGCACCGACATTTCTTCATTGACTTGCTACGGTCACCTTAATAGTAAGCGACGTCAATGTGTCGTAAAGACAGGTTCAAATCTCGGCAAACGCAATTTGACAAAGTCCGTCTGTCTGATACTGTCGACAGACGTCCAATGGCCGCCTTCGCTCTCTATCTTTTCAACATTCTATGGCGGCTTCTTTCAAAAAACAATGAAGAAGACGTTCGTACAGTTTTCAAACTTAACGCGCGAAAATAGTGTGACATTTCAAACGTCTCCTTTCGAAAATGTCCATACATTTTCGATAAATTACGTACATGTTCCGTGAAATTTCTGTTCAGTTCACTGGACAGAAAGTACCAATAACTGCGACGTATGTTTTCCTCAAATTCCGTACATTTCCGTAACAAACTGTACATTTTACTGAAATACTGTACTCTTCCCGTAAATTGTCCGTTCAGTTTACCGGACAGAAAGTACATCGCATTTTTTTGCGATTTTTTCAAAAGTCACGAATTATACGTTTCAATCGGAAAAAAGGAAAAAATCGCACGATTTGAACAACTATGAAATTAAGTCACACAAAACATTGATACATTTACTTGTGTAGCAGTATTGGATGAACCAATTTTAATGTAGTTTGATAGGAAATACAAGTGTTCAAGTATTTAATTATAGTTTCCTTTGGGGCTCACTAGAGCTTGTCTATGTGACACGGTTTTCTTATAAAGCTCTTTTTTTTCCATAAACCTATCACAGTTTTTTGTATTTTTTGTTTTTTGAACTATGTATTTTTTTTGTAACCAAATCAATTTGAAGGAATTATGGAGAAAAAACAAACAAAAGAAAACAAAGCAAAAAAGAAAAAAAAAATCGCGAGTATACGAATTTGTTTGTACTTTGTTGAATTTTATGCTTAATAAATTTATCCTTCTCATTTTTTAGTCTTAGAAAATTTATTAAATTTACAAATATTTATAAAAATACATATGGACAACAATCCAGCGCACGATGTATTTTCAAAATCCACACTAATTATTGTGTTCTCGCCCTTTTCTTTCTTTTGTTTCACTGTCAATTTCATTTACTGGCGAAAAACCAAGAACAAAAAAAAAACAAAAAACAAAAAAAAAGAAAACAAACAAAAAGAAGCATTATACATATTACGCATACAAAAAACAAATTACCTTGTGAAATAAATACAAATTATAAAAAGGTCACAAGAGCGACAAAGAAAACAAAAAGAGAGAAAAAAAAAACTAAAACTATTCTCCTCAGAAATACCATTCTCCCATAAACCTTCCCTTCATCCCTTTTTACCTAACAAGTTTTTCGACTCGTTTTTCCATTTCCGTACTAAAATTTGGAGCTCAATAAATTACTTATCACTGAAAAACAAACCAAAAAAGGGCTTGTGGAAAAAAGGGAAAAGAAAATCATCGAAAAAAATTAAAAATAATACTAATGGAAAAGTAACAAATAAAAAAGAAACACCAATTGGGTTCCCTGCGAGAACTAAAATTCGAGCATTAGGACACCCAATGAGCGATGTTTTCGAATTAGTACAAAAGTTTCCTATATACCCCATTTATTGATTTTTGAGGGGAACCATAGGAATAGTACTACCTACACCTCTCTCCCTCTCTCCCTCTCTCTCACACACTCTCTCTCTCTCGCTCTCTCTCTCCCTCGCCCCAATCTATTCAAGTATGGTCTATGATGGGATCTCCCATCTTCTTTTTCACCTTATTAACAAATTTTGACCGGGAAAAACGATCTTCTTTCTTTTCTCCCTCTCTCCTCCTTCTCCTCCTCCTCTCTCTCTCTCCCTCTCTCTCTCTCCCTCTCTCTCTCTCTCCTCTCTCCCTCCTCCACTCTTTCTTAAACCTCTCTCTGTGTCTCTCTCTCTCTCTTCCATTCTCGTTAGCTTCTTCAGTTTCTCTGTCACAAACAATCTGTCTCTCTATCTCTCTTTCAAGCTTATCTTTCGGAAGCCATTTTTTTTTCACAATACCAGGAATTATTAACATTCACTTTGCAAGATAATAATCTCGTCCACCTTCAATACTTCTTAACTCTCTTCTCTCCTCAAAATATTTCAACATTCCTCGCCGAACGGAAAACTCTCTATTTACAGACTCCCTTTCTCCTTCTCTCTCTCCAGCCTCTCACTTCCCACTCTCTCCCTCTTCTGTCCTCTCTTGCTTTCTTCTCTCTCCCTCCTCCCTCCCTCCCTCTCCCTCTCTCCTCTCCCTCCTTCCCGCTCTCTTTCTCTCCCTCATCTGATGAGAAGATCCGAGGGCAGATCTGAGAACCAATCAGAATGCAGATCTTGCAATCCACATTCGACCGAATCGCTCCTTTCGGAAGTCGACCACTCCAATCCTGACAGCTGGCATGGGTCCAATAAACTTCCCAAATCCTCGGAAAGTTCACTAAACATTTGATTACTGAGATCTGTTTCCATGTCACAGTTTCCGTTTCCGTTTCCATTCAAAACGGCATTCCCGTACCCGTTCTCGTTCATTCCGCTTGCGTTGTTTCCGTTGTTTCCATTTCCATTTCCGATTCCGTTTCCGTTTCCAATTCCAATTCCGAGATACATTCCGTTGCAGTTTTCAAGTCCAATTCCGTTCCCGTTCCCGTTTCCGTTTCCATGTCCATGTCCGTTTCTGTTATCCAGATTCACAATATTTCCAATGTCGGAATTGTCGAACAGATCCGCACATAAATCCAATTCTCCGTTAGACATAACTGATTCATAATTCCTTACATTTCCGTTAAAAGAGTTAAAATTGTCGGAAATCGGAAGCAAAGTGGGTTTATTTTCGGAAATCGAAACTCCAAAATTTCTTTCATTTGAAATTTGAGATTCTCGATTATTCGGATTATTCGATTGTTGGAAAAGGGAAATTCCTGGAGGAGGATACAAAGGGGTAGAAGAAGAAATATCCCTCACATTTTGAATCCTGGGAATTCTCCCTTCCAATTGGAGTTTGCAAATTTGAGCCGCATTTTTTTGTCCCCTAACCAATAAATGGGGCTCAATTTGTCCGTTATGAATCCCATTTTGTGGCTGAAAATTACCGAAAAGCTCTTTTTTAATATTGGGATTTTCTCGAATTCTGTTTTGGATCACAAGATTTGGTGTGGATTCAAAACATATATTCGGTTTTCCCATTTCCAAATGCTTGCAAGTACAGTTATTTTGGGGTACAAATCCATTCATATGTCCACATTCTCTCTTGTGAATTTGGATTCTCCCTTGTCTTTGACTTTGACTTTGGAGTTGACTTTGACTTTGGAGCTGAATTTGAAGTTGACTTTGGAGTTGACTGTGACTATGGATTTGACTATAATGACTTGGGATTGGAGTTTGACTCACAATTTGACTTCTTTTCGATTCGACAAAAGTTTGTTTTCTATTTACCGAGTTTTGAGGTACTCCTTGTGAGGCGATATGACCCAAAAGGGCCAAATCAATACTAATTCTGTGTCTTTTCAAAGACACATTTTTTCCCATTTCGGTTTTCGGAGAAGAATAGTCGAAAATTTGTCCATTTGGAGTTTTCCCCAGTTCTCCAAATCCTCCATTTGTTATTATTGGGTTTTGTCTTTTTCCCTCGGACAAAGCAAAGGTTTTCGTCTCCTTCTCCGGAAATTTTGTCGTTTGCAGCAGCGGAATGGAGCTCTGTGATTGGCCGAAAACATTCGAAACGTTCGAAAAAGGTTCCAATTGGGTGGGAGGAGAGAGTCGTCGAAATTTCGACTGTCGAGGATTTTCATCCTCCGAGACACCGGAATTAGTTTGGAAGTCGACGGAAACTCTGTTATTTGTCAAGTTTGTGGGTGTGTTGATGACGTCAGCAATGTTGGAAGGATGTGGAGAGTGACGTCGCGGAGTCGCGTGTGATGTCGAGTTTTGGTTTTGGGGTTTTTCGGTATTTGGGCTCATCTGAAAAAACAGAAAAATTAAGAGGAGAAAAAAAAATGATTGTAAGTTTGATGTAAATAGGTTTAAGAAAACTATTCTCTCTTATTCCTTAAGAGGGTATGCAAACAAAATAGAATAAAGAAACCGAAGAAAAGAAAAGAGAGAAACAAGAAAAAGAAAAAAAGCACAGGAAAGAAAAAAGGGAAACAAGAAAGAAAAAAAGAAAAAAGAATAAAGAAAAAAAAATGGGAAAAGATAAATAAAACAAAGGATCGAATGTAAATTGGCGTTCAACCAGCACAGAAACAAAAGAAAGAAAAATGAAAAAATCAAAACGTAAAAAATATAATAATTATCGAGACAAAAAAAATAAAAAAATGTACATAAGAAAATTAATGTGTAAGGTGAAAACTAATTCATAAGATAAAATTTAATATATAAGGTAAAATTTATTATATAAGGTAAAAAAAAAGTACCAGTTCCGAAGATGTATTTCTTTGAAGTAAAACTGCGACGATATTTGCGACCAAATTCGCGTCTTCGTCGTATCGAGGGCCAGAAAAAGACGAAGAAGACGGTACGGTTTTCAGTCCAGATGAGACAAAACTGCTGCTCTGTTGAGACTGGCTCGGATTCTGGCTTTGACTTTGGAGTTGACTTTGACTTTGGTTATGACTTTGGGGTTGACTTTGGGATTGGTTGACTGAATGCGGACGAAAACTGACAGCTGGCGAACTCATTTCAGAGTTTTGTGATTGGGATTTTTGCTGGAAAAAAAAACAAGAAAGGAGAGAAGAAGCAGAAAGGAGAAAAAAAAAAGTGTGAGTTTTTGCAGAAAAAAAAGAAGTTTGAAGGCAAATCAACTTGGAGAAGAATTCAATAAAAAATAAATTACAAAATAGAAAAACAGATCAATAAATAAATAAAGAAACAAAAAACTTTTCCTTGTGGAACTTTGATTTAAAATAATAATAAAGAAAAAAAAATGCTTGTCGCCTTTCTGCTTAATTTTTTTTTTTTTACTTTTTTTTTTTTTGCTGTTTAAAGGAGGGGGGAGAGGGTGAGGGAGAGGGAAGCAGTTTTGTCTCATCTTTTGGCATTCTGACAAAACTTGAGGATGAATTTTTTTCAAAACCGCGTGCCAGTGGTTCTGAGAAAAAAAAAAAAAAAAAAGTGTTAGAAGATGCTTAACTTTTTGTTTGTTTTTTAAAGTTCAAATTTGATAGATTCATTTTTTAGCTTCAATTTCTTCTTCAAAAAAAAAAAAAAAAAAAACACATCAAATTTGGAAAACAATTTTAGCCTATTGCGTCCAAAACTTAAACCTCCAGATAGAGAGGCAAAAAATATAAAACAAACAGTAAAAAAAAAAGGCGAAACAAAAACTAAGCAAAGAAACAAACAAACAAAAAAAAAAGCTCAAAAATCAGCTCTGTATTCCACTTTTTTTTTTTAATTCTTCATTATAAACAATTTATTATTATAATCAAACAATATTTTCATCAATTCTTCATTTCTTTTTTTTTTTTTTCCACCATACTTTTGTCCATTATTACTTTTTATTTTTTTTGCGTCGTTTTTTTCCATCTTTTTCTCTCTCTTTTTTTTTTTTTTTTCATCGATTTTATTTATTCATTTCAAACAAAAGGTAATGATTTAATTATTAAACTATTCCATAATTTAATTTATTTATTTCTTGCGACGTACTTTTATCGAATTATCGGTCCTTCCCGGTAAATCTCGGACAATTAAAGACCATTTACTCCCATATTTGGCGTACCCCAATATTATTTTTTTGTCCTCTTCTACAGTAAAAGGCTCCTTGTTCACCTGGAAAAAAAAAAAAAAAAAAAAACATTAAATATTTGAACAGCTAAAACTTTAATAATTTCAAAGAAACTTAAAAAAAAAAAAAAAAAAAAAAAACCGAAAGCGAAAAATAACAAAAAACATACAGATAAAAATAAACAAACAAATAAACCCAAAACCTGAATTTTTTGAATCCAAAAAAAAACAAACACATATTCTTGTTTTTCCCTCTTCTTCTTCTCTTCCTATCCTTCCCCTCCCCTCCCAGAAAAACTACGCCTACCGCTAATGATTTTGTTTTTTTGTTCTCTTCCACCCCAACTTATGCTCCCTCCTTCCCCACCTCCCTCTCCCTTTCTTCCCTCACTCCCCCTCTCCCTCTCTCTAGCCCTACTCCTACCCCCTAACCACCCCCTCAAAACCCTCCCATAATTCTCTCCGTCTCCTTCCACTTCCTCGTCACCTTCTCCCTCTCCCTCTCCTTCTTCTTTCTCCCTCCCTGTACCTCCACTCCCCTTATGTTCCACTACTTTCCCACAAAGTTTCCTCTCTTCCTCTACCCCTATCCCCTCTCCTCTCATTCCGACCACCTCATCATAAAATTCTCTTTTTCCTTCCCTCCTCTCCCCTTCTTCCTTGCCAAACTTTTCCACCCTATACCCCTGCCCTCCCCCTCCCCATCCACCTCCCTCCCCTTCCCTCTGCCCCTCCCCTGTTCCTCCCTTTCCTCTTCGCTCCCCCCTTTCCCCCCCCCCCTCCCTCCCTCTCCCTCCCCCCCCTCTCCCCCCCTATTCTCCCTCCTCCCTCCCCCCCTATTCCCCCTCCCCTCCCCCCCCTCTCCCCCTCCCCCCCCCCCTCCCCCCCTCCCCCCCCCCCCTCCCCCCCCCCCCCCTCCCTCCCTCCCCCCCCCCCTCCCCCCTCCCCCCCCCTCCCCTCCCTCCCCTCCCTCCCCCCCTCCCCCCCCCCCCCTCCCTCCCCCCCCTCCCCCCCCTTCCCCCCCCCCTCCCTCCCCCCCCCCCCCCCCCTTCCCCCCCCCTCCCTCCCCCCCCTCCCCCCCCTTCCCCCCCCCCTCCCTCCCCCCCCTCCCCCCCCCTTCCCCCCCCCCCTCCCCCCCTCCCCCCCCTCCCCCCCCCTTCCCCCCCCCCCTCCCTCCCCCCCCTCCCCCCCCCCTCCCCCTCTCCCTCCCTCTCCCTCCCCCCCCCCTCACCATGGGGTGCAGGTGGTTGAACCAGCGGAGCCGGCAGCTCTTGCTGGACCTCCCCCGCATTTCCCGGGCGATGGCGGTCCAGCTGTGCGCGCCACGTGCCGCCACGTGGAGGCGGAGGAGGGAGTCCTCCTGGGGGGACCAGGGGCCCTTGACGGGGGGCCAGAGGGGGGGGGGGGAGGGGGGAGGGGTGGGAGGGAGGGAGGGGGGAATAGAGAGGGAGGGGAGGGAGAGGGGGAGGGGGTGAGGGAGGGGGGAGGGGGAGGGGGTGAGGGAGGGGGAGGGGGAGGGGAAGGGGGAGGAGGAGGAGGAGGGATCGTCGGGTGGGAGGACTTCTCCGTTGTGGTCACCTTCGAGGGAGTAGAGGGAAGGCATGGTGGGAGGGGAGGAGGGAAGGGGAGGAAAAAGTGGGAGGGAGGAGAAGGAACGGAAGGAGGGAGGAAAGCGGAAAGGAATTTTTCTTTTCTGCTTGTTT
This sequence comes from Zygnema cylindricum, assembly GCA_037447655.1. Classification (NCBI taxonomy): domain Eukaryota; kingdom Viridiplantae; phylum Streptophyta; class Zygnematophyceae; order Zygnematales; family Zygnemataceae; genus Zygnema; species Zygnema cylindricum. The sequence continues at coordinate 101,292 of JBBHKE010001729.1, forward strand.
TGAGTATATTAGGATCTCTCTGTACTTTTCTTCTCTCTCTTTCTCTCGCTCTCTCTCTCTCTCTTCCTCCTCTCTCTCTCTCTCTCTCTCTCTCTCTCTCTCTCTCTCTCTCTTCCTCTTTCTCTCTCTCTTAAATTGTGTTTTCTTTTTTTTCTTCTCTGTCTTGCACTATCTTCTCTCTCTCACTTCTCTTCTTCCTCCCTCCCACTGTCTCACTCTTTACTTTTAGCTCCCTATCTCTGTCTCTCTCTCTCTCTCTCTCTCTCTCTGTCTCTCTCTGTCTCTCTCTGTCTGTCTCTCTCTCTCTCTCTGTCTCTCTCTCTCTCTTTCTCTCTCTCTGTCTCTCTCTGTCTGTCTCTCTCTCCCTCTCTTATCTCCACTCCGATAACTGTCTCCAATTCTCTCCCTCCCCCCCCCCTCTTTCTACTTCCTCTCCCTCGTACCCTTCGCTGTCGGCCCTCCCCCTCTCGGCCGCAATATTCGGAAGGGCCAAATTCCCCCCGTGGACGTGGGCGTCACGGCTTGTCACGCGGTGCACTCTTTTGGACGGTAGCGGCGGTACGGTGACGTCGACGTGACCGGCTCGTAACGCTGACGGGGCAACACTGGCGAGAAATTGAAAGTCCTACGCGGCGACAAAGAGGTGTTTGGAGCGAGATGTCCGTACGATTGTTTCGTACGACGTGTCCGTACGAGAGGTTTGGAACGTTAGAACGTCATTTTGGTGTCGGCGGCAGTTGTGACCGTACGATTAGTAGCTGATTGAGGCTGTTTGTCGTATATGGGATTCGGGGGAGACTTCGACGAAAATTCATTGTACGGATGCATATTCGGGGGCGGCGAAAGTCGTTTTGGGGGATGTACGGATACCCGAATAAAATCCGGAAATAGAGCGTACGGACGGACTCTCGGAAAGAGGAATTTTCGGTTCCAAGGTGGTTGCACCAGCAGTTTTACAACACGACAAAATATGCAGAGTTTTGGATTTGTCGTTTTCTGCATCGGCGCATGGCGATTCTCCTGAAAGGTCGTAGGGTTTCGCAGGTGCGAAGGATGGACGGGATTCGCTGGACGTCTTTCAGAATTTAGAATATTATCGCACGTGCGAGCACAGTTCCCGCCTCTCCTCGGAGAAACTGAACTGAAATTTCCGTACGTTCAGCTGTGATTGGACACGGAGGCTTTTCCTTTGACTCTGGAAAGTTGTCTTATTTAAATTTTGTCTTTTTACAGAGTACGGAAGGCAGCAAGCTAAAATTCTAGTTGAGGGCGGCACGCCGAGGGAATGTCAGTGGAGTCAGTGACGTCACACTTAGAGTGTAAAAAGTACGTTGTCGGGTAAAAATGTCGGTTTGTCGTTTTGTGAGTCGAAATTCGACCTGGGGGAAACATCTGGGCTAATGAAATGGTCGAATCTCGGCCTCGACTGCTGGACCAAAAAGCGACAAAGAAGTACAAAAGGATATGGTTTTCTGTCCGTACAACTGCCACTAAATATAGTATTCGCACTAAAACTAGTGTCATTACCACACTATTCGATGTGCGGGTCCAAAGGATCTGTAGCTGTAGAGATCGGTCTTGTGACGCGTAATAAATATCGACACTAAATAGCGTCAAAGGCTTAGAACGTCGAAATAATTAATATATAGATAGAGTCTACATCAACTTTATTTTATGTTTTCAATGCCCGAATTTTGGTGAAGTTAAAATCGGTTCGAATGCATTGCATGAGAGGCTGTTGTGACGTCACGGGACAACACATGTGACGCCGGAAATCGCACTAAACTCCAACATTTCGGGAGATACGAAGAAAAGATAAAAAACCGTAAGTTCTGGAACATCAGTTTGCACACAGATCTTGGATTTTAGGAAAATGACAAAAATATTTGAGACTCTCCAGCCTGGTTGGACAGTTGCAAGTCACATAGAAATGGCGGCATGCCGGCTGACAAGTTTCGGAAAGCGGAAGAAAAAATATTTTATTTGTCCTGTCGTCTTGTCGTTTTCCGTGTCGGGTTAGACATTGTTTTGGATACAACCGACAACCAAATAGGTTGAAGAAAAAGAAAATGTACGGACAAACCCTAAAATACAAAACACTATGGACCACCACTACACCGCCAATCGCTATTAGAGTCAAGGATTAAATAGCGTCAAAAAATAATTAGTGTTATTGATTCTTATTTAGTGCCTGAGACGTGGCAGAATATGGTCCACGTACTTAAATAGCGTTATTAATTGTATTTCAGGTTTTGGGGTCAAAATTTATGGGCACCGTATTAGTGTTATATACTCTAATAGCGATTGGCGGTGTACTGTAGTGTGAGTGTGATTTTGACTTTAAATTTTATTTTATTCTATTTTGGTGAGTGTGATTTAACCCATTTTTTACTTGTATTTTATATATTATTTTGTTTTTTTTGCAGAATGTCGACTCAATCCGCTTTTGGGCGGAAAATTATCGGCGGAAAAAGTTTGTTTCTGCCGATTTTTTTTTTGTTTTTTGTGTCGTTTGTTTGTCTACAAGCGCAGGCATTTGGTGAAACTACTTACAAAGTACCATAACAAAAATACAAAAAAAAAGTTGTTTTGACTTTTCCTTTTAACCCTTTTTTTTGTGGTTCTCCTCTTGCCGCCCCACGAGGTCGACGTGACTCGAAAAAATAATCTAAACGAAAAACAAATTGTACCTGTTTGTCAAAAAGGTACGATTTGTAGTGGTCCGGGTTTTTAGAATGGATGAGGTGCTAATTTTTAAAAACATTCAAATTTAACCACGTCATCAAGACAAAATTTAGAAGACATGCGATTTTTCGGCATGCCCTATCGTACTTCATACGTGGCATTGCCACCTCATAGCACGCTTGGCGAAACTACAGTAACACTATTTTCAACCGATATATTTATGACACGTGGTCGGAGTTGCAAAAGCTGCTTCGGTGGTCACGCTCAAATGTTCTGTACGGACTCTGTACGGAATCACCACAGTAGAGTTTCGAGCTTCAGAAAAATCTAAACGCTTTGCCGGGCCACACGTGTGAAATCAAATATAGAACACGACCCGAGAACGCTGAGATATACGCTGCATTTTTGGCACGTGTAAATATACGAATTTCCTAGATCCACGTGGCATACATTTTTTTAAAAACCTGAGGCACGTAAAAAAAGTCGGTTAAAGAAACTTTGTGCTGCAACAATATTTTGTAAGATTGTTTCGAGTCACGTCAAAGCGGCCGCTCAAGAATTTTGACGGCCTTCCTTATGCCACGTCATATCTTATCATTGGACAACACGTGTGTATGAGCTTTTTTGTGCCGGTTAATAATTCCTCGTCGATCAAGCGCTGAGCAAAAACAGCGCGAAAAACTGACGGCTTACATGCAGCCGGCAGAAATATAAACTAAACTGGTCGATTATTACAGTAGTGAGCGAACTGCGAACGGTTTGAGCAAGAATCACATAAGCGTATCCTGACGTCAGTTAGCCGTCATCGCTCGACCAACAACAGAATCTTGAACGTGCAGGCAGCTAAAAGAATAGACAAATTTTAGCTGACGTATGTACGGAAACGGTCTAGTAAATGATGAATGACGTGAAAAAAGTTAACAGTTCGAAGGGTATTTTTTGCGTCATAAACGCTGTCCATATTTTTCCCGCATAGTTGTTCAAATCGTTTATTACGCACGAAACGAACGCGCGAATAATACTTGCGTCTCGCATTTATCTATTTTAAAAATTCGTTAAAGTGCTACCCGATTATATATCCGTACGTCTCCGTACATTTTACGAAATTTACATTTTTTAATTTTTAAATTTAAAAGTTCCAATAAAGCATAGTTGTTCACGGCGTTTAGTGTGAACGATTTAATCGCGACGAATTATACGTAACAAACGCATTGAACCTTTTGAAAAAATCGTAAAAATCGTTAATGAATTTTCGTCCGTACTATTCCGTACATGTAAACAAAGATTAATTGTACATATCCCGCAGTTTGTACATTTTTCGTACAATTCCCGTCGCTTTTAGTCATAGTCCGTACAGTTTTGGTACAATTCCGTACGTTTACCGTTAAACTTCTGTTCAGTTTACCGGACAGAAAGTACTACGAAGTGCAGCCTATCTTTTAGACAAATTCCGTACTTTTTTGGGACAAAACCGTACAATTACGGTACATACCGTACAGTATCTATAAATTATCCGTTCAGTTTACCGGACAGAAAGTACATCACATTTTTTTCTGATTTATTCAAAAGTCACGAACTATACGTTTTAATCGGAAAAAAGGAAAAAATCGCGCGATTTGAACAACTATGCAATAAAGTAAAAAAACTAAAAAAGTAAAAAACCAGCGAAGGTGAAAAAACCAGCGACGGCAACCTCGGGGTTGAACCACACACCATCGACCATGGTTGCTGAACCAGCGACCGGACTGCCTCGTCGCTGGTTGCTGAACAAGCAACGAGGTGGTCTCACCGCTAAACTATCAACACCGTTAAGCGACCAGGCTACCTCGTCGTTGGTTCAACATGGCCCCACATAACATGTCGATAATTTAAAAACATTCACGTTGAAACAAAAAAAAACAAAAAATTCTATTAAATTTAATTATTAACTGCATGAACCATGAACCGATTTTACGATTTCAGAGGCACTAAAATATTCCTTCACCTCATCTGGACACAAATTGGAAACTCTAATCCGTGCACTCTTCCCATTTCTAAGAAGGTGGTTTCTAATCCTGGTGGCTTGAGCGTTGTATTCAAAGTTGCAGTAGATAAAGATACATAATCAGTTGTTTCCAAGAAGCCCACTGTCTAGAGCCCCAACGTGCTCCCGCTCTATTCCTCGAGTTATAGCCATGGATGCTTTTAGCGAGGTTTGTAAATGCTTCAACAGAGGCTTCAATGGCAAATTTGATGGCCTCTTTTGTGGCATCAACAATGGCGGCTTCCCTGTAGAGGATGATAGTCTACATAAATTCAAACTTACCGCGCGCAAATGGTGCAACATCTCTTTTTGAAAAATTCCGTACAATTTTCCGTATAAAAGTACTAAGCGGATTTTTACGAAAGGTATAAAACCAACGAATAATACGTAGAAATCGTAAAAAATGAAAAAAAATCACGAATTGAACAACTATATTTTCCCACCGTGGGTTCATGCTAACAGTTAACAATGATTAAATAGTGTGTGACGCCACGTGCGTACAATGTGATAACAGTATACTGTTCATCACCAACGACAATTTTTTTTTGTTACTTAAAATTATTTTTTTTGTGCACAATCGGATTATTGATCCGGCGGTTCGATGGAAAGGTAAGGATCTTACTTTACGATTGGAGGTCTCCAAACGAAACTGGACAAGTGTGCACGATGGAAAAGTTAATCAAATTGCGAAAAAAAAAGACATTGCCGCCGATAACGATAGATGGTGTACACCGCGAATCCTTGTTATAAACCAAATATTATCTTAAGGTTTATAAATTTTGTTATGAAATCTTTTTCAATTTGGAATGATGTGGCTACATCTTGTTTGTTATATCTGAAACCATTCAATTAATAAGGGTTTAGTTAACAAGAAAATTAATTTGTATTGTTTTTATTGAAGGCAATAACGATCTGCGGTTAACCCGCGTTGAACACGAACAGTATTAAGTATGCACGTTAGTATTTATTATGCACTTTAGTATTTAGTATACATGTTATTATTTATTATGCACTTTAGTATTTAGTATACACGCTACACCGCGAATCGTTATTAGTGTCAAAGTTTAAACAGTGTTGAAGAAAATTTACCGTAATTGATGCTAATTAAGAATTTGAAATTTTTCAAAAAAAAGGTGTATTCTAATTTCGGCGTTTATGCTAATTTGGGAACAGCAAAAATGGAATATTCGTCGTACGATTATATACATAAATATATGTATCCGTACAGAATATTAAAAATCGTACGCCGTCGTGAAATAAAAATATCCGTACATGCCATACTAGTTTACGTGTCAGACTAATCCCGTTGTTTTGAGCGCACGTTCCTATGCGTGCGCGTCTGATTTAATTCATTTTTTGTAAATTTTCACTTGAAAAGGTACATTTATGTACGGTTTGACATCAACCGTACACCACACTGTTTAGATTTTATTGTACTTTCGGGCTTTACGCTATTTTGTACGGTACCTTAATTAACGTCAAGGAAAAAATAAAATCATGTATCCTATTTAGAAAAAAAAACCAAAATTTTAAGAACCGAAATTAGAGTCATTGACACTAATAACGATTCGCGGTGTACCGTGTCAGATTTGCGATGCTAATCATGATGTCACGTACTTCCACGATACCAAAGAGTACAAAGTACAATAATGTTGGATTGTATGGACAGTACAAAATTTTCTTTTTTTTTTGGTTTTTTGGTTGACCGACCGTAACCGACCGTTTTTTTTTTCAGGTGAATCAACCGACCGCAACCGCCCGGCCCTCAAAATTTGGCAACCGAATCCGTTCCGGATCCGGCGCGGGCGGTCGGTTAACGGTCGGTCACGGTTTCGAAATGAGCGGTAAAACAATAAACTGTTTAAAACTTTATCACAATCCTCGATTGCAATGGAATTTCTTTACCAAATGGTAGTCCTGTCGTTCGCCCTAGAGTATGCTTCGCACTTGACGTACTCGGATTCGAATGCCACGAAGATAAAATTTTATGCAATTTCGTCTCTGTTCCATGGCGTCTTCTTTCATAAAAATTGAAGAAGACGCCCGTACAAATTTCAAAGTGAACGCGCGAAATTATTGTGACGTTGAACATATCTTTTCGAAAATGTCCGTACATTTTCGATTATAAAACGTACAGCTTCCGTGGTATTTCTGTTCAGTTCACTGAACAGAAAGTACCAATAAGTGCGACGAATATTTGCCGTTTTATTCCGTACATATCCGTAAAAAAAGTACAGTTACAGTAATTAGTTTACATGTTTCCGTAAAATTCCAGTTTCAGTTTACAGTACACGTTTTTTTACGATTTTTCAAAAGTCACGAATTATACGTTTCAATCGCAAAAAAGGAAAAAATCGCGCGATTTGAACAACTATGGTATTTATTATGCACTTTAGTATTTAGTATACACGTTAGTATTTAGTATACACGTTAGTATTTAGTACACACTTTAGTATTTAGGGTTCCGTACAGTTTCGATGCGCACGGTTCTCGCGCCGGAAAATTAACGGCCCACGCCGTTTCGCCGGCGAGCAATCTGCGGGAACTGACGACGCATTTTTACGCACCGTTGGTACACGTGGGGCCCTTTTGAAACGTACGGCCCGAAAACGTAAATTTGAAACAGTGAAAATCAGGGCCCCGAATCAGGATTGCGATGTAAAATCTCGAAAATATATTTTAGATTTTTTCTTCAAATCGAAAAGTACAGGAACGGGAGAAATAAAGTAAGAAAGAGAAAGTTCTAAACAAGTAACGGGGAAGATTGACGTGGCATAAGTTTACGTACTTTTTGGGAAAAGTGGCCAACGGTAAAAGGTTCGACATCCGAAATCGCACTTAATTATATTTTATCTTTTTAGGATGGAGTAAACGCTGACACAAATCTTGTAGATTTCTCGTTACTTTCTTAGAAGTGCAGTTTTTTAGGGCAAGCGTTCGAAATAAAAAATAAAAAAGCAGCTTTGGAAGCTTAAAATTCAAATATAATATTAGTTATGACCGGTGTGTGTAATTATTCCAGAATCAAGTCTAGATTCCATAAGTCTTGTGGATTTTATGGCAGTAATGTACAGTTTTTACGAGCAAGCGTAAGATATTTGTACAGGGATAGATAGACATTTTTAATAATAGATTCGTACTTCCAATCATAGCTTTAGTTGCAGATAAATTTTATAAGCTAATCCGATTTTCTTTCCTGTTCCGTACATTCAGACGATCTCTGAAATATCTGAAAAACGAATGAAATATCTAAATGCAATCTACGGTATGTATCATTTTCTCGTGTTCCGTACATGTGGAAGAAAACCTAAAAAAGGTAACTGTCATCTGGGCCGACACGTCAGCAGTAGAACCCGCAAGAGGACGGACGTCGCAATGGATCTCCGCCGTCCGATGAATCGACGCCCTCTTTGTTGGACAGTATTGGCCTTCAGATATTTGACTTTTTAGGGTTTTTCTAGATTTTTAAGGGTATCTTAAGGCTTTTTAGGGTATTTGTTGCCGGACGTACGATTTCTTCCAGATGTACAATTGTCGGGCAGGATCGCGACCATTTGCTTAGATTCATAAGAATCTGATTTGATTAAATCTGGGTAAAATCTTAGTGTCGGATGTGAGTCTATAGCAATCATCATTGTTGCTGCATAACATGACATTGACTCCCACTGAAATAAAATATGTTTTAAAAGTCCGAACGTTTGGTTGCGTGTTTTGAGGTCAGAAAGAAAGTAACTTCAAAGCTGGGAACATGCGACACTGTCGAATATTTATCGACACGCAGGAATTACTGTTGAGGAGTGTGTTGCCAGCACACCCTTGATTCGGCCATTCCTGCTGTGGCCACACCAAATGTTGTGGAAATATTACAATGGGCTACAAGAGCTGTCAAGTGTCAACCGGCCATTTATGTACGGCGTGGGGCGTACGGACGCACTTTGTCGGAACGTCGGGCAAAATACACTGAAAGAACGTTGCCGGCTTCTTCTTCGTGAATAAAGACTTCGCGCTGAAGAAAAGTTTGAACCTTTTACAGTCCGATTTGTCCTTTGACCAATGAGGTTTGGGGCTGCGCAAAGCACCATGATGACGTGATCAATGCAATGTGGCGACACGTTTGTCGCACGTTCGCGATACGATGAGGTAATACGATTCCCCACTGCGATGCGGTTCGCATCGGAACGCGTGCCGGTTTCTCTACCACCAAGTGTTATGCTGTAGACGTGGACAGATATCGTTCCGCCATCTGCCAACTACTTCTCGCGCACGTTATCTGCCTTTTGTAAGTGGTGCAAATTTGTCCACGTATCTTGAATTTATCTAAATCAAAATAAATCCCGACATAAGTGTAATTTTTAGCACTAAATCCCTTCAAAAAGTGTACGGCTATACGGCTGTACCTCGTTTGTGATATTACTGTACTTCCTAGTTCCTACGGCTCGAATTGTAATAATTTTGCATTGCACCAGCAGACACAGAAACAATTGCCGGCCGTCGTATGTCTGCAGCTATACACTTAGTATTGTACGCCTCAAAAAAGCTTTTCGTACATTACATGTATTGTACGGACATAAGGACGCTGTCATTTCCAAATCTGTGGCCGGATTTTACCTTGTAGATACTAGATAGACGTCCGTCAAACTCAGGCGAGAACAGCATGGAAAGGCAGTTCATCCGCTGTTATTACATTACTGGACTGTACATATTTTTACTTAGGGAATTGCTAATCGCAGAGACGATTTTTGCTGTGCGCAGGTACACCGTGAAACGCTATTAGCGTAATAAAAAATATAGCGTAATGAAACAATTAGCGTACTTTACGGTAAATTGTGTTTTTTCGGGTACACCATGATACTAATTTATCATGTACTCTAATTTGTAAACTGCTTTGTAAAAAATTTCGGCACATAAGATGTCCACACTAAAACATGTATATGTACGAAATTGTTCAAATCGTACGCGCGTCGCGTTTTTTTGACATCTGCGTATGCCGGAAAATATTTACGCAATTATATATTATTATATTTTCTGTACTTTTAAAATTAAAAATGTACGGAATAGTACAAATCTGGCAGTCCGTACACCACACTATTTAAAAGGGCACTAAATTACAGTTATGAACCGCATTGAGCGGGGTACCTCAAATAAGGTGCAAAAACATTTAGCTTACTTTATTCTATTTGAGAATTTGCCCCAAAAAAAGGGGTACCCCAATTAGCGTCATGTACGCTAATAGCGATTCACGGTGTAGTTGTCAGAAATTGTACGTTTGAAGTACAGTTTTGTACAAGTGACGTACCTTTAACTTTGACTGACGGAATATTGTACCGGCGGTTAAAAAATTGTCGCGCTTGCAAACGTCGACCGTCATAAAAAAAAAAAACAATTCACACGGTCGGCGCAGGTTTACTACTTTACTGTAACCAAACTGCGGCAACCACATATAAATAAAATGGCTGCGCGCAGGTAGTTTACCGCAAAAATGAAATCAAACTCGCGAACCGTTACATTGAACTTGGACACATATTAAAGGACGACGTACAACAAGTGTAAACTCGCACGAAACGAAATAAACTTCGTACAAAATAAAAAAGCTTACCCGCGTATAAATATCGATGAAACTAAAATGACACGTCGTCACGTCCACGGTGGACGTGACGACGAGTTGATTTCATTTTTGCGGCTAACGTGAAGTGATAAACTACCTGCGCGCAGCCATTTTATTTATATGTGGCTGCCGCAATTTGGTTACAGTAAACCTGCGCCGGCCGTGTGAATTGTTTTTTTTTTTATGACGGTCGACGTTTGCAAGCGCGACACTTTTTTAACCGCCGGTACAATATTCCGCCAGCTAAAGTTGTTTGACGGATTGACCGTCAGATCTGAACTTAAAGGTACGTCACTTGTACAAAACTGTACTTCAAATGTACAATTTCTGACAGCTACCTACGCGCAGCAAAAATCGTCTCTGCGATTAGCAATTCCCTTTACTTATTACCATAGTTCAAAAGTAAGCGTTTTTATGGTAGGCCTTTGGTAGGCGCACAAAACTTGGCACTAAACTCGCGTAGAGTAGGCATATTGTATGGGTGTGCGTTGCGGACACTCTTGTACGATCGTACGAATATGACGAATGATCATAGTACAGCGCACGCCACCTGAAGAAATTTTTTAGCGAACTGACGCGGCGTAGGATGACATTCCGCCGGAAAGAAAACCCGAAAGAAAACCCGGAAAAAAATAAGAAACGCGGACAGGCAACCTGGTTGCTCAATTTGAGGCTTTATTTAGTGTGGCCTTCAAAATTGCAGACGCTAATATGACAAATTGTCCTATCGTAAGTTGTGTTATGGGCTTTTCATGTGATCTTCTTAAGATCAATACTTTGATCAGCGACCGTCCAATCGTCCAAATCTGACGGTTGTATTAAAAAACACCTCAAAATTCACAAAAAAAACATTTTTTGTCCGATTTTTTTTCCAAATTTAGACATGCCGTTTAATTCTCTATCGATTGATGTGCAACTCAACCCTCTTAACCTTTTTTTTCATTTTTCGACCAATACAATATGGGTCTTAAGGGCATATTGTATGTTTTGCATACAATAGGCATACTGTATGGGCCTACTTTCACCTACTTTTGAACTATGCTTATTACACTATACGGCGTCACAAGTCCAACCTTCCGAATCCGTATAAACTGGGACTCGTTTCGCTTGTCAGGACCCAAGAGTCTAGGGTATGATGGCCGATTGTCAGCCGTACATGCAGTACTATGATCGAACGGTAAACATTTCAATTGAAAGAGGGGGTGGTCACAATCGTCAGTTCACAGTTGATCCCGAGCCGCGCGTTCCTGAAATTCCGCGAGTTTCTGGTTCGGTTGTGAAAGTACACCGCGAATCGTAATTAGAGTAATGAAAAAATTAGAGTAAAAAAACAAACAAAAAAAAATTAGAGTAATTGATGCTAATTTATGTGAAAGAGCTTTTTCAACTATGAAGTTTACTCTAATTTATTTAGTTATTCTATATTGGGTTATGTCGGCGATAATTATGTGCGCGATAATTATGAACACTAAATTACGTAGACGTACAAAATGTGTCAGTCCGGTATAGTATTGATGTCATAATGACGCTAATAATATTTGTCGCATTGAATGTCAGTTAATGTTCACACCGACGACGATGCTGTCGACGGACGAGAGTTATGTGAACGGCTTTTTTTCGATGTGATTGATTTTTTTGTTTAGTGCGATTTCACGTGCAAGCGCGATTCCATTAAATCATTATTTGTACCTTTCTACTTATAAAAGTACAATTTTGCACGGTCAGACGTCGTCTGTACTCCACACTATTTAAAAGTAACCTATATTAGAATTTTTTACACTAATTAAACCTCACCTAATTTAGAATAATGAAAAAATTAGAATTGATTACTCTATTTGATGTGATAGAGTCGAAATTTTGAGCGACCGAATTAGAGTAATTTACTCTAATTACGATTCGCGGTGTAGTTTATGTGATAGGGCTTTTTCAACTATGAAGTTTACTCTAATTTATTTAGTTATTCTATATTGGGTTATGTTGGCGATAATTATGTGCGCGATAATTATGAACACTAAATTACATAGACGTACAAAATGTGTCAGTCCGGTATAGTAATGACGTCATTATGACGCTAATAATATTTGTCGCATTGAATGTCAGTTAATGTTCACACCGACGACGATGCTGTCGACGGACGAGAGTTATGCGAACGGCTTTTTTTTCGATGTGATTGACTTTTTTGTTTAGTGCGAGCGCGATTCTATTAAATCATTTTTTGTACCATTTTACTTATAAACGTACATTTTTGCACGGTCAGACGTCGTCCGTACTCCTCACTATTTAAGTATGACCTATATTATTATTTTTTACGCTAATTAAACCTCACCTAAATTAGAATAATGAAAAGATTAGAATCGATTACTCTATTTGATGTAATAGAGTCGAAATTTCGAGCGACCGGATTAGAGTAATTTACTCTAATTACGATTCGCGGTGTACTATACAATTGGTAAACTTGCGTACGGTAAATCTGTATAGTCTCTCGGTGGTCAATCTAGATGTGACGCGTGGACTGCGTGCACTTGACTTTAGCGTAAGAGCTGGCCGCCAGTGGCCGTCGATCGAGACGACCTTCTATAGGCATCAAAATCTCCGTCGATTAGAAGTAATTAAAAAAAAAAAATGTGCTTGAATCTTTTCTTGCGGCGTTTTTGCAGCCTGTTTTTACGCATTTTTTCTCGAGACCGTCGACGTATTGGACGGCAGCCGAAGATGCAAGGGCTGCCGTCCATGTCTGGGCAGCTTATGGCCGTGGATCTGCAACCCGGGTCTCAAGCTAAGTACACAAGTACGATAGAACAGTTTTGGACATACTCAGTACGAACAACTGACTTGCGTAACTAGAAAACTTGCGTCAATAAGTGGCGTTACCATGTGTCCCATAACTTGCATATTTTCGGGCCTTTCTATGTGTCGGCCGTTTTGATTGGAGAATTGGTCTGCGCTTCTCAAAAATAATAAAATGCTAAAAAAAATCATGATTTTTTGGCGGACCGATGAACCATGATGACGAGAACTGGGCCAGTACACCGTGAATCGCTATTAGCGTACATGACGCTAATTGGGGTACCCCTTTTTTTGGGGCAAATTCTCAAATAGAATAAAGTACGCTAAATGTTTTTGCACGTTATTTGAGGTACCCCGCTCAATGCGGTTCATAACTGTAATTTAGTTCCCTTTTAAATAGTGTGGTGTACGGACTGCCAGATCTGTACTATTTCGTACATTTTTAAATTTAAAAGTACAGAAAATATAATAATATATAATTGCGTAAATATTTTCCGGCATACGCAGATGTCAAAAAAACGCGACGGCGTACGATTTGAACAGTTTCGTACATATACATGTTTTAGTGTGGACATATTATGTGCTGAAAATTTTTACAAAGCAGTTTACAAATTAGAGTACATGATAAATTAGTATCATGGTGTACCCGAAAAAACACAATTTACCATAAAGTACGCTAATTGTTTCATTACGCTATCTATTTCATTACGCTAATAGCGATTCACGGTGTACATCCTATCGGGCACAAATTGGTTATCGACTACGCTAAAGTACGTATTTCGTACTGTAGTTACTTGAAGTGCGTACGATATGAAATTGAGTTCGTACATTATGTACTCTCTGTTCTAAAGTGTTGGAGGTTATCCACTTATCCGGAGCTACAGACGACGTCGACCGCCTATGTACGGCAACCTTGTTTTATCGGGAATGTTACGACAAGATATTTTGTCGTAACTGAAGCTGCTCTAAATCTAACCGTTGGTTAAGGGCTTGGTACAATTGCCGTCGATTTTGACCTTTTAAACTCTCTGTTTTTTACCATCATTTCCAGCTTTCCATGGCAAGTTGTAGGGCGGGTGCACGTGTCAAGGTTGCATCACCTTTCACGCGTGCGGTCGGATCTCGCGCGTTAAAAACAGCTCATTTGGGTACAGCGGTTGTTGACGGGGTGTAAGGGGGTGTCCCCATGTAATTTGTACCTTGATAGTGTTTTGGACTGTAGTGTAGATTCTCCGTACTACTTTGAAGAGCGTCCCAATGTGCGAAAATGAAATCGGAACTTTGACATGTGACGGTTGTAGACGTAGGTACAAATTATGACGATTGAAGGCGACTACGAAACTTCCGACGATTGGTGACGCCGATAAAAACAGCGACAGTGGTAGACGTTTAGATTTTTGTGAAATTGTAGACGTTTAGGGTTTGGTGACATTGTGACGTCACACTCTCTTGTGACAACGTCGACGCAACGGATTCAAGAACTTTCCGCCATGGTTTTCCGAATTAGTTTTTTCTACTATTCTCACTCGACCTGCCATTAAAAAAAACCCTAAAAATTGTCAGAATAAATATTTTTAAAATATCTTTCATTTTATACCAATATTGTCGTGTCTCATTTTAAAAAGTGTGAGATACAATCGATGGTGTGAGAGGGAGAGAGGAGAGGCGACGACGGCGAAATTTTTTGCAAAGGACCCATGATTGAAAGTGGAGGTCCGAGACCCCTGGAATTTTTTTTCCGTACATAGCGCGTGACGGGTAAGGATAAAAATAGCGAGGACTCTCCTTTGTCCTAAAATTTTACAAATCGTGTAGCGCGTGCGTGGGTCGTTTTTCATTCGCTGTTTGGGCGGTACTTGATCCAAAATCACCCCCTCGAGGTGATTTTGGAAGAAGCTTTTTTTTTGGCTGGATTCTCTTGCCCGGGGGGTCGAAAATGGGAAAACGCCAAAATGCATTCACATGAAGACAAACACGCCGTAAATTCAAAGTATGAATTGACGCTTACTTTACTTTGGTAAAAATGATTTTTTCGTACGGCTAAAAGTTTTTGTCAAAGTTCCCTGAATTTTAGGGCAAAAAGATAGGGAAAAGTAGATACTTTAAAACATGGGGACACCCCCTAAAACATAGTTCAAAAGTAGGCGTTTTTATGTTAGGCCTTTAGTCGGCGTCTTTATCGTAAGTTGTGTTATGGGCTTTTCATGTGATCTTCTTAGATCGCTACTTTGATCAGCGACCGTCCGATCGTCCGAATCTGACGGTGTAAATAAAAAATTTTGGTCTGAATGTTATAAATTGTCTAATTTTTGGTCTGAATGTTTTAATTGGTGCAAATAGGTACGAATAAGGTCATATTGTATGTTTTGCATACAATAGGCATATTGTATGGGCCTACTTTCACCTACTTTTGAACAATGGTGGAAAGCGGTTTCCGTTAGTTATTCGTACAATGTAGAAATGCATAAATACCTATAATACCAATAACAATGAACTTTTTAAGTATGACACAGTTTCTGGGTGTTTGCCTAATCAACGGTAACTTAACGAACATAATTTGTTTTTTTACTCAAGATTCTCTAGTTTCCGGGTGTTTCACCGTCTGAAAAGGAATGTAGTCACTTAATGTCGTGTCATATATAGGCTATGTGTAAGTTTGTGGCATTATAGATGTCATTAGGTAGACTTATGGTCTTTTGTGACATTATTGAAGTGGTGCTTATTTGTGGCTCTGTCGATCTCAATAATGCTCAAACTATATGCCATGGCCTATTGATCTCGTTTTTTTTGTCTTTTCTCCTTGGGTCAAATTTCGCACGTAGATATCAAATATGTTTTTCAGAGTTTTTCATTTCCTACCAAAGTTGTAGTGTTTCATTTCAAGAAGAGGGAATATGAGAGACAAGGGCAGAGCCGACCCCGACACTTACTTTTGCAAAGACACATGAATGAAGAGGACAAGACCTTCACATTTCCATCCATGCAATTGATAAACAAAAATACAAAAAAATACTCACCTCGCATTAAATCGTATGCATAAAGAAGCGATATCCGTTGTTTGGTGACACTTTACACGTGGCTCTCGAGGTTGTTCACATTTGAGTTTGAAGATAATTTGATATGATATGGCTATCAATCGAACTAAGCAATAAAAAAAACTACAATATATAGTAAGTTGCGCAGTGGTGCCAACTGTAATCCAATTTGTTCACATTTTTTATATGGTGTAATGTTTTTTGGACGCAACATTCAACTTTTAAATAAAACGATAGAAAAAACCCTTGCTTTGATGCATGAGCACATACTTTTGGGGCTAAGGGCCCATTTTTTTTTTTGGTTTAGGAGTAGTGTTTAACGTTTCCAAAATTTGGTTGGTAATTTTGACCACGCCGAAATTGGTAGGTCGGCGCAGTATGACGTGTGTAATTTGTACTCTACGTACCTGAGGTATGTACATTATGCGTGCAAGAAGAATAAAGTTTTAGTTTCTGATGATTTAACGTCGTTCATAACCGCAATTTTAACGAGAATCTAACGTGATGTCACGTCCGTGATTGTTACCCTGTTGGAGAAGCCAACTTACCAAAAGTGCAACATTTTTGTTTTCGTACTAACTATGTAAAGTGCAATTTCCTCTTCAATTGTCGATATTGTGTTTAAACGACTTCCTTTACTCACGTGTTTTCTTTGTAATTTGCATCAGTATACATTTATTTATTTGGAAGTAAGAATCTCTCAAGCGACGGATTTGGCGTGACTCATCCAATGACACCTAAAGATTTATTATTGGTGAAGTCTACTCTATACTAAAAGTTATTTTTTCCGTAGTACGTAAGAAATGATACTATTTTTCAAAATTAATAACGTCATAATACAAATCGTTCTGCATCCGATAAGAATAATGTTTCAATTAAACGTACCCCGAGGTCCCCCACATACGATTCCCTTACGTCCCCACCTATAACCTAAGATTCTCTTATGACCCCACCTTTCATATACGTACCCCCTTGGCCCTAATGCTCAATTTTCTTATAACTCTGCCTAAATTTTATGGTATTCTTAAAACGGTATGATAAAAAAAAATCCATCGTCCATTTCAAGTTGTTACAATCTATATTATACACTGAAAAAGGACTACGGACCGTGACAACTAGTGTAGTGTTCAATTTTGGAGGTAAAACTTGTGGGATTGTTGAAATCGTTAAAAGTCGCAATATTAAATGTTAGCAATTAACTTGCAATCGAAAGGTATTTTTAACCGTCCATAGCGATTTATTGACATCGGTATCACACTTTGTACACAAATTATTGGTGTGGACAAACGTGTTGAAGTCACACCATGTATTCGTTATTAGGATAAAGTGTTTTTTCGAACTAAATACAATATTCCTTGCACGCTTGTCTGGTTTCATTGTAAAACTTACTGATCGAAATGCACTCGACTTTCCATCGCAACCGTCAAAGTGAAAATCCGACAAGCGTGAACGTAAAAACTTTGATTTAAATGACGAAAAAAACGTTAATGCTAATAGTGATACATGGTGGATTGCTACGTATCGACAAACAAAACATTGTCGATTTTGGCGCATCGGTGCGGGTAAACAATTTGCATCGTAAACGTTTAAAAGATATATATAAAAAAGGAAAACCAACATTTATTACATATAAATTCAGGTGATTTTGTACCCGTCATTAGTATATAATTATGATTTATTTGTAGTTATAGGTTTTTCATCAGTTGCATCCAATAAATCAGATCAGACGGAACAATTGGGGGCTTTGAGACCCAAATTCCAGAACCTACAAAAGTAATAACACATAGTATCATTTCATGAATATTAAAATGTCGGTTGCTTTTCTTGTATTTTTTATTTTAAGGGGTTAAAGATGCATATTTGTTTCCCACACCAATGCACCATCTAATATAGTATTATCTTTTGCAAATGCGCACCACTTATACAAAGTGTTCTACATCGATCTTTCGACAAACTAGCATATGGAGCAATCTACGACATATATCCCTCAAAAATATCAAAACATCTGTTGCGACCGTAACTTCTAAAAAATACTCTCATTGTATCTATGTGTTCTCAACTCGGCGTAATTGACCCGATTTGTTACACTATTGCAAGATTATGTGCACCGCAATTCCACGGATGGTTTTATTTCGACAGTGGTCAAGAAATTTGGTTGTTCCAACGCTGCTTTAGATGAGTTATTTAGCTGTTGTCGACACCTTTTTTTCACATTAGAGGACATGGAAGGCTCCCCTTTCTCCCCTCACAATGACTTATGGATAACGTCGTTTTTTTAACATTTTTTTTACTGTTTTACAATGTATGCAAGTCAGAGGTCGCAAACGGTTAACCGAAACCGTAACCGACCGCCCGCGTTGGATCCCGAACTCATTCAGGTGTCGAACTTGGGGGGCCGGGCGGATTGTGGTGGTTGATTCACAGAAAAAAAAATCGGTTACGGTCGGGTAAACAAAAAACGAAAAAACTGAAATTTTTGTACTGAAACTCTGAGACCTCCATAAGTCCTCAGAGTAGACAGCTTCTAAGAAGCCTCTAGGATAATCTTGACCCCTTTTTGTTCCAACAAAAATAACTGCCACCCTGGCAGACAAAAACCGTGACCACCTGCACCCCTGTGAAGGCAAGACTCCCCTGAGTCGGTAGCAAAAAGAATCTCTGAATTTGCTCCCCTGAGCAGTAAGTTATGGAGGGTCAAAGTTGACCTTTTATACAGAAGCTCTCTGGGAGAGAGGGTCCTATCTTCTAAATTTTTCTAAGTCCTATCTCTCTCACAGACTCTATCTACTGATGTACGGAACCAATCAGAATTGAGTTCTGTACGCAAAAGTACAGCTGCCGGTGTACTTTATGTACGGACATTGTACGACATGTCCAAAATGTCGACACATGTCAAATCCGGATTCGGTGCCATAATCTCCGGAGATTCCACAATCCAACGGAATTTCGCCACGCGTCATCCGATGTGGCGATGGCCACAAACCGCCGAAATCTTCCTCCGCGATCTCGACGCTAATCCCGACCGTCCGATTAAATTCGGATTTAATCGTAGCCGTAATAAATACATGCGCGATATTTGTTTTACTTACGAAACAAATGCGTGGTATTGATTTCGAGTCCGTACCGTAATCCGTACTCTATATATTACTGGATCTATGTATCCCGTAATGTATTATAGTTAAATGAATTATCGTACGTATACACATATAATTAATTATCAAACTATATAGTACGTTACACTATTGCTAGACCTAACGGCTAAGGCAACCGGCTATTTCCTGTCTGCCGGCCGGTAGGTACAGGGATCAAATTCTGCCACCGGCGCATACCTTTTAAATAAATAAATAAACCCTAATATAAAATTCCCGTAAACCTCAGGATAGCCAAGGTAGCCATGGCTCTAGCTTCCTCTCCAACTTCTCAGTGACTGCGACAAGTTTGAGAGTTGGAGAGAGAAGTTAGAGATAGACTGCCTCGACTTCTATATTTCTTTTCATACCTAGAAAATACTAATAAAACCATTAGTTTCTACATGTACTGTCCCTACTATCCAACATTATTGTACTTTGTATCGTTGAAGGTACGAGGGAGATGTACCATTAAGTTGTACTTGTTTGGGTACGAGCGGGTACGGGTAGTCCCGAGAAATTGAGTTTCAGTTAACTTTTGTTTTCGTAAACGCGTTGCGGGTAACGGTTAACAATTTTGGAGCGTGACACAACCCGGTCGGGCGTCGAGTACTCGAATTTTGAAAAAAAGAATGGTCGGTTTCGGTTATCCAATTTTTTTACTTTTGCAACCTCTGATGCTATCTCATGCTTTGCCGATGTGTCTCTAAGATTGTGCACGGCAACCGCCACCGGCCTTTGTCGATATGCCAAAATTAAAACTGACAGATTCCAATCAAAGGTCGCAAACGGTCAATGGAAACCGTGACCGACCGTTAACCGACCGCCCGCGCCGGATCCGGAATGGATTCGGTTGCCAAATTTTGAGGGCCGGGCGGTTGCGGTCGGTTGATTCACCAGAAAAAAAAACGGTCGGTTACGGTCGGTCAACCAAAAAACCAAAAAAAAAGAAAAAATTGTACTGTCCATACAATCCTACATTATTTTACTTTGTACTCTTTGGTATCGTGGAAGTACGTGACATCATGATTAGCATCGTAAATCTGACACGGTAGTAACACCATTCATTTCGCAAATCTTAGGGAACGCGACAAAGCGTCGTAAATCTGACACGTTAGTAAACACTATTCAATTTTGCAAAGGTGGGTGGGGGTGGGTGTGTGGTGGGTGTGTGGTGGGTGTGGTGGGTGTGTGGTGGGTGTGGTGGGGGTGGTGGGTGTGTGGTGTGGTGTGTGTGTGGGGTGTGTGGGGTGTGTGTGGTGTGGTGTATGTGGTGTGTGGTGGGTGTGTGGTGTGTGTGTGCGTGTGTTAGGAGTTTAGTGAGTATTTAAAGACCTAAAGAAAGACATCACCAATTGTCTGCCCCTAACTCCCCCAAAAGTCCAAACACATACTTCAATTGGAATACTTTAACCATACTAATTGTGTTTCGTCACGTCACTCTCAATATCAGCCGACCATTTTGCATGGCGATGCAAATCGGCGAATTAGGTCATCCGAAATCGCCTCGTTTCTGGTCTTGTGGCTGGCAGGAATGTCGGGTGACCTTTCGTCTTGAAAAAAAAAAAACAAAACAAAACACAACAAAACAAAAGGAAACAAAAAGACGAATCGTCAAACTGCTCGAAATTAGAATAATAAATCAACGGCCGTTTTTGTTCACCAAACAACGGATGTGACTTCAATGTTCCCTCTTTTAGAAAAACGGCAAATTAAAAAAAAAAATTGAAAGCATGTTGATGTCGCAATTGGAATGGTCCGTTTTGTTTTATTTGGAATATAGTGGTGGTTGTCTTTATCAATTTGAGTTCATATTGTGAATGCACAAATGCGACTCTGAAAAATTAAATTATATATATGATCTTCACAGATATGACCGACACGTATATAGTATGGAGTCACGTTTCAAGGAAGCCGCCAAAAATGCTCTCATGCTCTGTGCTTCTAATGATGTCATACGATGCCAAAAATTAGACGATATTGAAGCAAAAATGACATATTTTCCACACGTCGTGAAACAAAGTTGGGAAAATGATATGGCTTAATGGTGCAATAGTTGTTGCACAAAAGGTAAAACTGAGTACACATTCGAACATTTAAGTCTCACATATATTTCCACCATATCCTCAATCTAGGAGTTTCCGCGGCCTTCCTATGAGACATAGTTTTCCTGTATGGTGCATAATAGGAATCTCTAGTGAAGTACACCGTCAATTGTTATTAAAGTTTTTTCGCCTCTTAAAACACCTTTTCCCCGTGCACACTTGTCAAATTGTCAATCGGAGGCCGCCAATAGGAAGGTGCGAATCTGGTCTTCCAATTGTAACCATCTTATCGGCAATCCGACAAGTGTGCACGGAGAAAAGATGTTTTAAGTGGCGAAAAAAACTTTAACACTAGTAACGTTTTGCTGTGTAGTAAAGGAAATAAATAAAGGACATAGAGAAGAACACAAGCACAAAAAATGCAACAAGAATAGAAACTCGCAAAAACCACCAAATCAACTCCCAACATTACCAAAAACACTAAAAAGGGTCCCATCACCATAGTACGGAGGAGCACATTAAGGGAGATTTGGAAAACGTCAACAACCCATTACTACAACAAGATATTGAAGAAGTTCGGAAACTTGACACACCCTTTAAATGCCTTTTTTTTCTTTTTCTTTACCCCTTTTGTACCTTGATGGTTTTTTCCTTAGCACTTTTTGCAGTAAAGTTTTTTTTCACTTCTTACGATACTAAATTCTTCGGACAAGTGGGTAAAAAGTTCTCAAGATCCTTCCTCTAGAGGAACTTATCCAATGCAATGCCAAAATAGAAATAAATTAAAATAAATAGATTGTCCATATGGTTTACTATCGTGCTATTTAATAAAGTCTTGTATTTTTTTATGCCAAAACATAGCAGATAGTGTATCTCAACAACCATTGGAAATCCGGGTCCTTGTACCTAACAAAGTCACGCATCCCAAAACGACGACTCCAAAAACACCACGATGCAAATTTCGTTTATTGAATTATTGTGCATAAGATTGAATATTTGTATCTAATACGGATCTGAATTTTGTCGTCCTCTTCCTCACTACGCGACGGCACCTACTCCCCGTCACCATGTACCTCCGGATCTGAATTTTGTAGAAATTGATGGTTCTTTTAGTATTTTCTAGGTCTAAAAGAAAATGCAGAAAAGAAGCCAAGGCAAAATGCCTCTAACTTCTCTCTTCAACTCCCACACTTGTTGCAGTTAGTGAAAGTCGGAGAGGAAGCTAAAGCCATGGCTGCCTATGTTATCATGAGATTTACGGGTAGTAGATTAGTTGATTTACGATAGTAAATTAGTTCATTTACTAAAAGTAAAGCTGCCGGAACCAGGATTTGATCCTAGTACCTACGGGCCGTTAAAGCCACCGGTAGCGGGTAGCTCTATCCATTTAGTCTATGACTAGTGTTAGGTTATATAGTGTTTGATAAGTGAATAAACATTTCTACGCTGACAAATTCATTTAACGACAACTATTTACAGGATACATAGGTTCGGTTATGTAAAAGTACGGATTAAGGTACGGACAAGAAATAAGTACCGCGAATTTGTTTCGATAGCGAAACGAATATCGCGCAAGTATTTATTACGGCTACGATTAAAATCTGCATTTAAACGGACCGCCGGAATAAATGCCGAGATCGCGGAAGAGGATTTCGCTGGTTTTTGGTCATCGCCACATCGGATGACATGTGGCAAAACAACATTGGATCGCGGCATCTCCGGGAATTAAAGGAGCGAATCCGGATATAACATGTGTCGACATTTAGGCCATGTCGTACAATATCCGTACATAAAGTACACTGACAGCTGTACTTTTGTGTACGAAAGTGCAATATGATTGGGTGCCGTACATCAGTAGATAGAGTTTTAGAGACATATAGGATTTAGAATAAATTGTTAGATAGGACCCTCTCTCACATAGAGCTTCTGTACAAAAGGTCAAATTTGTCTCTCCATAACTAATTGCTCAGGGGAGCAAATTCAGAGATTCTTTTTGCTATCGACTTAAGGGAGTCTTCCCTTTACAAGGGTGGAGGTGGTCAAAGGTTTTGTCTGCCAGGGTGGTAGTTATTCTTGCTGAAACACAAAAGGGTCAGAGTTATCCTACAGGCTTTTTGCAAGCTGTCCATTTTGAGGACCTATCGATGTCTCAAAGTTGCAGGTTATGGGCCCACCCTCTAGGGTACCCATCTTTAATAGAACTGGTTTCATATACCGGGAAAGTATGATGACAGGACCTCTCTGCGAAAAAAAGATTTGGGGGATAGTGAGTGGACGAGTGGGGCGTCCATCAATTCTTGGAATCCCTCCAGGGTTTGGAGGAAGCAGATTCACAAAGAAAACAGATCCATCTTCAACGGAGGAGACAAAGGAAAGGGAGGTGGTGGACAAAGGAACGGAGAAGGAGACGACCACACCAATAGCAACTGGTTCGGCATTCATGTCACCTATTCCGAGGAACGAGGAGAATGATACTGATACCTGGGACTTCAACAATATGGCGGCAAAGCACTTCATTCTCCGCCATCTTACTCAAAGGCTTGCATGTCCTCATTTGCATGTAGAAAGGGCTTCCGATCTTTGGATGGCTCTCATAGAGATGTACCGAAGTGGTACGATTCAGCAACAACAGTTGGATGATTAGAAAGTTAAGGAGTATGTATACAAAAGGGGTAAGATGTTGGATTTTTGCAATGAGCTTGCTACACTTTTCATGGAGCTAGAGAGTGCTGGAAAAGAATTTAGTGAAAAGGAAAAGGTTAACTATTTACTAATGAAGTTACCCGATGAGTTCGAGAACATAGTCAACCGTGTGCAGGACTTGTCGGACTCAAGGTGGATATGGAACTCAGTGGTAGGAATTATTCTCGTGTGGGAGAATACGATTGAGATCCGAAGGGGAGGAAAGAGTGGGCAAGCCTTGGCGGCTGGGACCAATTGGAGGAACAAGGATTCTTGAAGACCGGTCGGAAATTACGGAGGGGGGGAGCAGAAAAATCAGACCGACGAGTTTGGACCAAGTGCTCCCAAGGGTTTATGTCATTTCTGTAAGTAACCAGGGCACTATATGGCGGAGTGCACTAAGCTAATCGAGCTTCGGTTAAAGGAGGGGCAGATCGCTGGAACCCCAAGAGGAAAGAAAAGGGCCCTTGTGACACAAGTACATGAGGTGGAATTCGAAGACGAGGACAATGAGCTCTTATTGGATGAGGAGTTGGAAACGACAAACGAGGTAGAATTTCCACGAAAGCAGAAATGTGCTTTCGGTGGGTTGAAAAGTGAAGCAGGTTGAATTGTAGATTCAGGTGCCTCCATGCACATGAGTAAGGATAAACACCTTTCACTAAGATAAGAAAGATTCCCACCGTAGAGATAGAGTACGGAGATGGGAGGATAGTCACTACTACTCTTGTAAGATTGGTAGATCTGAAAGTGTTAGTAGAAGGAAAAACTTCCATAGTTACATTCTCCGATGTATTGTTTATTCCGCAACTGAACAAAAACCTCATCTTTAGGTCTGTATTAGATGACAAGGGTTTTGATACTAACACTAGGAAAGGAGTCCTTACTGCTAGTTTTGAGGAGGAAGTCTATTTCACTACTGAAAAAGGTAGCCAAGGGAT
Source organism: Zygnema cylindricum (assembly GCA_037447655.1). Lineage (NCBI taxonomy): Eukaryota > Viridiplantae > Streptophyta > Zygnematophyceae > Zygnematales > Zygnemataceae > Zygnema > Zygnema cylindricum. Next base: position 126,223 of record JBBHKE010001729.1, read on the forward strand.
GTTTCGGCTGATTTTAAGCAATGAAAAAAAGAAACTATATTATGCTAATGTTCATGATATTATGATGTGGCATAAGAGGCTTGGTCATGTGAATCTAGATTAGTTAAGAGAGATGAAAAAGATGGGAGTGGTGGAAGGGATTCAATTCGGTGAGAGTGAGAATCTAAGTGATTGTAGTCGATGTGCTCAAGGTAAAGCACACAGATTACCCTTTCCCAAAACAACCACTTATAAGGGAGAAAAAATTCTAGATTTAGTACACACTGATATTTGGGGACCTGCCAAAGTGCCCTCACCCAGGGGGAAGAGATTTATGATGACTATCACTGATGATTGTTCTCGCTATTCTAGGGTGTATTTTTTGAAAAACATTCAGAAGCTCAGGATTGTTTTAGACAATATAAAGCATGGAGCGAAAAACTCCATGAAACTCCAATCAAGAGAGTAAGGAGTGACAATGGTGGCCAATATACTTCTAACCACTTTGAGGATTTTTTGAGGGAAGATGGAGTCCAACACCAAAAGACAGTTATAGAAAACCTAGAACAGAATGGGGTAGCTGAAAGATTAAACAGGACACTAACTGATAGTGCTAGAAGTATGTTGTCGGATAAAAAGATAGGAAAAAGGTTTTGGGCAGAAGCAATGAACTGTGCTAATTACCTCAAAAATAGAGTTCTTACTTCAGCTATAAAAGGTCAAATACCTTATGAGAGATGGACCGGCCGGAAACCAGACATATCTCACTTAAAGGTTTTTGGTAGTCAAGTATTCAATCTAGATACAGATTGGTCTAATTGGAAGCTAGATCCTAAAGGAAAACCGGGATACTTATTAGGATATGATGAGGATGTTAAAGGATACAAAGTTTATGATCTGAAAAGGGAAGATATAATCTTAGTAAAGCATCTAGTAGTTATGGATGAAGGGAAGTCTGTGGATCCCTTCAAGTATAAAAAGTCAGTAAAAATCAGATTTGTGCTAGAAAACTCCGATGACTTTGAGTTTCCTACTATCCAGGTTTTAGAGAAGATGACATTCTTGTAGATACAAATCAGACCGAAAAGGACTCGGCTGCGAAAACTCCAGTGACAAATCTACGCGAAGCGAAAGACGTGGTGGAAATTGATTCAGAATCAAGGGACACAAAGAAGCCGAGAGTGTTCGAAAGAACCCACGAGAACCATCTATTCCGGCCACAAATTTTTAAGGGGAAGGAGAAGTAGCAAAAGATTGCAAGAAAAACAGGTTAATAACAAGGTAACAAAACTATCTCATCAAGAGGAGCCTCAGACTTATAGAGAGGCGATGACTTGTCAAGAAAGGAACCGATGGAAGACAACCATCAATGAGGAGATGACCTCAATTATGGCAGCCGATACTTAGGAGCTGGTGGATTCTCCACCTAATCGAAAACCAATCGGTTGTAAGTGGGTTTTCAATTTAAAACTGAACCCCGATAACACTATTGAGCGTTACAAAGCCCGATTACTGGCAAAAGGATTTATACAGAAAGAAGGAATCGACTACGAGGAAACCTTTGCCCCGGTCGTCAAATTTTCCTTCGTCCGCATACTTCTCAGTCTGGCAGCAGCAAAAGACATGGAGGTGCACCAGATGGACATCAAGACAACCTTTTTGCACGGAAAATTGGAAGAGGAGATCTTCATGCGACAACCCGAAGGATTTGTGGTGGAAGGAGAGGAGAGTAAGGTATGCCCGCTGATCAAATCCCTTTATGGTTTGAAACAGGCGCCTCGACAGTGGAATACGAAGCTTGATGAGTTTTTTACCGTTCTGGGATATATCCGGATCAGCTAAGATCACTCGATCTATGTTTTTAAAGATGAGGAAGGTTTTATATTTATTGCAATTTATGTTGATGATTTGCTTGTTTTAAGTAAATCAATGGAAAAAATTAATAAACTGAAAACCGATCTTAAGAGGAGATTTGAAAAGAAGGATACGGGGGAGGCAAAATATATTTTGGGAATTCAAGTAGAAAGAGACCGAGAAAGAAAGATTATAAAACTGACTCAAAAGGATGCAATAGTGATGTTGAAAAATATTAATTATTATTTAATTTTTAATTTAGACTCTATAGTAAAGAGAGGGAGAGAGTCACCATAGCTGCCGCCACAGTCAGAAAGAAATAGGCAGACAGGCATGCAATCAAACAGATTGATAGATTACCAAAATGCTGCCTTTAGCAGGATTTGAACATGGGTCTACGGAGTACTATATAGATGTACGCCTTATCCACCTGGGCGTTAACGAAACGATACACATATATGGTCCGGTAATTAATTTAAGTGTTATAGAAACGTCACTCTGACTTAAACAGACCAAAATTGACGAAACGACATCTATAGTCAAACGCCGCTCGCGGACGCGAATCTAACCGTGTAAAATAAATGATCGGACGACCTTCGTTGCCCCCGCCAAACCCGAATGAATCTTCGGCGGCTTCCGGACAGCGCGGCGGGCTTTGCCACGTGGTGACACATTATTGGACGTCGGGAAAGATGGGTGGAGGAACGATGGCTCCCAAGTTGACAAGTGTCGACCAGAAGGCCATGTTGTACAATGGCCGTACAAGAAGTACAATCGGCCACTGTACCTTTTTGTACTATACACTCTTTTGATTGGCCTAGGGTAGAGTAGTAGGTAGTTATGAGTAGGAGTTAAGGGACTTAGCGTATTTGAGGCGCCTCTCTCCTGGTGACCTTTTGTATTTATAAGCCATCTTTGGCCAACCATAACTTACTGCACAGGGGAGCAAATTCAGTGATTATCTTTGCGTTTGACTCAAGGGAGTCTTGTCCTGACAGGGGTGAGGGTGGTCAGAATATTTGTGTGCCTCGGCGGCACTTATTGAGTGAGAAAGCGAAAGGGGCAAATATTATCCTAGAGGCTTTACATAGGCTGCTAATTTTATGGGTTAATGGAGACCACATAATTTCAGGTTATGGGCCCAACCTCTAGGGTGCCTTTATTTAATTGATCTGACCTTCTTTATTGGGAAATGATGATGTAGGGAGAACTTTTTGAGAAGCACCTATGGGGCATAGTGTCTGGGCAAATTCGATGTCCACCTCCACCTGGGTTTGGAGGAACACGTTTTTCTGGCGCCTCCACCACCACAGCCACCATCACGAACGATGAGGAGGAAGGGGAGGAGATAATCATGGAAGGAGAAAAGGGGGGAGTTACTTCTCAAGGGACTCCATTATCAAGGATGATACCGGCAGCAGCACCACCTGCAATGGTGACAAAGAGTCAGCCCGAACGGTCAGAATATGAAAATTGGAACTATAAGGACAAGGTGGCTAAGCTACTAATTCTCAAAAGTGTAGTGAAGGGTTGCCATTCTTTTTATGTATGTTACATCTTCCTCTCAGATTTGGGTATCTCTTGTAAACAAATATAAAAGTGGGTCATTGCAGCAGCAACAGCTAGCATAAAATAAGATTTCAGCTTATACTTACAAAAGACGAAGTATGAAGGATTATTGGAATGATTTAGGAGCATTATTTGGAGAACTAGAGAGTGCAGGTAACTCATGGTTTGAGAGACAAAGAGTAAATACAGTGATAATGAAACTACCTAAAGAGTATGAGAATATCATTAATTGGTTGCAAGATCTAGGTGATAGCAATAAGAATTGGGATGATACAGTGGGGATGATTTTAGTGAAAGAGAGTACGCTAGAACTTAGGAGAGGAAGTCTGAGTGTTCAAGCATTGGCTGCAGGATCTGATTGGCGGAAGCGTGATGTGGAAAAGGGAAAGGATTGAAATTCTATGGGCTCCATTGCCCACAGAATTCGCAGATCCAAAAGAAGCTAATCTAGATAGTGCCGACTCCAAGTTGATATAAACCCAAATAAATGATCCCTTGACAATAAGAACCCCAATATACCTTCACCCCTGTGAAGAGAAGACCTTCTGTGTGCTCAGTTCCACCACAAAATGCGAAGCTTCAATATGTGTTTTGGACAATATTCCCCACTTTGACTTTCCCACTGAATAAGTGCCACCCTGGCACACAAAGACTCTGACCGACTACACCCTTGTGTAGCTTGGACTCCCCTGAGTCCGTAGCAAAAAGAATCACTGAATTTGCTCACCCGAGCATTAAGTTATGGCTGGTCAAAGATGACCTTTATAGTTACAAGCTCACTTAGAGAGAGGTACCGAAATATCACTAAGTCTTAGTCTGCCTACTCATGACTACCTACTATTAAACCCTAGTCCAATAGGAACACTATAAAGTACAAGAAGGTACAATGGGCGATGTACTTATTGTACAACCATTGTACGACAAGGTCTACAAGGTGACACCTGTCATATCGGAAGCCATGGTTCCTCCTCCCATCTTCTCCGGTATCAAATAATGTGGCGCCACGTGGCACCGCGTGACGCTATATCCGTATGCCGCCAAAAAGCTCACTTCGCGTGGCGGCTATAATTCCGGCCGTCCGATCAAAACATAATTTACACGGTTCAGATTCGCGTACATGCAGAAATTGCTCATTTTGGTTAGTCTGCTGTTAATTAGCTGTTTCGTTAATGTTTATATATTTATGAAACCCGTCACGTGTATCGTTTCGTAAGTAACTTAATGGATAAGGCGTTGGTCTATTTAGTAGACTACAGACCCCGGTTCAAATCCGGCCGGCGGCAGTATTTTGCTAAAACTAGTAAAATACTTTCTAATTCATTCTTCCTCCTTCTAGATGATGCGGCAACCATGGCGTGCCTTTGGTCCTCTCTTTCTCTCTCTTTACATTCTAACTAAAATATAGAAGTGAACTATTAGTCACCTCTTTTCAACACTCTATTTATTTTTCCAACACAGACCTAGAAAATACATAAATTTCAACACTCCCCTTATTTTCTAGTCTACTTTCTTTTCAACTCCCACTAAACACAAAATTATTTTTTTTCTTCTTTTTCCTTTTCTTCTTTCTTTTCTCCTCATTAAACTCTAAGTGAATACCCTTGTATTTAAAGAAGTGTGTTAGATGAACCGAAATAATAATTACATCACAAAATTTATTTTGCATGCCATTTTTCATAAATCCGAGAAAATACTTTATCCACCTCATTTCTTTTCCATCCTCACTAAATCCAATTTTCCTCTTGCAATTCAAACAGCCAGCCCCATCTCCAATCTGCAACACACACCCAGATGCTAACCCTCTTACAGGCACACCTTCATAAATGCCATCACTCTCATTAGTGATGTCAAACCCATTACTCCCCATATTTATCGTTATATCAAGATTCCCCACTAAGTTCCTCATAAAATCTACATTTTCCGAGCTCATATTTTTATCCATGATACTCACCCCATTTTCTGAATTTTCCTCACTCTCTCCCATGGAATTCTTTCCACTATCACTTTCTATAATGATTCCCAAAGAGTATTTCTCCTCCCCTAAACTTTTCATTAAATATTTCTTTTCTCCCCTATTCTTTAAAAACCCCTCTAGTTTTACTTCTCCCCTTTCCTCCAAATCCGTTGAAGTCACACTTTCCAACCAGTTTTCTATTTCCAAAATATTTATAAAATTATCCTCATTATTTTTATTTTTCCCTTTTTCATTTATGTATCCTAGATTTGACTTTCTCATTTCTAAGTCATACTTTTTACACTCTTTCACATCCTCATCATTTCTAACTCCCTCAAGTACCTCCCTTCCTCTTACTTCCCTTATACCTCCAAAAGCACATCGTTGCTTCCGTGTAATTTCTGTGTACTTCTCTCTCTTCTCCATTCTACCGATGTGAAGAAGCTCCAAAATTTCTTCATCCTCTTCATCCTCTTCCCTTTCTTCCTCCTCATCCACATTCCAACTTCTAAGTTCTTCCAAACAAGGGCATTCCTCTATATAATGACCCGGTTCCCTACAAAAGAAGCAAACACCCTTTTTCAAAGCTCCCCTTTCTTTTCCTCTCCCTCTCTTTCCACCAAAGTTCCGATAAGGTTTACCTTCGTCTTTCTTCCTCTCATCACGCTTCCGCTCGTCACCGCGTTCCTCTCATCACGCTTCCGCCAATCACCACCAGCTGTAAAGGCAGTTACCCTCTCACTTCCCCTACGAAGCTCCAAAGTGCTTTCCCTCACAAGAATTATCCCCATGGTAAAGCTCCAAGTCCATGAGGAGCCATCCATTGCCTGCATACGATTAATGATGTTTTCGTACTCATCTGGGAGTTTCATGAGTAGTGTATTGATCTTTCTCTCCTCAGATTCTACATACCCCGCACTAGCAAGCTCAACATATAACGCAGCAATATCATTGCAAAACTCTATCATGTTACCGCCTTTATAAACATAGGCCTCTATTTCCTGTTTTACTAACTGCTGCCTCTGAATAGTCTCACTCTTATAAATCTGCCTTAGTGTTTCCCATATTTCCGAAGACTTGGTAAGACTTAAAAGAGTGATAGCTATGGACTTAGACACATATCTAAGTATAAGATGTTTTGCTATAGTGTTTTTATACTCCCAAATTTTACTATCATTTTCTTCAGTTTTACTTAAAACCCCTCTAAGTGAAGATGTGGCGGAGAGCATAGCTCCCCTCACCATAAGTGTCCCTTTATCATTCTCCCCTTTTCCCCCTTCCATCACAATATTTTTACCTTCACCTTTCGTTGCATCTGAACTCCGGTTGATATTCTGGGCAGCCTCAGATGGTTCTCCACAGTAAGCTCCTCCAAAACCAGGTGGCGTACATCTCACTTGTCCCGAAACAATTCCCCATAAGTGCTTCTCGAAAAGCAATCCCTCCATAATAAACTCCCAATAAGTGAAGTCTTTTCCATCAAACATAGGCACCCTAGATGGTGGGCCCATAACCTGAAATTCTATGGGCTCCATTGCCCACCGAATTCGCAGATCCAAAAGAAGCTAATCTAGATAGTGCCGACTCCAAGTTGATATAAACCCAAATAAATGATCCCTTGACAATAAGAACCCCAATATACCTTCACCCCTGTGAAGAGAAGACCTTCTGTGTGCTCAGTTCCACCACAAAATGCGAAGCTTCAATATGTGTTTTGGACAATATTCCCCACTTTGACTTTCCCACTGAATAAGTGCCACCCTGGCACACAAAGACTCTGACCGACTACACCCTTGTGTAGCTTGGACTCCCCTGAGTCCGTAGCAAAAAGAATCACTGAATTTGCTCACCCGAGCATTAAGTTATGGCTGGTCAAAGATGACCTTTATAGTTACAAGCTCACTTAGAGAGAGGTACCGAAATATCACTAAGTCTTAGTCTGCCTACTCATGACTACCTACTATTAAACCCTAGTCCAATAGGAACACTATAAAGTACAAGAAGGTACAATGGGCGATGTACTTATTGTACAACCATTGTACGACAAGGTCTACAAGGTGACACCTGTCATATCGGAAGCCATGGTTCCTCCTCCCATCTTCTCCGGTATCAAATAATGTGGCGCCACGTGGCACCGCGTGACGCTATATCCGTATGCCGCCAAAAAGCTCACTTCGCGTGGCGGCTATAATTCCGGCCGTCCGATCAAAACATAATTTACACGGTTCAGATTCGCGTACATGCAGAAATTGCTCATTTTGGTTAGTCTGCTGTTAATTAGCTGTTTCGTTAATGTTTATATATTTATGAAACCCGTCACGTGTATCGTTTCGTAAGTAACTTAATGGATAAGGCGTTGGTCTATTTAGTAGACTACAGACCCCGGTTCAAATCCGGCCGGCGGCAGTATTTTGCTAAAACTAGTAAAATACTTTCTAATTCATTCTTCCTCCTTCTAGATGATGCGGCAACCATGGCGTGCCTTTGGTCCTCTCTTTCTCTCTCTTTACATTCTAACTAAAATATAGAAGTGAACTATTAGTCACCTCTTTTCAACACTCTATTTATTTTTCCAACACAGACCTAGAAAATACATAAATTTCAACAAGGATCCCTATCAAAACTTTGGAGGAAGAGGACAAGGAGGTGGCATGATTTTAGTGAAAGAGAGTACGCTAGAACTTAGGAGAGGAAGTTTGAGTGTTCAAGCATTGGCTCCAGGATCTGATTGGCGGAAGCGTGATGTGGAAAAGGGAAAGGATCCCTATCAAAACTTTGGAGGAAGAGGACAAGGAGGTGGCAGATTTGATCGACAGGGGAGAGGAGCTCTTCGAGGTGGACTATGTCACTTCTGCAAGAAACCGGGACATTATATGGCAGAGTGTGTCAAGCTTGCATATCTCCGACTGAAAGATGAACAAAGTTCCTCAAGAGATGGAGGAAAGAAAAAGGCTTTTCTAACTCAAGTTCATTACGAGGGACAAGATGAAGTAACGGAATCGGAAGAGGAGCTCGAGGAGCTTCTTCTTAAACCAAAAACCACTGAGAAGCATGCAAAAATTCTATGGAGACAAAAGTGTGCTTTTGGAGGTAAAAGGGATCCACTTGAGGATGGGTGGATCATAGACTCAGGGGCCTCGATGCATATGTGCAAGGAAAAGAGGTGGTTTACTAAATTAAGAAAGATTCCAACAGTTGAGATAGAGTATGGAGATGGTATAGTAGAAACCACAAGTCTTGTTAGATCAGTTGATTTAAAAGTTCTAGTTGATGGAAAGGCTTCAATTATAACACTCTCAGATGTTCTTTACATTCCACAGCTTAGCAAGAATCTAGTCTCTACAGCTGTTGTCATGCAGCATGTCGTCGGACATTTTAGTTGTTTATATTTAGGCGTTAAGACGGGCAGCCGCTACACTAATTTGTATTTGGGTATTATTTGGGTTTCGCAAGACCGTACGACGTGTACCGTACGACCTACATTTTCCGTGATTTCCGGGATGGCGATTTGGATCGTACCCGCGGTCCTACCGTACGACGTATAATTTCCGCGATTTCCGTCGACGGCGGATTTGATTATTTTGCGTCGATCGTACGACTTACGGCGACCGGAATCCCCGCGGCCAAAAATTGGACCGTACTTGCGGTCTTGCCGTACTTATTTATTTTTTCCGGATTTCTCGCCGACGATACATTTTCAAATTGCGTCGAGACAAACAAACTTACCGTACTATATATACTTTGCGCGATTCTCGCCGATGGTAGCTTCGATCATTTCACGTCGACCGTACGACTTATATTTTCCGAAATTCGCGCGACGACAAAGTGGACCGTATCTGCGGTCCCACCGTACAAGCTTTCATTTCCTTGAATCCCGGCCGACAGCAAATCTTAATCATTTCGCGTGGAGTAGCATCTCGGCCGTCGACACAAAGTATGCGATTTTTGTAATATCACATCTGGACCGTCGACGCAAGTGACAGACAATTTTGACGAAGCTACGACATTGGACTATAATAAGTCGTGAACCATTTGGAGGTTAACGCATTCACATGTAGATAGGAAGGGTTTTAATCCGTAGGTTACAGATTCTGCAACGTAGGGCATAGGATTTCGGCAACCTATTGTCCGAATCCAAACTAGACGCAATTATTTACATAGCACGCTGTACTCTGATTGGCTTGTTTTCGCTAAGCGTAGTTTTGGTTACTTAGTTCATTTCGCATCATTTCCTGCACACAATTTTCAAGTGCAAGAATTATTCATTTGATTTATTTTCAGTATTGAGGATTCTCTGCAGCCATCTTTTTATTTGTAAAATTGTCCGGACAGCTTAGAGGCGATTTTTTTTTAGACGCCCTCCACCTTCTTTTGTCCTATATTTATCTTGATCCCGCGGATGTTGGACCTTGGCACCTCCTTTTCATGTTTTCACTTTGGGTTCTAGTCTTAACTGGCCGTGGCGGTGGTAGCGGGGCCCGATAAAATATGGCCTAATGTCGACGTTTCCTTCGAGGTGATTGGCGGGCCCTTCATGCCGAGCACGAGGTTCGAGTTGCGAGTGCTTCTTTCACACCACGTCTTACATCTCGGACTTTAGATGTGCCATCTTGCTATCGTCGTGCGGTTCATTTGGGTCGAGGTTGTGAGCTCTCTCGCGCGGTTCGGGCCCTCCAACCATTTATTCGTGCTCCTCGGTGTGTTGCGACTGTTGAGATTATTCGGGCGCTTCATCCACCAGCTCCTACCCCTCAGCCCCCCTCTATTCACACCTTCGAGCCAACATAGAGTGTTTTATTTTGGATCGAGATTCTTTTATTAAAGCCCTTACGACTTCTCCACATCTTTCTGCGGGGGGTCCCTTGAAACTCTGTGTGCTCCATTGCCCACAGAAATCGCAAATCCAAAAGAAGCTAATCTAGAAAGTGCTGACTCCCACTTAATATAAACCCAAATGACTAACCCCTTGATAGTCAAAACCCTAATATAGCTTCACCCATGTGAAATAACACTTTCTGTGTGCTCAGTTCCACCACAGAATGCAAAGTTAGAATATGAGATTTGGACACATTCACCCACTTTGACTTTCCCTTAGAAATACCGCCACCTTGGCAGACAAAAACTCTGACTGACTACACCCCTGTGTAGCTTGGACTCCCTTGAGTCTGCGGCAAAAAGAATCACTGAAAATGGTGAAGTAAATTGATCGTTATGGCTAGCGAAAGTTTGCCATTTATACGAGGTGCTCTGTGGGAGAGGCAGCTACCTACCCAAAATTTTCTAAGTCTTATTCCCCCTCTAAAACCCTATCTATTGAAGTACGGCACCAATCAAATAACTGTGTCGTACATAAAAGTAAAGGTGCCTGTGTACTTTCTGTACGACCATTGTACAACATGGCCAAAATGTCGACACGTGTCAAATCAGGATCTATTCCCGTTATCTCCGGAGTTCCCGTAATCCAATGTTATCACGCCACGTGTCATCTGACGTTGCAACGAGCGTAAAACGCCAAAAGTACCTCTTCCGTGATCGCGGCGCCTATTTCGGCCGTCCGATCAAAAACCGACTATAACCCTAGCTGCTGAAATTCAACGCGCGGTATTTGTTTCGCGGTCTAAACAAGTGCGCGATATCCGTTTTGTAGAAACTAATGGTTTTATTAGTATTTTCTAGGTCTGAAAAGAAATATAGAAGTCGAGGCAGTCTATCTCTAACTTCTCTCTCCAACTCTCAAACTTGTCGCAGTCACTGAGAAATTGGAGAGGAAGCTAGAGCCATGGCTACCTTGGCTATCCTGAGGTTTACGGGAATTTTATGTTAGGGTTTATTTATTTAATTAAAAGGTATGTGCCGGCGGCAGGATTTGATCCATGTACCTACCGGCAGGCAGATAGGAAATAGCCGGTAGCCTTAGCCGTTAAGTCTAGCAGTAGTATTACGTACTATATAGTTTGATATTTATTTAAATGGTTATGCGCGCGATAAACCATTTAACTGCAATGAATTACGGGATACATAGATCCAGTAAAATGTAAATGTACGACTTACAGTACGGACACAAATCAGTACCGCGCATTTGTTTCGTAAATGAAACAAATACCGCGCATGTATTTATTACGGCTACGATTAAAGCCGACTTTAATCGGACGGCCGAGATTAGCGCCGAGATCGCGGAGGAAGATTTCGGCGGTTTGTGGCCATCGCCACATCGGATGACACGTGGCGAAATTCCGTTGGATTGTGGAATCTCCGGAGATTATGGCACCGAATCCGGATTTGACATGTGTCGACATTTTGGCCATGTCGTACAATGTCCGTACATAAAGTACACTGGCAGATGTACTTTTGCGTACGGAACTCAATTCTGATTGGTTCCGTACATCAATAGATAGAGTTTGTGAGAGAGATAGGACTTAGAAAAATTAGAAGATAGGACCCTCTCTCCCAGAGAGCTTCTGTACAAAAGGTCAACTTTGACCCTCCATAACTTACTGCTCAGGGGAGCAAATTCAGAGATTCTTTTTGCTATCGACTCAGGGGAGTCTTGCCTTTACAGGGGTGAAGTTGGTCTGGGTTTTTGTCTGCCAGGGTGGCAGTTATTTTTGCTTAAACACAAAGGGGTCAGGATTATCCTAGAGGCTTCTTGGAAGCTGTCCACTTTGAGGACTTATGGAGGTCTCAGAGTTACACGTTTACTCCTTACTCTTTAAAACTGTATCCATGCACTACGTAATTATTTCCTTTTAAATGAACTAGTCTACGTGTAACTTGTTAAATAATTATCAAACCACATATATCTTAATACTAGCTCTAGACTAAACGGATAAAGCTACCGGCTAAGAGCAACTTGACGGTCGGTAGGTACCAGGATCAATTCATGGGTCCGTCAAGTACATTTTGGTAAGTCTACCTAATTTATCCACTGTCTTCTTTAGAGAGCTTAGGCAGCCATGGCTCTAGCTCCCTATCCAGCCTTCAGTGACTATAACAAGTGTAAGGGCTTGGAGAGGGGAGTTAGAGGCACATTGCCTCTGCCTTATTCTATCCTATTACAGACCTTGAAAATACACAAATTTTAACACTCCCCTTATTTTCTAGTCTATTTTCCTTTCAACTCTCACACACAAAACCAAAATACCCCCTCTCAAACTTTTTTTTCTTTTTCTTTTCTTTTTCTTTTCATAAACCTTTATGACAATACCCTCAAAATTTAAAAGGTCCATTAGATGAGCTGAAATAAACATTCCATCTTATTGATCACATATTTTATTAAGCATCCCAATTTTCATAACCCCGAGCAAAGATTTTATCCACCTCATCACTTTTTCATCCACACACAAGCCGATTTCCCTCTTGCTATCCAAACAGGCTGCCCCATCTCCAATCTGCAACATACACCCAGATGCTAACCCTTTTACAAGCACACCTTCATAAATACCATCACTCCCTTTAGCGATGTCAAACCCATTACACGCAAAAAATGAACTTTCCTCACTCTCATCCATGGATTTCTTTCCACTCTCTCTTTCTAAATTTATTCCCAATAAGTATTTCTCCTCTTTTAAACCTTTCATTAAATATTCCTCTTCTCCCCTATCCTTTAAAACCTCTTGGAGTTTCACTTCTCCCCTTTCCTCGGAATCCGTTGAAGTCTCCCTTTCCGACCAGTTTTTTGTTTCCCTATTATCTATAAAATTATCCTCGTTAATATTATCTTTCCCGTTTTCACTTATGGATCCTAGATCTGACTTTCTCATTTCTAAATCATACACTCTACACTCCTCGACATCCTCAAGTACCTCCTCTCTCTTTACTTCCCTTGTACCTCCAAAAGCACACTGTTGCTTTTGTGGAATTTCTGTGTGTTTTTCTCTCTTCCCCAAACAACCAAAGCTGAGAAGCTCCAACATATCTTCATCCTCTTTCTCCTCTTCCCCTTCGTCCTCCTTATCCACATTCCAACTTCTAAGTTTTTCCAAACAAGGGCATTCTTCTATATAATGACCTCGTTCCCTACAAAAGAAGCAAACCCCCTTTTTCAAAGCTCTCGTTTCTTTTCCTCTCCCTCTCTTTCTACCAAAGTTTCGATAAGGTTCACCTTTGTCTTTCTTCCTCTCATCACGCTTCCGCTCGTCACCGCTGTTCCTCTCATCACGCTTCCGCCAATCACCACCAGCTGTAAATGCATTCACTATGACACTTCCCCTACGAGGCTCCAAAGTGCTTTCCCTCACAAGAATTATCCCCATGGTAAAGCTCCAAGTCCATGAGGAGCCATCCATTGCCTGCATACGACAAATGATGTTTTCGTACTCATATGGGAGTTTCATGAGTACTGTATTAATCTTACTCTCCTCAAATTATACATATCCCGCACTAGCAAGCTCAACATATAACGCAGCAATATCATTGCAAAATTGTATCATGCTACCGCCTTTATAAACATAGGCATCTATTTCTTGTTTTACTAATTGCTTACTCTGAATAGTCTCACTCTTATAAATCTGACTTAGTGCTTCCCATATCTTTGAAGACTTCGTTAAGTTTATAACAGTGATAGCTATGGACTTAGACACGTTTCTAAGTATGAGATGCTTTGCTATAGTGTTTTTGTATTCCCATATTTTTCTGCCATTTTCTTCAGTTTTAATCCCTACAAGTGGTACCATAGCTGAGAGCCTAGCTCCCCTCACCATATGTCTCCCTTTTTTCTACTCCCCTATTTCCCCATCCACGGAAAGGCTTTTCCTTTCACCTTCCGTTGCATCTGAACTCTGGTTGATATTCTGGGCAGCCTCAGATGATTCTCCATAGTAAGCTCCTCCAAAGCCAGGGGGCGGATCCCGAAACAATTCCCCATAAGTGCTTCTCGAAAAGCAATCCCTCCATTGTAAATTCCCAATAAGTGAAGTCTGTTCCATCGAACATAGGCACCCTAGATGGTGGGCCCATGACCTAAAACTCTGTGTGCTCCATTGCCAACAGAAATCGTAGATCCAAAAGAAGCTAATCTAGATAGTGCCGACTCCCACTTGATATAAACCCAAATGACTGACCCCTTGACAGTCAGAACCCCAATATAGCTTCACCCCTATGAAATAACACTTTCTATGTGCTCAGTTCCACCAGAGAATGCAAAGTTAGAATATGAGATTTGGACACATTCACCCACTTTGACTTTCCCTTAGAAATACCGCCACCCTGGTAGACAAAAATGCTGAACGACTACACCCCTGTGTAGCTTGGACCATGGACTCCTTTGAGTCCGTAGCAAAAAGAATCACTCAAAATAGTCAAGTAAATTGATCGTTATGGCTGGCCAAAGTTTGCCATTTATACAAGGTGCTCTTTGGGAGAGGCACCTACCTACTCAAAATTTTCTAAGTCCTATTTCCCCTCTAAAACCCTATCTACTGAAGTATGGCCCTAAACAAATTACTGTGTCATACATAAAAGTACAGGTGCCGGTGTACTTTCTGTACGGCCATTGTACAACATGGCCAAAATGTCGGCACGTGTCAAATCAGGATCTATTCCCGTTATCTCCAGAGTTCCCGTAATCCAATGTTATCACGCCACGTGTCATCTCAAGTGGCAATGACCGTAAAACGCCAAAAGTACCTCTTCCGTGATCGCGGCGCATATCTCGGCCGTTCGATCAAAAACCCTTAGCCGCTGAAATTCGACGCGCGGTATTTGTTTCGCGATCGAAACAAGTGCGCGATATTTATTTCATAAAAACATTGAAACCTTACTCCGTACTCTCTAAAACTCTATCCATGCACTACATAATTATTATTTTGTTAAATGAACTAGTCTACGTGTAACTTGTTAAATAATTATCAAACCACATATATCTTAATACTAGCTCTAGACTAAACGGATAAAGCTACCGGCTAAGAGCAACTTGACGGTCGGTAGGTACCAGGATCAATTCATGGGTTCGTCAAGTACATTTTGGTAAGTCTACCTAATTTATCCACTGTCTTCTTTAGAGAGCTTAGGCAGCCATGGCTCTAGCTCCCTGTCCAGCCTTTAGTGACTACAACAAGTGTGAGGGCACCTTGAAAATACACAGATATCAACATCCCTCGGGCATTGTTTATGAGCTGTTTCGCGAGGTTTTTCCTCCGGAATCTGGTGCTCGCGGTTTTGATATGTTTTTTCGGGTTTGTTCCTTATTGTGGCTGGCACTGTTCCTTCTCGTATTTGTGATCTCCTCACGACCTCCCGCCTAGTAGATGTCTCCAAACCCAATGGGGGAATCTGTCTTTTTGCAGTGGGCAAGGTATTGTACCGATTGGTGGCCCGTTCCATCTGCATCGAGCTCTAGCCAGCTTTCTATGATTATTTCTCTCCTCATCAGTTCAAAGCGGCAACTCCAGCGGGGTTGTGAGGCCGTGGTCCACGGGATCCAGGCTTTGTTAGATGCCCATCCGGATTGGTTATTCCTCCAGGTGGATGTTTCCAATGCCTTTAATACAGTGGATCGGAATGCCATTTTTTCGGAGCTTATGGGTGCACCTTCCCTGATTGTCCAGATATTTCCTTTTGTTGGAGCTTTTTATTCTCTGAGCAGTAGCCTCTCTTTCTCCACTGATGATGATTTGGTCCCACTTTCCTCCACGACTGGCACTCGTCAAGGTGATCCTCTTTGGAGCCCTTTGTTTGCCCTAGCCCATTACCGTGCCCTCCGAGCTTCCGTAGCTGCTTACACTTCTTGCCTCTTCCCTTCAGTTGTGATTGACACACACATTATTGGTCCTTCGGACCAAGTTATTCCGGCCTATAACTTTTTCAAGGCTCGCTTGGCCGAACTCAATCTTTCGGTCTAACTCTCTAAGTGTGTTGTTTGGTCCCCACGTCCTATTCCTCCTCCTTTCACTCCCCCCTGGTTTTCAGAATCCTCCTCTTTCCGAAGGCATTCGTGTGTTGGGTTGCCCGCTTGGTTCTGATCCATACATCACGACATTCCTTCATTCCGCTCTTCAGACAAATTTATCCCACGTGGACAACCTTCCTCACCTTTCAGATACCCAGGTGGCCTTTGCTCTTTTGACACGGTGTTTCCCTCACCGGCAATCATACCTTACTCGAACTTCCCCCCCCACCCCATCTTTTGTGTCCTCACTTTCTGCATTTGATGATCGCCTTATGGATGTCCTCCACACTCTGTTGGGCCGTGGAGCTTTTGATCGCGAGTCTTGGCCTTCGGCACGCATCCAAGCCTCTCTTCTAGTCTCGGCCGGCGGTTTGCTTTTACTCTCGACGGCGCGTGTTGCTCCAGCCGCCTATTTGGGGAGTTGGTGCCTTGTTGCTTCCACTATTGTCTCTCTTTTTCTGGCCGGGGACACTCCTATTCTTGCAGCTGTGGTTCCCTGTGTTTCGGATGGTGAGCTCGCCTTCCAGCAATCCCTTTTGGATACATCACATTCTCTTAATCCGGCTGCTATCGAGGACTTGCCGAATTTTTCCACTCTCGTTACGACATCAGTTGCGCGTGTTCAAGAATCCATTTCTGATCGGGTTGTCGCCGCTATTAAATACGAGCTTCTTCAGGCGCTTCATTCCAATTCTTCGCGTGCACGTTTTCTGTCTTGTGGCGGACCAGGCTCTAGAGCTTGGCTATTGGCTGTCCCTATCTTATCCACTCTACGTTTCACCCCGGCTCAGTTCACCACGGCTTTTAGGTTTCGGCTTGGCCACCCTCACCCACCTTTGCTTGGCTCACTTGTTTGCTCTTGCGGCCACGTTCTCGAACCCGACAGGGTCCATTTGCTTCGTTGCTCCCACGAGGGCGAGTTGATTCAGGCGCACGACACGATTTGAGACACCATGGCTACTATCGCTTCCGAGGGGGGATTTTCTGTTCGTCGAGAGGTCTCTCACATTCTTCCTTCGCGTCGGATTGACCTTATATTACTTGATGGTGCGCGTCGTACATTTGGTGGCATTGTTTTGGTGAACCCTACCTCAAATACAGTTGCCAACCAAGCGGCTCGGCATGTTGGAGGGGTTGCCCGTGACGCGGCTAAAAGGAAGGAGCGTGAGTATGTCGATCGCGACGCTATGGATGGCTTCATTCCGATGGCGGTCGAGATATTTGGTTGTTTGGGTGTGGCTTTGGACGAATTTTTCTGTACTTGTGGTCGGCGCTTGTCTGAGGGGCGAGGACCTGGGAGCCCTCTGCTTCAATCCTTACTTCTTTTTATCGTCAACGTTTTTCCGTGGCACTACAACAGGTGTTGGCTTCTATATTACTCCGATCGTCTATTGCCGTTATGGATCGACGACGTGTTTTGGAATTTCCTCCTCGTGCTCTTCCGAGATCCAAGGACTTACATGGTTGCTTTCCGTAGATTTTTAGTTCTGTTGCCGGGTTTTCTTGCTACATGTTAGATGTTTCCTTTGATGTTTTGTTTGTTGGGTATTGCTTTTTGTGTGTTTTTGACTTCCTTTCCATCCTTTCGTATTTTTGTCGTTTTTGCCTTGATTTTCCCTTTTGTTTATTCCCTCGTTAAGTGGTTTTTTAGTTTTAGCATTGCTACTTCTTTTTGTTCCTATGGACTCAGATGGCTTGCCATTGCGCTTTTTAATAAAGTCGGTCCCATTTTTTTTATAAATAATTATAATATTAAATAAAAATAACAAATAAGAATAATAAATAGAAAAAAATAATAAGAATAACAACTAAGAATAAATAACAAGAATAAACAATAAAAATACCAAGAATAACAAAAACAACACTAATAGCGACGACGACAATAATAATAACAATATCAAACAATGTCTAAAAAAAAGCGTAGAAAAAGTTACGTTTGAAACATAATAAAGTCTAAAGGACGGACATTCTTTCCAAAA
>JBBHKE010001729.1:144452-163651 GCA_037447655.1 Zygnema cylindricum
AACGATGAATGGTAGAGCCAGGTAAGAGGCTTCTATTACTTTGTTAATTTTCTTCCTAATGGTAGGTTCTTTAGTTTTCCGGTGTATGCTGAAAGGCACTTTTTTTCTAACATATCAATTTTCTCTGAGGGTTAGGGATTACAAAAATCGGTAATGTAGAGGGGGGACGTTTGTGATGCTGTGTGTGATTTTTAGGATGTATTGTAAAAAGGTTGTTCAAGTGGGTCCGTGAGAGGAAGTCTGAGTAGGTGGTGTGAATATTCGCGAGGAAGTATGTACATATTATATGGTGACGTTTCTATGTAGGAAGGCATTTGTCAGGAGCATGTTATAAACGCTATCGCCTGGAGGATTTTCTGAAGGAGAGTGCCTGGGTGAACTTGTTGGAAAAATGTTATGTAGGATTTTTAGTGTGTGTCGTAGTGTTTGCAGGGGGGAGATGTAATGGCTAAAAACATTAGGGATTGGGAGTCTCTTTTAACTATACAATCTTTTTTTCACGGAAAGTCGTATGTGGCCTTTTGATTTCTTGGATGGTAATCCTTCTTTTAATTGTTTCATTATCTTCGGAGAATGGACCGAGATGGTAAGTAGCAAAGTCGTTGTGACTTGCATTACACTTGTGATGCAAGTCATGTGTTTGATCATTTATGAAGTTAAATTTTTATTCCATTCACTCTTTTTACTGAAGCAATTTTTGTTGGTACCTGTTTAGCGCCAGCAGGTTTTGTAAAAAGTATATGCTTCTATAGATGTTGAGATTTATCGATCTTCTATCAGTGAAGTTGTGTTGGGAGATGAGGCAGGAACATTTCTTATTGGAAGTCAGAAGACCGAATGGAAATGTCGAGAAACTATCGTGGAGTGTAAAAGGGTGATGTCAATACTGAGTTGTGAGCAATAGTCTCGATCTTGAACTTTTCAGATGTAAGCTGGCTTCAAATTGTGCGATTTTCCTTGTGAGGCTGCGTTAAAAGGTCGGCCTTTCATGTTGGTTTTTCACAAGTGCGAAAGGACATGGAGTATGTAAGTCAGTTTGACAACACGTTTTTATTAGACGCTGTAGAGGCAGCACGTTTTTTGATTGCTTTTTTAGCCAACACTTGTACTTGGAGAATCAGACATGGTATGAAAGGCCCAAAGCAAATAAACAGCACAAACTTTTGAAGCCCTAGTGAAACCAACTGAAACTCGCACTAAAGACAAAAAACAAAAAAAATAGAGAGAAAAAAAACCCACAAAACTCTAGTACTCAAATAAGTCCACTAATGATGGGCACAATTTACAACTACTCCGCGAACCGTAATTAGAGTAATGAAAAAATTAGAGTAAAAAAACAAAAAAAAACAATTAAGAGTAATTGACGCTATTTTATGTGATAGAGCTTTTTCATCTATGAAGATTACTCTAATTTATTTAGTTATTCTATATTGGGTTATGTCGGCGATAATTATGAACACTAAATTTTGTAGACGTACAAAATGTGTCAGTCCGGTATAGCATTGACGTCATTATGACGCTAAAAACATTTGTCGCATTTTTCAACTATGAAGTTTACTCTAATTTATTTAGTTATTCTATATTGGGTTATGTCGGCGATAATTATGTGCGCGATAATTATGAACACTAAATTTTGTAGACGTACAAAATGTGTCAGTCCGGTATAGCATTGACGTCATTATGACGCTAAAAATATTTGTCGCATTGAATGTCAGTTAATGTTCACACTGACGTCACACTGACGACGATGACGACGATGCTGTCGACAGACGAGAGTTATGCAAACGGCTTTTTTTCGATGTGATTGATTTTTTTGTTTAGTGCGATTTCACGTGCGAGCGCGATTCTATTAAATCATTATTTGTACCTTTTTACGTATCAAAGTACAATTTTGCACGGTCAGACGTGGTCCGTACTCCACACTATTTAAAAAAACCTATATTATAATTTTTTACGCTAATTAAACCTCACATAAATTAGAATAATGAAAAAATTAGAATCGATTACTCTATTTGATGTGATAGAGTCGAAATTTCGAGCGACCGAATTAGAGTAATTTACTCTAATTACGATTCCCGGTGTAGTTACTTACTCCACAAAGAACTAAGTAGTACTCTAAAGGCCATGGAAAAAAATCATTCAGTAAAAACTACATTTCTACCACCATGACAACCTGGAAACGTCGTCGAGATAAAACTTCCTCCATTACTACCTGCGCGATTGTGAACTACCACCAGCCTTGGGATGTGTCATTGGTCACCTTTAATCTCCCTCTTGTTACTCCACTATTCAAATGTTCAACACGTGGAACACCATATGGTTTTCAGCTCGCTCCACGTGGGCGTCCACGTGTTCGGATGTCCACTGGGCTCGAGCTCTTTTGTGACCTATTTTCTTATCTCAAGACTGCTTTGTCAAACGACCTCCCCAAGCTCATGAACCCTATAATCGTGTTTTCCTCTTTTGAGGAGGTTTTTCACCCACCTACCTGTCAATCTCAATCCCGCCTCTCCTCCCACCGCCTCTCTTATAACATCTCTCACATCCTTCGATGATCGCATATTAACATCCTCCGTGATTTCTTGGCCGACACGAACAAGGATGGACCAAGTTATACCAGCCTATAACTTTTTCAAGGCTCGCTTGGCCGAACTCAATCTTTCGGTCCAGCCCTCCAAGTGTGTTGTTTGGTCCCCAAGACCTATTCCTCTTCCTTTCCCTCCCCCTCTTGGTTTTCAGAATCCTCCTCCTTCCGAAGGCATTCGTGTGTTGGGTTGCCCGCTGGGTTCCGATCCATACGCCACGAAATTCCTCGATTCCGCTCTTCAGACAGATTTGTCCCACGTGGACGACCTTCCTCACCTTTCTGATCCCAAGGTGGCCTTTGCTCCTTTGACACGGTGTTTCCCTCACCGGCCCTCGTACCTTACTCGCACTTCCCCTCCCACCCCATTTTTTGTGTCCTCACTTTCAGCATTCGATGATCGCCTTATGGAAGTCCACCACACTTTATTAGGTCGTGGAGCTTTTGATCGCAAGTCTGGGCCTGCAGCACGCATTCCAAGCCTCTCTTGCTGTCTCGGCTGGCGGTTTGGGTTTACTCTCGACGGCGCGTGTTGCTCTAGCTGCCTATTTGGGAAGTTGGTGCCTTGTTGCTTCCACTATTGTCTCTCGTTTTTTGGCTGGGGACACTCCAATTCTTGCGGCCGTGGTTCCCCGTGTTTCAGATGGTGATCTCGCCTTCCAGCGGTCCCTTTTGGATGCATCACGTTCTCTCAATCCGGCTGCTATCGAGGACATGCCGATATCTTCCACTCATGTTACGACATCAGTTGCGCGTGTTTAAGAATCCATTTCTGATCGGGTTGTCGCCGCTATTAAATCCGAGCTTCTCGAGGCGTTTCCTTCCGATTCTTCGCGTGCACGCTTCCTGTCTTATGGCGGACCTGGCTCTAGAGCTTGGCTATTGGATGTCCCTTTCTTATCCACTCTTCGTTTCACTCCGGCTCAGTTCACGACAGCCCTTAGGTTCGGCTTGGCCTCCCTCACCCACCTTTGCTTGGCTCACTTGCTTGCTCTTGTGGCCACATTCTCGAGCCCGACGGGGTCCATTTGCTTCGTTGCTCTCCCAGGTGCGAGTTGATTCAGGCGCACGACACGATTCGAGACACCATCGCTACTATCGCTTCTGAGGGGGGATTTTCCATCCGTCGAGAGGTCTCTCACATTATTCCTTCGCGTCGAATTGACCTTGTTTTACTTGATGGTGCGCGTCGTACTTTCAGTGACATTGTTTTGGCGAACCCTACCTCAACTACAGTAGTCCACCAAGCGACTCGGCATGTGGGAGTGGCCGCTCGTGACGCAGCTAAGAGAAAAGAGCGTGATTATGCCCGTCGCGACGTTATGGATGGCTTTATTCCGATGACGGTCGAGATATTTGGTTGTTTGGGTGTGGCTTTGGACGAATTTTTCCGTACTTGTGGTCGGCGCTCGTTCGAGAAACGTGGACCTGGGAGCCCTTCTGTTTCTGTCCTTACTTCTTTTTATCGTCAACATTTTTCAGTGGCCCTACAACGGGTGTTGGCTTCTATATTAGTTCGATCGTCTATTACCGTTATGGATCGACGGCGTGCTCCGGAACTTCCTCCTCGTGCTCCTCCGGGGTTCGGGGACTTACGTGGTTACTTTTCGTAGATTTTTAGTTATGATGGGGTTTTTTTTTATACGTCTTAGGTTTTTCCTTTGATGTTTTGCTTGCCGGGTTCTGCTTTTTTGAGTGTTTTTGATTTCCTGGCCATCCTTTCGTATTTTCGTCGTTTTTGCCTTGATTTTCCTTTTTTGTTTCTTCCCTCGTTGTGTGGCTTTTTCAGTTTTAGCAAGACTACTTCATTTTGTTCCTATGGACTCAGATGGTCTACCATCGCGCTTTTAATAAAGTTGGCCCCCTTTTTTTTTTTAAATTACACATGCTGATAGGAATAGGAAGAAAAGTTTTTATTGCAAAAATTGTGAT
The DNA here is from genome assembly GCA_037447655.1 of Zygnema cylindricum. Taxonomy (NCBI): domain Eukaryota; kingdom Viridiplantae; phylum Streptophyta; class Zygnematophyceae; order Zygnematales; family Zygnemataceae; genus Zygnema; species Zygnema cylindricum. The sequence continues at coordinate 148,969 of JBBHKE010001729.1, forward strand.
GGCAAAACCATTTGTGTACAAAAGAGGTAAAACTGAAAAAAACATTCGGAGACTACAAGTGTCACAGGAAAGTAATCTACACCTAAAAACTGAAACAAAACATAACAATGCTAACAAGAGCAAAGAACCAAAACAAAACAACACCAGAGTGAGACCGCCTACAAAGTGAAAAAAATGTAGACTAGACTACCCATAGAAAAGTTAGGTTCCACGACCACGGAAATCATGGATGTGAACTGGGTCCCTTTGAGGAAGGTCTGGAAGACCCCGTCGGTCTTCGGCTAATGCGCTACGCCGAAGGAGAGCCCTAGCTTATGCCCGTTGAAGTGCAGTTGAGACATGTTGACGGTAGAACGCAACCAAAAGACTCGATGGAGGACTCGCTGACCCCAGGATTCAAACGTTTTTCGCGCACACTGGCGAAAGAAGTCATCGAAGGACTTGTCCAAAGATCCAACAATATCCATTGCAAATGGGACAAAGTGGTCCGAAGGGTCTCGGTGAGCGTACTCTCTTTCCTTTGTAGTTGTTGCGTCCCAAGCAGCCACACATGAATGCAAAGCCACGCGGGATGAAATGTGTGTTCCAATCGGATCCGTGAGCAGCACATCTCAAGCGTCAACCCAGCAAGAAAAACCAAGTCAACCCGAAGGCTCCAAGAACCTTTAGATTGGGGTCGAGGTGGAAGTATATTTGAAACCCCGCAAGGTGTAGCCCGCCTCGGCGCCAATGGCATCAATGGCATCTCGCACCAAATCATGCGCGATAGTTCGTTCCCCCCCATGCCAGCAACGAAGCAAATGGATCCCTTTAACATCAATGGGTTGGTTACAAACGCACCGAGCCCCCCACAAAAGCGGGAGGGTGAGGAAAACCCGACCGCAAGCCTAGAGCATAAGTAAATTGGTCAGACAATAGACGGAGTGTAGAAAAAGTTGGTGTCGCTTGTAGCCACGCACCAGCTCCAAGCCGAGAACACGAACGTAAACGGGCACGCACTTGAGCAAAAGGTAGCGCCTCCAAGAGGTTTGCAAAATCAGCTACCACTTGCTCAGATATGCGTTGTTGAAGTTGTAAGTTAGTGTCGGCCATGAGAGAATGAAAAGGTGGAACTTGGTTTTGAGCGTCCGGGGTTAGCAGCGTACGAGTTGAAAGGAGAGCTTGGTGAAATGGAAATAGCACGTCTTCCACCTTAGAGACAACTTGCGCCAAAATGGGGACATCATCCACAATGAAACGAGAAGTGATGCTAGGAACCACCAAAGCCCAACTACCCAAATACGCGGCTGGCGCAACCTTGGCCAAGGAAATCAAACCTAAACCGTCGTTGGAAATAGGGAGGTTGGCTTGTTGAGGACCGAGTGGCCCCTCCGGACGATAAAAAATCCCATGATCAACGAGGTGATGAAGCACACCCAAAAGTTTGTCGTCAAAATCCTTAAGGGAAGACATAAAACAACCGTGAGTGGTAAAGTTCGCGCAAGATAGAGAGGGCGTTGAGCAAAACAACGGATCAAGATCGAAAACCCCACTTGTGCGTCCGATTACTTGGGGAGGTCGTCGCTTTGAGAAAGTTCCTCCAACAGCGAATATAAAAATGTACGGTGTAGTACAGATATAACAGTCCGTACACCACACTATTTAAAAGGGAACTAAATTACAGTTATGAACCGCATTGAGCGGGGTACCTCAAATAACGTGCAAAAACATTTAGCTTACTTTATTCTATTTGAGAATTTGCCCCAAAAAAAGGGGTACCCCAATTAGCGTCATGTACGCTAATAGCGATTCGCGGTGTACTGATAAGAATAAGGAGCAATATTCGGCGTAGCAGGATTCCAGCTTTCCCTGCAATTTGATTGGTGAAAACCAATCGAATTGCAGCAAAATCGCCTCACTTGACTTGTGAGAAATCGAGTTCCTACCGTACGTTCATACAGGTACAACGGTACAACCTAACCCGGAGATTAAACTTATTGGTCCACGTCAGCTGTCATTTACCTCGTCGAATTCTGTCCGATTGTTCGTCAAAGGTTTCGAAATTAATAACAAAAATTTGAGCATATCGCCAGATCGCGATGGCATGTTCGTACAAATCCATATCGTACTAGCCACATTGCATCTCGTATATGCTTGCAGTCTGCTGTAGCGTGAAATTCAGGGGCTTTCCGTACATGTACCGTTTATTTACGCATTGTATCGATTCTGGAAAATCCCGATTATCACGTCAATCTCTATACAAACTTGGCCAATCACGTATCGTCTTGACTACAAAAAATTACAGAATTTCGTGTTCTTGAAGAACAGAAACGGCTAGTATTTAAAAAAACTCCCAAATACTTAAAAATGTCCTTCTGTTGTACTTCGTTCACTCTTGTTTTTTGAAAGGCACAAGTTCAAAACCCTAAATCTGTTCCAGCCTGCGTACTTTTCCTCATCTTCCTAAAGAGGAGGAGCAGTAGGAGGTTTTTTTTTACAGTTTTACCTCTTTTGTACACAGCTAGTTTTTTTTCTCAATAAAGACTTTTTCATCCTCCTCGATTCCATGGCTTCTGTAAATGACCCCGGGGAAGTTCCCCTTTCTCGCATTTTTACATATTTGGAAGCCTCCGACTTCCATTCCGTACCTCTGGTATCGCAGAGTTGGTACCAGGCTTCTCGCACGTGTGTGGATGAGCTTTCATTGGATCCAGATGACAGAGGCTTGCCTGAAACACAACCGGAACTGGATAGGTTTGTGACTCGTTTCAGTAACGTAACGAAACTGAAACTGAAACGGTTTTCAAAGAACCGTCCACTTCTGCTCGAAACTGCCAAATCACTGCTGGAATCCAACGCTTCAACTTTAGAAAGCTTCGAGATTCACGACCGTTGGATCAAAATTTGTGACAATGAAAGTTTTACGAAAAAATTTCCGAATTTGAAGATTCTTAAGGTTGAAAATCGTCTGCAGTCAAATAAAAACTTACATGATTATATTCTCGGCCTTGTCAGGGAATCACCAGATATTAGACGGTTTGGATTGGAGGATTGTGGAGTTTGTGACATGAACAAGGTTTTTGTCGTATCGTTAACTTTGTCTTGTTTCCAACAATTGCGAGTTTTACGTATCGACAACAAAATAGATTTGTTAGTTTGCTTTGTACTGTTTCAGAGTTGCTTACTTTTGGAAGACGTTTATCTTGGAGGTGACGCAGCAGTTTCTTGTACTCAAGCAGAGATTATGCCACGTGTCGCGTCGTATCGACTCAAATACTTACACACTTTGACAATGTCATTCGACGGTGGATATTTTTCGGACGTCAGTATGAATAATTTCTCTTTTCTCATGCCAAATATTCGCATCCTTTGTGTGGGCCTAAGGAGCAGAGGCATTTCTCGCGATCCGTATGACTGGGGACTACTTACTGACAGAGGAGTTTCAAGTCTTGCCACAAATTGTCGATTTCTTGAGAGATTGGATTTATACTTGCCACTTTTAGTAGCCGGAGTGGGATTTTTGACTGGATTTCCACAACTTAAGAAACTAGAGATTTTGACGGTGTTCCAATTTGACGAGAACGAACGCGATTTGATAGAGGTGATAAAAAGAGGATGTCCAAAGCTAAAAACTTTTTGGTGTAATTTTCATGTTTATGATAAATACTTTACGGAAAATTGAAAGTTGTAACATAAATAACGTATTTATCATTTTCGTACTATCATTTGAATGTGGTACTTACAAAGGATTGTGGCTGAGCTCCTCTTTATTGATATGCTTTAATACTTGTAACTCCATTGTTGATTATGGTATAATCTGTGGTTTCCAGAAAGATCTTTGTTCACTCGCACAGTTTTTATGTGATTGTGTTGTGGACAACCTCGACCTGTTCTTTGTCTATTGTGTTCAATTTATTACTCGTGGCAATGTTTTTTTGTACTTTTGTACTTTTGTACTTTTTGTAACGCTTCCAACTTCATACTACGATGAATCAAAAAAGTTATGTAGGGAATGATTTCACAAACACGAACAAGGTAAAAATGATATACAGTGTGAATTAAATTCGGAATAAATGGAAGATTTGTAGTTTATCCCATGTCGTTGCTTACCATACTATGTGTGAAAGCGCCTAACCAAAATGGCGTAGCCGCGTATCACTTCCCTTTGAACATGTTAACATTTGACGTCCAACGAGGAAACACAATTCTGTTTTTTTTTTCAAAAAAGACAAGATCGAACTGGCCTCGGTTTTTTACAGATTGTTAAATCATATCCATGACTATTTGCTATTCCAATCATCTTAGGATCGTATCGGTTTGTTTATTTGTTCGCGAAGCCGTGTTCGTACGAATCCCTAAAATCTAGATGGGGATCTTTCATGAATTTCCATGTTGGGTTTGAAATTTTGAATGGTACACCGTGAATCGCTATCAGTGTTAATGTTTTCTTCTCCAATTGAAACAGCTTTTCTCCGCACACGCATGTCCGGTTTTCGGTGGGAGACCGCAAATCGAAAGGTGAGAATCTGAGATTTCAATCGGAACCGTCAGATGGATAATCTGACGACTGTATAAGGAGAAAAGATGTTTTAAGTTGTAAAAAAAACATTAACACTAATAGCGATACACGGTGTACTGAACTGTAGCGCCTCCTATCGTTTTTACTATCATTTGGACGTTTAAACCATATCTATTAACCGTTACGCTTTACTATTAAACATTGACGTCACCACTTTATCATAATTAACAACACTAAATTATGTCCTTCGATATAATTACGGGGCAGTTAATCAAACAGCGTTGTCAACACTAATAGATCAATGTGTGTCAAAATGCACTCACCGGTATTAGACTGATTAACCATATGAATGTTGGGATTCATACTGTACAGGACAGGGAGACAAACCTTTCAAACCTTTCAAACCTTTTAGCATCATTGCTTTCCAGTTCTTAATAAGCCTACAGGTCACCATGTGGAAAGATCTCAAAGTTATCATAATCTTAATAATGTAAGGTTTTTTCATACTTCGAACGAACGTGATTTTTATTTTGCAGCTTCAATAGCACTTTTTACTTGGAGAATTAGAACCTTCTTGCGTAAACCGTTGAGATTTGTACTTGTAAGTATAGTCAACTTTCTAAACATATTTTGATTCGACTAGTGCTTCAAAAGTTGTTGCTCAAATTTGCTTGTTGTGGCCTCACTACCATGTCTACTTTGTCTCTAAGCAAGAGAATATATATATATATATATATATATAGTCATGAGAAGCATTCAAAAATCCTATGTAACTTAACTACCTATCCACCTGTTGTTTCAAAGCATATTTTCAAACTCACCAATTCCATCAAGTTGTGCACATACATATTAAGTAGCAACATCAAATAAATTACATAATGTTGGTACATTTCAAATTTAATTTCACACTATATACCGTTTTTAGTGATTGTTCATGTTTGTGAAATCATTCCCCAGATAACTTTTCTCCTTCAATTTAAGATTAAGCCAGAAGAGTTACAAAAAGTGAAAAGTACAAAACATTGCCACAAGTGGTAAATTAAACATCACCATACAAAAAACGGATCGAGGTTGTCCACAATGCAATCACATAACAACATCGCGAGTTAAGCCCACAAATATCTTCCTGAAACCACAAGGTATACCATGATAAAAAATGAAGTTACAAGAGAGGATCATAAAAGAAGCTTAGATACGATCCTTTATAAATACCAGAATAAAAAGATAGCATGAAAATTGAAAAATACATAAATTGCGTTACAACTTTCAATGTTCTGTAAAGAATCTATCATAAACATGATTGTTACACCAAAAAGAGCTGACCGTTACAAGAAATAGAGCTTAGCATTGGACATCCTCTTTGTATGAACTCCATCCATTTACATGAGTTCAAGTCAAGTGGGGATGCAGTCAAAATCTCTAATCTCCGAAGTTGTGGAAAGCCAGTCAAAAATCCCTCTCCGGGCATTAAAAGTGGCAAGTACTAATAAAGCTCTTCAAGAAAAGGACAATTTGTAGCAAGACTAGAAATTCCTTTGTCAGTAAGTCGTGAGTGGTCATCCGAATTTCCCTGATGCCATTGATCGCTAGCCCCACACGAAGGTTGCGAATATTTGGCATGAGAAAAGAAAAAATTCTCAAACTAATGTCCGGAAACACTCCACCGTCGAATGTTATTGTCAAAGTATGTAAGTATTTTAGTCGATACGAAGGGACACGTGGCATAATCTCCGCTTGAGTACTTGAAACTACACCGTGAATCGCTATTAGTATTAATGTTTTTTTTGCCACTAAAAAAATCTTTTCTCCGTACATACGTGTCGGATTAAGGATCCCACGGTTGCGATTAAAAGTAGAGATTCCCAGCTTCCGACTAGCAGTCTCAAATTGAAAATTGGATTAGTGTGTACGGAGAAAATATGTTTTAAGTGGCAAACAAATTATCAACGCTAATAGCGATACACGGTGAAGTGAACCTTCAAGATTAACGCCTTGCAAAAGTAAGCAGTTCTCCAACACTAAAACCAAAACTGGCAAAGGAACGTCGTTGTCGACACTTAAGATTCGTAAATGTTGAAAACACGACAAAGTTATTGATTTTATAAAAAGCTTTGCCACGTCACAAACTTCGGAATCCTCTAATTCAAACCGTCTAATATCTGGTGAACCTACGACGATCTCCAAAAGATAATCATGTCAGTTTTTTTTTGACTTTAGGCAATTTTCAACTTTGAGAATCTTCAAATTCAGAATTTTTTTCGTAAAACTTTCATTGTCGCAGATTTCGATCCAACTGTCGTGGATGTTAAAGCTTTCTAAGCTTGAAGTGTTTGATTCCAGCAGTAATTTGGCAGTTTCGAGCAGAAGTGGACTGTTTTTTGAAAATCGTTGCAGTTTCAGTTTCGTTACGTTACTGAAACGAGTCACAAACCTATCCAGTTTAGGTTGTGTTTCAGGCAAGCCTCTCTTATCTGGATCCAATGAAAGCTCATCCACACACGTGCGAGAAGCCTCATACCAATACTGCGACACCATAGGTATGGAATGGAATGTTAAGATTTCTAGAATCGGGGGATAGAATGGACGATCCTAATAAAAGGATTGATGTGTCAGCCAAGATTTGAACCTGGGACCTTTCACTTAAGTTGCGAACGCACTACCATTGTGCCACCAGCTCAGATGTTACGCTGGTGGGTCCAATTTTATATAGGTTTCTAGTGTGGATTTTACCACAATTCCAGATATCGAGCGCACGTTTCACGTACGTCAACATGGAAATCGGAGGTTTTTAAAAATGGAAAAAATTGAGAAAGGAGAGCGCTTCCAAGGTCGTTAACAAAAGTCATGGAATTGTCAGAGGAGGTAACGATAAATAAACACGTTGATACAGTTTTAGGGTGTTGGACTTTAGCGGCTGCAAAAAATTGAATGAGAACAAGTGCAGTTTTAGGTTTCGAACTTACGACTGCAAAGAAATGAACGAGAGACAATTAAGTAAAAGCAGAGCTTCACAACTTTCATTTTTTTAGCGCGAACCTTATTTATTCACAAGAACCACAATTTTGTAATTTTTTGGAGTAGGACAAGATCGAACTGGCCAGGATTTCATATCGATTTACTTTGATAATCGGGAATCTACAAAATCCGATACACGCTAAACTGTTGACAAGGCATCAGCTAAGGCCTGACTACTATTAGCGAAAAGAGGCGTTGTTCATTGACGGCCCTACTTTTTTCGTACAATATCGTACCTTTTTTTCATTTTGGGGGGAAAATTATCCTTACTCATTGGATTTTTCAAGAGTATGGGCGCAAAGGTTGACCGTCAGATGTTCTGCTTTCAAGAATCCGATAGGCCATCACTTGAACCATACAGTTTTTGGGAATGACCTCAAATTGGACACTACGCATACATTTCTGAACGGGGAAAATGGGCCCACGCAGAGACGTTTAGAAATATCCGCGCGATACGTCGTATGAGCCATATGCCTTACGCCAGGGTGGATGCGAGATTGTGAGCCCAGCGAAAGCCGCGATAATATCTTTGATGGAGGATATTCGATGACGCTCCTTCTGCTGTCCACTGACCTTGTTGTACAAATATGACATTTGCGTACGCTTTTACAAATTTTAGGTTTCGTCCGCTCGTACGGATTTTTATTAAAATGTTGCACATGATTAATCTTTAAAAGTTTAACGTTTAATCATTACATATCACAAAGAAATTTCCTTATACAATACGAGTGTACAGTTATTATATTATAGATTTATAGTACACTTCGTACGAGTCATTTTCTAAGTTTTTACCCCTGCTGGAAGAAAGGTTTTATTATGAAAAACGCGATGGTTAAACCATCAAAGTACAAAACTTGATTGAAAAGGGAAATTGTTCACTACCATTAAAGGCCAGAATTATAAAACCAAAAGTACGTACAAATACTGTTAAAGCTAACCAACAATAAGAGTAAAAAAAAAAAAAAAAACATAGAAAACATAAGAAACAAAAACAAACACTAAAACTAAACTACAAAAGCACTTAAAACTACACTATACAAAGTCTATAGATGACAAAAAAGGGTCGTCGGCCCGAAGCCTTAAACAAGTCTACACTAAAGGTCTGAGGAACAAATATCATCAATGTGCACCGGGTGGCGGGGAGGTAATGAAAGGATCGCACAAAAGACAGAGTGCAGCGGAAGCATTCAAATAATTCACACAAGAGAAAGTTGGCCACGAAAGCCAATGTATTTCATAGACATTTTCTTCTATAAAAGTTAAGTTACCTCTCCCTCTAAGCTGCGGTATATAGTAGTACCAACCGTAACGTCACTACTTCAAACTAAAACCAAACCAATATAAAATGCGCACTGAGCGCCTACCAATTAGATCGCGTCTATACGCGAAACTACAAAGTACTAAAGTACTAAACGACTGTGCGCAAATGGACTACAAACCAAACAAAAAACGTACACAACAAAGACTACAAAACCTGGTCGTCGGAAAACATAATCTTCGCGAGACTAGGGAACTACGAAACAATCTACAAGACATAATGACACCAAACTAACCAAGACCACCCACTTAAACGAAACGACAAATTAAACGACCACTCACTCCGAAACGACAAGCTAGCCGGCCGCTCGACAGACCGCGACAGCGGATTACAACATTGAACCTAACTAGTAAATCTTGCAAGCCTCGATCATCTTTCAATACCGTACTTTGTCGGAAAAGGGTTGATGCTTGAGATTGTTGAAGGGCAAGAGAGATCCGTTGGCGGTAACAGGACGAAATGAGAGTCGAGGGAGGGTTGCCACGTCCTCGAGCCTCAAAACGATCGTCGAGACCAATCACGGATGAAGTTGTTGAATGACAAGTCCAAGGTCCCAAATATCTCCAAAGCAAACGGTATGAAGTTGTCAGCTGGTCTGATGAGCGTAATCGCGTTCTTTAGAGGCCGCTGCATCGCGAGCCGCAACACCAGTATGTAATGCCACACGCGTTAAAACATGGGATCCCGTCGGGTCGGTCAGAACTACATCCCCCAGTGTTCTCAGTGCGCCTTGCAAAAACACGAGGTTCACGCGAGGGTCGCGCACTCCACAAGATTAGGAACGTGGAAGAGGATATATGACACCTCACGTTTTAATGTATACCCGGCTTCACTACCAACCGAGGCGATTGCATCTCAAACCGTATCATGCGCGGTTGTACGCTCTCCACCATGTGAACAATAGAGCAAATGGATGCCCTGCTCATCTATAGACTGGCCACAAACGCAACGAGGCTTACCCAAAAGGGAAGGGTGTGGCAAGCCAAGACGTAGACGGAATGCACAAGAAAATTGCTGAGAAGATAAACGAAGTGAGGCAAAAATTGGAGTGGCGATGAGCCAAGCCCCAGCACCCTGTCCTGAACAAGAGCGCGAGCCTGTGCGTCAGCCGTAGGTAGCGCCTCAAGTAGGTTTTTAAGATAAGCGGCGGCGACCTTATCGGTGATTTGTTGTTGCACTTGGGAATGACTGCTGGTGAGGATGGAAGAGGAGGAACGACATCTTGGGCCTCGGCTGACAAGAGCAAACGAGTAGACAATAACAATTGCTAAAATGAAAATGATCCTTCGTCGACGGTAGAGATTGCATGGGCCAAGATAGGATTATCGTCCACCACAAACCTCGAACTAATGATGGATGCCACTAAAGCCCAACTAACCAAATGTGGAACACAGACCAAGACCCCCAAAAGAGACGGATAAAGTAGATTTGCTACGAGCAAGGAGCCCTTCTGGACGATCAAAGATACCATGCCCGACGAGTTGATGCAAAATCGCAAAGAGACGATTATCAAAATCCGAAAGCGAGGAAAGGAAAGAATAACTAGGGGGTAGAGTGCGCGCTTAGTAGAAAGGACGTTGCGCAAAACAATGGGTTAAAATAGAGAAAGCCACTTAGGAATTAGGCAATTTTGGAAGGTCCTCACAGTGGGAAAGTTCGTCCAATAAAGCATCCGTAACAAACCAGTGAACAAATTCAGGGGCACCAATTGGAGAACCTAAAACCCTTACACCCTCTTGAGGCGTACAAACACGAAAGCCTTTCGGAAGAGAAAAGTTTGGTGGTAGACGAATAGGTGACCACGCAACACATTTAGGGACTTTGACTGACAGGCCTATTCTGGAAAGTTGCTCAGGAAAATAGTGGAAGGCAGAAACCACTTGGTCTGGCGTACCGATAATATGTGTGTCATCCGCCACTGAAGAGAACAAACAACTGGGGAAAGCGGTAGCGTGTGCTCGTAAGGCTTGTTAGTGGATTAGAGAAAATAAAGGGGCTCCTAAAGGGTCGCCTTGACGAGTACCGGTAATTGAGTCTAAAGTGGCAACATCTCCCAATAGGCCACCAAGGGAGTAAATAAGAGAGCTGGGCAAGGAGTAAAAGGTGCAGACAAAAGGGAAAAGTTGGTTGATGGGAGGGGGGACGTGTCGCAACTCGCGAAAGATGGCGTGACGATCAAAAGTGTTAAAAGCATTAGCGATGTCTACTTGGAGAACTACCCAATCGGGGTGTAGGTCCATTGTCGCACGCAAACCATGGACGACTACCTCGCAACCGCCCGGCGTAGCGACACCAAATTGATGAGGGGAAAAATAATCATGGAAGGCCCCTTGAGTTGTAAACATATTGATTGAGCCAAAAGATGGTACAAGACCTCCCCCACATCAATAGGGCGAACACCACCGGTTGGCTTTAAGACGGCAGCAAGACATGCTACTGGCAAAAGGGGTACTATAGTGCGAGGCACATTTCCTTGAGTCAATTGAGAAGCCACCTTAAACAACAAATCAATTCCCTGTGATAGATTTTTTAGAGGGAATATATCACAAAAAAACTCATATACCATCCCAAAAGGTCCCCCATCCGAAAGATGAGGGGATCGAACAAGAGCTTTGGCGAAAGTATCCTTGTCAAGCTCAAAAGGGTCTAGAGGCTCACATAATTCAATAAAAGGCAAAGGTTCATTAGGTGCGGTAGGGTGATGGGCGCAAAGGGCCTCAACAGTGACTCTGTTGTTGGCGACGGTGCGAAAGGCCGAAGCGCCCGAGCCGTCTGAGAGAGTTCACCATAACGCCCAAGGTGCACGCCTCGACGCATGCGGGCTATGGAGGGTGGAAGTGGAGCTTGACGGCAAGGAGGAGTCACAGAAAGGGAAATAACTCTAGCCATATGCTCTTGCTGAAGAGATTCCCAATCCCCATGCAAAAATCGTTGACATCTAGAACGTGTTTCACGGGCCCCGTTATCACCCCCACGGGAAGGTAAGACTATAACTCAAAGCGGAAACAAAAGAAAAAGGTGCATGGCCGCCTAATTATTGATGTCATCAGCCAAAAGTCCGAGTGGGAACTGAAGAGTTGCTTGGACGACTTCTCAAAGATGAGGAGGAATGCGAGAGTAAAGTCGAGGTCGAGGGTAACCGAGTTGGTAACAACCAAACACATTAAGGTTGCGGATGAACTTCCAATCATTATGAGAGGGGTGTCGTATATTGGAGGGATTGGTAAGAGGAGGGCCGCCTGGAGAAAGCGACGGAGCCGAAGCAGCCTTTGGACACACTCTCACATGTCTCTCGAAACCGGCACCGGCAACATACAACTTCCCACAGCCCAGACAAGGAACTCGAGAAGAAGTCCGAGCATTTGAAGAAGGGTTTGCAACTGGAGGAGGACGAGGAGCTTGGTTGCTCGAAGGTTGAGAGGTAGAGGGAGAAGCTTGAATGTTAGATGCAACGGGTGAGGTGGTGGGAGGGTAATTGGGCGCAGGTGGGAGGGTTATTGGGCGCAGGGGTTGGCACGGGTGGGGGAACCAAGGTGGGAGAGGCTAAAGGAAGAGGGGTTGAACATGTGACCAATTGTGGTTGTTGAAGGGGAGAGTTTGGGATAGGGGCCAAAGACAAAGTGTTGGATGGCTCTCGACGATGAGGGGGACAATAACGTGGTGTAGATGTTGAAAGGGGATTGGACATCACAGGCCGGGGAGAAGAAATGTGGTTGGGGGGAGTGTTGGAGTCAGAAGGTTGGGAAGAGGGCGGTGGTGGGGGGGGGGGCAGTTGAGGAACAGTAGGGTGAGACGCCCCGGAGAAATTCACCCAGGAGAAATTCAGTTGCAAACAGGTGGGAGATGACGGGGAAGTTGACGGGGAAGTTGACCGTGATTCCCGCCGTTTTTGAGGAGCCATAGGGAGAGGTGACAAGAACTAAAACTCCCCAATAAAAGTGGGAATCTGTAACCCAACACCCGTGTGTGTTTCTGTGGTGTTTTTTTTTTTTTTTTGTTGCTTTTGTTTTTTTTTCCTTTTGTATTTTGGTTTGTCTTTGTCCTAAGTTTTTGTGTTTATTTGGTTCTCTTGTTGTGGTCACCACCTGGGTGATCGTGACCCGTGAAGCTACTTTGGTGTGGTACGCCCACCGGATGCCAGCGCACCGGTAGGGTGGAAGATTGGAAACTTCCACGAGGGTGTTTTGTCCTCCACCAAGATGTCCACACTCCACGAGGAAGGGCCGAAGGGCAAAGGAGACACGTGACAGGTAGAGTTTAGATAGATAGGAGGATAGATAAACACGAGACAGATGGGAGGAAGAAGGAATTTCCAGGAAAAAGGAAGTGGCCGCAAAAGAAAAAAAAAAGCGAAAAAGGAAATGATGACGGTGGAGTGGTCGGATGATGCTTTTCGAATCCTCCATTATCCTATTGCAATAATTCTCGCCGCGAAGAATGCCCATGTTGTGGCAATTCCACCTAGAAGGTAATGAGCTACAAGCGTGTATGTTTTTTTCGTCACTGAAAACATCTTATCTCCGTACACATTTGTCCAATTTTCAATTTAAAACCGCCATTCGGAAGCTGAGAATACAACCTTTCAATCGCAACCGTCAGATCCAAAATCCGACATGTATGTACGGAGAAAAGATGTTTTAAGATACAAAAAAAAACATACCCGCTAAATACAATCGACGGTGTAGTTCGTTGCATTTATCAGTTTTTTTACGGTATTGAATATTTAAATTTTTATTAGTACTTGTTAAAAAAGTACGAATTTTACCTACGAATTTTAAAAGAATGCGCACTGTAAATAGTAATCGTTACACCGCGAATCGTTATAATCTTTATGAACTCTATATCGGCGCCCCAAAATTTTGACATCAATACCTTAAATAGAATAAACTACACTATTTAAGGACGTGGACCATTATTTGCCACGTCTCCCGGTACTAAATTATAATAAATGACGCTAATTTTTTCTTTACACTAATAATTTCTCAACGCTAATAACGATTCGCGGTGTTGTTTACTCCGTGCGTTTTATGCGCACAGGACATCTTTCGTTGTTCGAGGACGTCAAAAAGTTCAAACTCTTCTCTAGCGAAATCCGTACGCGTCATCGTCCGCGAAGTTGTCGGCCGTCCAATGTTTCATTCGCAAAATGCAGACGTCATATTTCTTGCCGGCAATTGCCGCAGACGGCAGTCTTTTCAACCGCAACAGCCGCAAAGTCATTTTTTCCCAGCTGCTACGGCCGTCAACGTCAATTTTACCCGCTACAGTCGCAAGCGTCAAGATTCTGCTCTTCATAGCCGCGTTCGTCGTTTTTTTTTGTTGGTTTTTTCAAGAATAAACGTTTATAACAGAAAAAAACCCTAAAAAACCCCAATTTGGCAAAATTTTCACCTGAAATTAACGTTCAAACGTAATTTCTTGTATTTGCATTGGCACTTGATTTAGTACTCGTACATGCCTTGGAGTTGGTATTTCCTATTAATAATTCCTATTACTGTTTGGTGTAGGGTTAGTGTGTGTGTTACTACTTGGACAATAAATTAGAAATAATAAGGTGGAACTTTCAAAATTGGAAACCAGGATGTGCAAATTGGAATTTGGGAATTGGAAAATGGACATTGCTGGGTGAGAAATTTGGGCATTGGAAATTAGGCGTTAGAGAAAAGAATTTATGCCCCAGAAAATTGTAATTCTGTAAAACATGAAAAATGAATTTGGGTAGGCTGAAAAGGAACAATCTAAGATTGGATAGAAACTGAAATGGTTCAATTTGAAAAGGTCTAGCCCAATATACTAACTTCAATTAGAATGCAAGAAAATTATTAGTTTACATTGTTTATTAAAAAAAAAAA
>JBBHKE010001729.1:163661-192153 GCA_037447655.1 Zygnema cylindricum
AAAAGATCCAAATTTATACAAAAATATTTTCCTTTTCTTTATCCTACCTGTCGGACGGAGGTGGAGGCGAGAGATCGGGGGTATGAACAACATCAGTGACTTCCAATCTCTCCCTCCAACTAGGTACCGACGGAATCAAGTTGTCTGTCGATAAAAATCATCCAATGATTTTTATATGAACTGCCTGGTCTCTAAACTAGGGCCATGGAGGCCAAGCAGTTCAACCGGCCATCATCCTATTTCTTTTCCTTTTATAAAAACATATTTAAACCTAGAAAATACTCTATAAATCTATAAATTTCAACACTCCCCTTATTTTCTAGTCTAATTTTAATTTTTCTTTCAACCCGCATTTTTCCCGACAATATTTTAGCCTAGGAGAGGGCACAGGTTTGGTTATCATGTCAGCCACCATTTCTTCATCAAGTCTATACACAAGATTTACAACTTTATTTTCAACTTTTTCTCTTACGAAGCTTAATCTTATGTCCATATGTTTTGCTTTGAAATGGTGTTTTGGATTGGCTGCAATTGCAATTTTAGCTTGATTATCGCAAAAGATTTTTCGCACTACCTACTTCATAAATCCTAGTTCTTGTAACAATGATTTCATCCACATTAGTTAACATATCCGCGACTTCCTCCAACGTCGAAACGTACAAAAATTCAATATCCTTCGCTGCGACCAAAATCGTGTATGAAGTGCCATTAAATCTTGATATGCTTTGTCCTTTTGTGAAAGATAGGATTTTTGACTAATGCCATCGAACTCATACTGTCAGAAAAGATTTTCATACTACCAATATAAATCTTCAATTCCCCAAGTAACTCCTTGATCCAAATCGACGCCTTCAACGTATGACACGCAGCCATATACTCCGCTTTGGTTGAACTTAGTGCGACAGTCGGCTGATGACGTGAGCTCCAAAAAACTGTCGCGCCGCCAAAAACAAATGCATAATCGGACGTTGACTTTCTTGTATCGAAGTCGCCGCCCCAGTCTGCGTCACAATATCCCACGCAATCAAAAAACTCCTATCCAGATCGAAATACTAATCCAATCTCAGTCGTACCTGCAAGGTAACGAAAGATCCTCTTCATGGCCTCCCAATGAATCTTTTTAGGAGATTGACAAAATCGGCTCACGACAAAAACTGTTGCTGAGATGTCCGGTCGCGTGGCCACACTTAATTACATTAAACTCCCAACGGCCTCACGATAGGGCACGTGGAGTGTTTCTTCTTCCTCAAATTTGTGATATTGAAGTTTGGAATCTAGTGGCTTCAAAACCGGCTTAGAATCCAACATAGCAAACTTTGTCAGTACTTCTTTGCAATATTGCGCTTGTGACAATTTAATATCACCATTATCGTACCTTAAAGCTTCCACTCCAAGAATATATCGTACGTCCCCCCAATCTGTGATTTTCAAATGTAGACGCAGGTACTCCTTGAATTTCGTGATTCGCGTCGACTTGTCGCATATCATCAAGAAATCATCCACATGGACTGAAAATATAATTTGATCCTCCCCTTCACCTTTAACGTAAACGTCAGGGTCCAAAACTGTACGTACGAATCCAAATTCAGTAAGGACTTTGTGTAATCGTAAGTACCAAGTCCGCGGTGCCTGTTTTAGTCCGTACAAGGACTTTCACAGCCGCCATACCTTCCCTTCCTTCGACACTACCCCCTTTGCAACCTTCATATAAACCTCCTCTTCTAAATCACCATTCAAGAACGCCGTTTTTACATCCATTTGGTGAATATGTTTCTTGCCGTTAGCGGCAATAGCAATAATCATTCTTAAAAAATCAAATTTGACCACCGGTGCATATGTTTCCGAGTAGTCAACCCCCTCCCTTTGTTGAAAGCCCTTGCAAACTAACCGAGCCTTATGTTTTACTACTTCCCCCGATGCACCAGTTTTGGTTTTAAAAATCTATTTTGCATCAATAGCCTTTTCACCCTTCGGTAGGCTTACCTCCTTAAAAGTACGGTTGTCAATAATTAATTGAAGTTCTCTTTCCCACGCCGGTTTCTAATGTGTCTCCCAATCGCATGATTTTCGTGCTTCCACCTACGATTGCGGATCACCCGGCTTATTCTCACATAATGATTGTTATAAAAGAAAATCATCCTCCCTCGCCGCCGAAATAAAATAACATGAATTCTCCACATTTCCCTTACCATCAAAGGAAAGGCGAGCCGGTTTCTTCCCCCTATTTTCTCGCATACTCCTCGGCTCAAATTCTTTTTCCTCCTCCGCCGGTTCTTCCTCAATGATATTTGGTTCACTCGATTTACAAGATGAAGATTTCCTCGTGTCCGAAGACATTCGGGAATTTTCGCTTCGTGAATCCCCACCAATGTTACCAAAATTTACATTTTCCACAATTTTACCTTTCCCCCTCTTAACATTGGAGGTGGATTCCGGCTCAATTTTTGAATCCGAACCCTCAATTTCATTGAGATCATCAATTTCAAATTCCTCATGAAAATCAAGATTAGAATGACGCTTGGCCGATCGAGAAATTGTGGATAACAAATCCTCGTGAAAATCCACATTACACGATTCCTCAATTATATTTCGAATCGGATCGTATACTCGATAAAGACTCCCTTTTGAACTATACCCCACAAATTATCCACTCCAACTCTTTGATGCAAATTTCCCCTTTCTTTTTAATGATTGATTGTAAAACATTGCACGACATCCCCAAATCCGAATGTGGTGAAGGGTAGGTTTTCGGCCATACCACAATTCGTACGGAGTTTTATCACCCAAAACTGATGTAATCCTCCGATTGAAAACATAATTCGCCGTCAAGATAGCATCGCCCCATAAATTAGTGCTCCTTCCGGATCCGTGTACCATGGATCGTACCATTTGTTGAAGAGTACGGTTCTTCCTCTCGGCAACGCCATTAGATTCCAGTGAGTAAGATGCGGTATATTGGTGAGAAATTCCCCACTCTTTACAATAAGGATCAAAAGCAGGAAATTCCCTTCCATTATCCGATCTAATAGATTTTATTTTTCTCTCACATTGCCTTTCGGCCATCACATGCCACTTTTCAAAGCGTAATAATGCTTCGGATTTGTGTTCAAGTAATATTACCCATGTGAAGCGAGAGTAGGCGTCCACCACCACCATAATATATTTGTTTCCACCAATCGTCTCCGGTTTCACGTCCACACATAAATCAATATGCACTAGATCAAGCGGATGCTTAGATCGATGTGTTGGATCCTTGACCGCATGGGACTGTTCTTTGAAAACCGTTGCAGTTTCAGTTTCGTTACGTTACTGAAACGAGTCACAAACCTATCCAGTTTAGGTAGTGTTTCAAGCAAGCCTCTCTTATCTGGATCCAATGAAAGCTCATCCATACACGTGCGAGAAGCCTCATACCAATACTGCGATACCAGAGGTATGGAATGGAATGTTAAGATTCCTAGAATCGGGGGATAGAATGGACGATCCTAATAAAGGGATTGATGAGCGAGCCGGCCAGGATTTGAACGAGAGACCTTTCACTTAAGCTGCGAACGCACTACCACTGTGCCACCAGCTCAGCTGTTACGCTGGTGGGTCCAATTTTATATAGGTTTTTGGAGTGGATTTTACCACAATTCCAAATATCGAGCGCACGTTTCACGTACGTCAACATGGAAGTCGGAGGTTTTCAAAAATGAAAAAATGTGAGAAAGGAGAGCGTTTCCAAGGTCGTTAACAAAAGTCATGGAATTGTCAGAGGAGGAAAACGGCAAATAAACACGCTGATACAGTTTTAGGGTTTTGGACTTTAGCGCCTGCAAAAAAATGAATGAGAACAACAAGTGCAGTTTTAAGTTTCGAACTTACGACTGCAAAAAAAATGAACGAGAGACAGCGAAGTAAAAGCAAAGCTTCACAACTTTCAGTTTTTTAGCGCGAACCTTATCTATTCACAATAACCACAATTTTGTAATTTTCTGGAGTAGGACAAGATCGAATTGGCCAAGATTTCATATCGATTTACTTTGATAATCGGGAATCTACAGAATCGGATACACGTTACACTGTTGGCAAGGCATCACCTAAGGTCAGACTACTATTAGCGAAAAAGAGGCGTTGTTCACTGACGGCCATACTTTTTCGTACAATATCATACCTTTTTCATTTTAGGGGGAAAATTATCAGCGGCGGCGACCTTATCGGTGATATGTTGTTGCACCCGGGAATGACTGCTGGTGAGGAGGGAAGAGGAGGAACGACATCTTGGGCCTCGGCTGGCAAGAGCAAACGACTACACAATAACGATTGCTGAAATGAAAATGATCCTTCGTCGACGGTAGAGATTGCATGGGCCAAGATAGGATTATCGTCCACCAAAAACCTTGAACTAATGATGGAAGCCACTAGAGCCCAACTACCCAAATAAACGGTCGGTGCTATTGTCGATGTGGAACACAGACCAAGACCCCCAAAAGAGACGGGTAAAGCAGATTCGCGAGGAGCAAGGAGCCCTTCTGGACGATCAAAGATACCATGCCCGACGAGTTGATGCAAAATCGCAAAGAGACGATTATCAAAATCCGAAAGTGAGGAAAGGAAAGAAGAACTAGGGGGTAGAGTGCGCGCTTAGTACAAAGGACGTTCCGCAAAACAACGGCGAAAATAGAGAAAGCCACTTGGGAATTAGGCAATTTTGGAAGGTCCTCACAGTGGGAAAGGTGGTCCAATAAAGCATCCGTAACAAACCGGTGAACAAATTCAGGGGCGCCAATTGGAGAACCTAAAACCCTTAAACCCTCTTGATGCGTACAAAAACGAAAGCCTATCGGAAGAGGAAAGTTTGGTGGTAGACGAATAGGTGACCACACAACAAATTTAGGGACTTTGATTGACAGGCCTATTCTACAAAGTTGCTCAGAAAAATAGTGCAAGGTAGGAACCACCTGGTTCTGGCGGACTGATAATATGTGTGTCATCCGCCACCAAAGGGAACAAACAACTGGGGAAAGCAGTAGGTGGTGCCCGCAAGGCTTGTTCGTGGGTCAGAGCAAATAAAGGGGCTCCTAAAGGGTCGCCTTGACGAGTACCGGTAATTGAGTCTAAAGTGGCAACATCTCCCAATAGGCCACCAAGGGAGTAAATAAGAGAGTTGGGCAAGGAGTAAAAGGTGCGGACAAAAGGGAAAAGTTGGTTGATGGGAGGGGGGGCGTGTCGCAACTTGCGAAAAATGGCGTTACGATCAACAATGTTAAAAGCATTAGCGATGTCAACTTGGAGAACGACCCAATCTGGATGCAGGTCCATTGTCGCACGTAAACCATGGACGACTACCTCACAACCGCCCCGTGTAGCGACACCAAATTGATGAGGGGAAAAATAATCATGGAACGCCCCTTGAAGTTATAGACACATTGATCGAGCCACAAGACGGTACAAGACCTCCCCCACAACAATAGGTCGAACACCACCGGCAGGCTTTGAGACAGCTGCAAGACGTGCTGCTCCCAAAAAGGGTACTATAGTGCGTGGTACATTTCCTTGAGCCAATTGGGAGGCCACCTTAAACAGTAAATCAAAACCCTGGGATGGATTTTATGGAGGGAAAATATCACGAAAAAGCTCATACACCATCTTAGAAGGTCCCCTAGCCGAAAGATGAGGGGATCGGGCAAGAGCTTTGGCGAAGGTATCTTGGTCAAGCTCAAAAGGGTCTAAAGGGTCATATGATTCAATAAAAGGCAAAGGTTCATTAGTTGCGGTGGGATGAAGGGCGCGAAGGGCCTCAACAGTTGACTATGTAGTTGGCGATGGTGAGATAGGCCGAAGCGCCCTAGCCGCCCGAGAGAGTTCACCACAACGCCCAAGGTGTACGGCGCGACGCATGCGGGTTGTGGAGGCAGGAAGTGGAGCTTGACGGAGAGGAGGAGTCACATAAAAGGAGGTAACTCTATCCGTATGCTCTTGTTGAAGAGATTCCCAATCCTCGCGTACAAATATTACGTTGCATTCGAAGATTATTTGTAGATTTTCAACATCCTAATTTTAGCTTGCGTGGTACCAACCAGAATGAGCCACGCCATTAAAAAGTTGTTTACTGACCGGACACAGAATGGAAGACATGGAAGACTTGACAACCAGTAAACGTATCCGTACGTTTAGAGACAGCCTAATGGAAGTCCGGCCTAAATCAGGGAATTTGTATTTAACGCATAGCGATACACGGTGTGATTACGAAGTGAAGAACAAACTTTACTCAAATGGATAAACATACCGATACGACCATAGCATGATAGGAATAGCCGAATGATCACGATATGTTTATCACTCAAAACGATGTGAAACAGTTCGATCTTAACTTTTTGAAAGAAAGTTACGGAAGTTGTTTGCCTGTCTTACCGATAGTGTTGGGTATCGGGTAAATTCATATCGCGATAATTTCGATATTCGATATATCGAATATTGATCGAGCAGAATTCTCGATTTATCGTACCGCGACTAACATAAATCATCGTGGTATATATCGCGATATATAGTATTTTTTAAATTTAATATTTTATATAATATGTTATTTTAGCGAAAAAGACAAATTGTCTGATACGCCACGTACGACGTGATTTCCGTTCCTTGACTTTAAAGGTAGACGCCGCAAAATGAAACCGACAAAAAATTACTAATTCTGTAATTCAGATAATTACCTATTTAGTACGTAGAGAACTTCGCATACGAAAAGTTCACACTAATTTAGTCAAAGTATGATCTGAAAAAAAAAATTGCAGACTTATTATATTATTAATAATTATTTTTTGAAGTGTACAAAATGTAAATTTGTGTTATTATTTTTATTAATTATTGTTTAAAGTGTACAAAATGTGAAAATTTATTATTAATTTGGAGTAGCAGTAGCTACAACTACCAGCTGCAGTAGAGCTAGTACTGGCAGCAGCAGTAGTACTAGCTGCAGCAGCAAGAATAGTTATCATTTAAGAAAAAAAATATGCCTCGATATATTGGCGATACGATATATTGGCGATGTACCGCGATATTTAGTTTTCGATATATCGATTATCGGGTACCTGAAATTCGATATATATATCGAATATCATCAAACGGTCCTCGATATCCAACACTAACCGAAACGCTTCATATTTTAAAAACGACACCTTGTATCGCTTTTAGTGTTAGCATTTTTTACGCTAAAAACATTTTTTCTCCATACACACGTGTCCGCTTACGATTGGAGACCATCAATCGGAAGGTGAGAACCTTGTATTTCGATCGGAACCGTCCGATCTTCAATCCGACAAGTGTGCACAAAGAAAATTATCTTTTAAGTGGCTAAAAAAGCATTAAGGGTACGTCCCCATGTAATCGGTACTTTGGCAAAGTATTTTGGACTGTAGTATAGATTCTCCGTACTACTTTG
Organism: Zygnema cylindricum; assembly: GCA_037447655.1. Taxonomy (NCBI): domain Eukaryota; kingdom Viridiplantae; phylum Streptophyta; class Zygnematophyceae; order Zygnematales; family Zygnemataceae; genus Zygnema; species Zygnema cylindricum. The sequence goes on from JBBHKE010001729.1 coordinate 171,085, forward strand.
AAGAGCGTCCCTATGTGCAAATATGAAATCGGAACTTTGAAATGTGACGGTTGCAAATTTGTGACAGTCGTAGACGTCTACAAAATGTGCGACAGACTACGAAACGAAATGTAGACTACTGCGAAACTTCCTAAAATAAGTGACGTCTACAAAAACGGCGACGGTTGTAGACGTCGAGGTTTTTCTGACATCGTAGATGTTTAGGGTTTTGACATTGCGAAGTCACGCCACGCTGTGACGTCATTAGTACGTAAACTTTCCGCCATGGCTTCCGATTTCTTTTATTTCTCTTTTATCATTCGATATGCCGTCAAACTACGACCAAAGATATTAAAAAAAAGATAAAAAATACATCTTTCATTTGAAACCATCATTGCCGCATTTCATTTAAGGGAGAGAGAAATAAGAGCGATCGAGTGAGAAAGAGGAAGAGAGACGAGGACGACGTAAACTTTTGCAAAGGACCCAATAAGGAAAGTGGAGGTCCGAGACCCCTGCAAGTTTTTTTCCGTACATGTTTGTCATTTTCTTATGTGCATGCTCGTGACGAGCAGTGAAAAAAATAGCGTGTACTTTCCTTCGTGCAAAAAAAATTGAAAACTTTTCACGCGTTTAACCCAGGCTTTCTATTCGTCAATAGGGTAATCACCTCCTCGATGTGATTTTGGATGAAGTTTTTTTTTGGGCTGGATTCTCTTGCCCGGGGGTCAGTGCTAGTGTCAAGATGACGTGTAAGTGGGTCGCCATGATAATACTGCCAAATCGCCGTACCTTTCAAGTTCCAAGATGACGCAAACTGTATTTGAGTTTTTGCCCATTTTTCGTACGGCGTAATATTTTCAAGTAGGGAGTCCCATTTTCTGTGTAAACGACGGAAAAAAACCCTTACTTGAACACATGGGGACACGCCCTAAGAAAACATTAACAATTTTTCGCCTCTTCATATAGCTTTTCTCCATGCACACTTGTCCGATTCATACATGGAGACCGCCAATCGGAAGGTGAGAATCTTATCTTTCAATTGCAACCGTCAGATCCATAATCTGACCAGCGTGTACTGAGAAAAGATGTTTTTAGTGAAAAAAAAACTAACGCTATAAGCGATTCACGTTGTCAAGTACAGTACCTAAATTTATTAAGAAGTGTCTTTATTGTTTCTCAGTCGTTCATTCATATTTGCAGTCTGAGGTCCCAAACCCTAAAATTATACTAGTGTGTTTAGTTTTCGTTTTACTGCACTGCTGATGCCATGGCCTCTGTTAACGACCTCGAGGAAGCTCTCCTTTCCTACATTTTTTCGTTTTTGGAAGCCTCCGACTTCCATTCCGTACCTTTGGTATCGCGTTATTGGTACAGAGCTTCTCACACGTGCGTGGATGAGCTGACGCTGGACGTAGATGTCAGAGGCTTGCCAGAAACGCTAACTGAACTGGATAGGTTTGTGACTCGTTTCAGTCACGTCACGAAACTGAAACTGAAACGGTTTTCAAAGAACCATCCACTTTTGCTCGAAACTGCAAAATCACTGTTGGAATCGAACGCTTCAACTTTAGAAAGCTTGGAGCTTCACGACCATTGGCTCAAAATTTGTGACAACGAAAGCGTGACGATTGTTTTCCAAAATTGAAGATGCTGGCTGCTGAAAATCGATTGAAATCGAATAAAACGTTACACGATTATCTTTTTGAAATCGTCAAAGGCTCACCGAATATTGAAATTTTTGAAGTGCAAGATTCTGGTCTGTGTGACGTGGCAAAGTTATTTATCAAATCTTTAACTTTGTCATGTTTTCAACAATTGCGAATTTTATGCCTCGACAACGATGTGCCTTTGTTGGTTTTTAATTTAATTATTGAGAATTGCTTACTTTTGGAAGACATCGGTTTTGGCGCTCCTATAGTTTCCAGTACGCGGTCGGAGATTATGCCACGTGTCCCTGTCACTCGACTCAAATACTTACACTCGATGACGATAACTTTTCACGAAGGATTTTTTTCGGACATTAGCATGCAAAATTTGTCTTTTCTCGTGCCAAATATGCGCATCCTTCATATGGGGACAAGGCCTCCAGACGTGGAATATGGAGAAATAGAGGCACGGCGACTAATTACTGATTCGGGAATTGCTAGTCTTGCCAGAAATTGTCCGCTTCTTGAAGAGCTGGAGTTGTACATTCCACTTACAATTTCCGGAGCGGGGTTTTTGACTGGATTTCCACATCTTCGCAAACTAGAGATTTTGAGTGCGCTCGAACTGGAGACGTCCGATTGGATAGATATGGTAAGAGAAGGTTGCCCGAATCTAAGATCTCTTTGGTGCAACGGTTATGCTATAGATTTTTAAAATGCAAATAGAAAGTAGGAACGCAAATGATGTATTTCATACAATGTCCGTTTTATACTATCATTTGATTGTGTACGTAGGATTGTGTTCTAGCTTATTTTGTGATACACTTGTAACTCCATTGTTGATCACGTCATGACTTGTGATCTCCAAAAAAAAGATTGTCGTTGTAACCATGATTTGTACTTTTGACCCTTTTTGTAACTCTTCAAGCTTCGTGCTAAATTGAAACGCGAATTTTATTTAGAAAATGATTACTAAATCACATACGAATACACACATGCATATACGTGTACATTTCCTAAATAGTTTAAATGACATTTGAACTAGTCATACAAACGATATATATCTCAGAAAGGTTTGATTCACATTAACGGTTGCTATTGTTTTTTAGAAGCTTAGCAAGATTTTACAACATATGTTTTTGAGACATTTTAGAAGAGCCTCTTACCTAAGCTTTTGTCTGTTAAATCTTATTGTAGCTTTTTTCAAGCTGCTGGCATTTTATTTATAGCTATGTAGTACGCATACTACTTAAAAAAGTTGTTTGTAAACCTCTGTGAATAATTGTTTGGGTTAAGGAAAGTGTTAGTGTGGGTTTTATATTAATGTTATTCGGTTCCAAATGGCATGGCTGTTATTTAACCATTTTAATAATTGCGTTCAGAAAGAAACGGTTAGTATTATTAACACTATTTTGTGAAAAAATATTCCCGCCAAACTTTATTTTATCTGGTTTCTGTTCATACTTGTATTTGTATACATGTACTTGTATTTGTATACGTGTATTTTATTTTGCGATTTTTGTTTAAGAAATTCGAAACCGAAACAAATTTTGAGTAACAATAAAGCGAAATTTGACGAGGTAAACGACAATTGACGTGGAATTGCAACGGGTACTTTACACGTTCCGTTGTACCTGTAGGACTGTACAGTGAATTCTGTTTTACCAGTCATGTGTGGTGATGTTGCTGAAATTAGATTGGTTATCAACGTTGGGAAAGTTGAAATCCTGTCGCTCTGTATTTTGCCTCTCAAATTTTTAAGTTTGTTTCGATTTTACTAGTGCTTCGTAAGACACTGGTAATAATTTGCTTGTTGAGATTTTTGTTTCTCAATTGTCTGCCAGAGAAGCAGTCAAAGGACCTGTCTCCCCCGACCGTCTGTCGACAGGCTTTTACAAGAATTTGTTCAAACTCACTCACATACTTTATGTCCTGTCACACACACATGTGAAAGAGCAATATGGTCTCTCCCGACCGCTGTCGACCTATTTTGTGAGTCAAGTCAAGGTGCACCGCCCATCATTATTAAAGGTAATAACATTAATTCGGTTGCAACTTTTATTGGCCAAAAAACATAAAATAGTGTTAACAACACTATTGAAGGAAGTGGACAAAAATCTGCCACATCCCTTTGCACTAAATTAGTATTATTAATTCTAATTTCGCATTAACACTAAAAAAACCTTAACGCTAATTACAATGGGCGGTGTAGATTCACCATAATTGCAGTCAGTGACAACAATTAAAGTGCGACATTTTGGAACCAAAATCGTAAATCTCTGTTAACAACACTATTAAGTTAAATGGCCGACCATAGCTAGCCAGAAGGCAAATCATAATTTCGTGTACTACAAAAGTCAACAATATTTTAATACATACGATAACCACATCAAAAAGAAGAATTTAAAGTCCAGCTTCACCAAGGAATGGCAGTAAACAGATTTAAGCACAACAAAAATGAGAAAGAAAGCAAAGTTTAGATCAAAATTTGGTATTTTCACACCGATTGAATTCCTTCATTACAGCATAGAGAATCTAGGGTTTCCACTACTCTGTTATTTGAGCGACACCTACAACTGTCATTCTTCTAAATCTAATTCTAACAAAATAAAAGCAAAAACAGAAAACAAAACCTGGTACTAATCTTCTGAAACAAGCACTAACGAAAAAAAAAAAAAGCGGAGGGGAGACATTCTTCCCTCAAAACCGAAAAAAAAAGATGTGGCCCAGGCTTAATTTCCTGTAGATTTCTCAAGAGAATACGCAATTTTTATAGCCTTTTGCAATAGGCTTTCCGTATAACCTTCTAACACTCATACTTGTTCTCTTTCAAAATTGAAGCGGCGCTTCAACAGTCTCACAAAGAGGTGCGCTTTGGCGAGATCTTCCGGCCCCTGACTGTCCAACATGTACCACTCCGACTCCACCCGTACTATCTGCACTGTCCCACAACCCCAGTTACAGGTAATACAGGTAATGCAGTTGATACACTTAAAACAAGTAACAGGTAACACATGTACCATGGGTAATACAGGTAATATAGGTAAAACAGGTAACATGGGCAATGCAGGCAATACAGGTAATACAGGTTATGTAGGTAATACAGGTAATACAGGTAATGCAGGTAAGTCGATACAGCCAATGCAGTTACTGAAGTTAAAATGGTTAATACAGTTAATCCAGCTAATCAAATAATATAACTAATACAATCAATACACTTAATAATATTAATGCAGATTTTACATTGATACAATTAATAGAGTTAATATAGTGATCACAGTTAATATTGTTTTTAGACAGTTAACATCCATTATGAAAATTCGAAAATACCAATCATAACTGTGACTTCACAAGACGAGGGATCGGATCGGAGAGGGCTTTGGTTGAAAGAAGGAAGAAAAGGAAAAGGAAAAGAGAAGAAAAGGAAAGGAAAGAAAAGGAAGAAAGGAAAGAAAAGAGAGAAGAAGAAGAAAGAAGGAAAGGTAATGGGAATCGGATCCGTTCTTTCAACAAATCATTGGAAATCAATGCAATCATTTTATCCGATTAGTTCACGTCGAACAACAGGATCCTGCCAGATGGAAAGACTCCCCAGGTCACATTAAAGAAGGGAAGGAAGGAAAAGGAAAAGGGAAAGGAGGGAGGAAGGAAGAAAGGAAGAAGAAAGGAAGAAAAGGAAGAAAGAAGGAAAAGGAAGAAAGGAAGAAGAAAGGAAGAAAAGGATCGAAGTCGGTCAATCCGCTCATCATTATTCGGCAAAATTTTAATCAATTATTATTCATGGTCCGCTCAATGATCAATCAAATAAAATATCCAAAGGCACGGGACGTTCTTTCAATCCTTCTCCCCCTCCTCCTCCCTCTTCCGTGTTTTGGTCTTCTCCCTCCTCCCACCCCTGTGCCTCCTCCTGCATCCTCATCCAGGCAGCCATATCTGGATCCCCATCTACTCGCAGAGAAGGTCTCCTCCTCCTTCCTCCCTTTTCTCCCTCCTCTCTCTCTTCTCCCTCACCTCCATGTCGTCCACTCTCAAGTCCCTCCACCTCCTCCTCCATCTTTCTTAACCAGGCGGCAAAATCTGCATCCCCATCCACTCTCAGGGACGGCTCCTTATTGCTTCCTCCCCCCTCTCCCTCCTCTCCCTCTGCAAGATTCGGCATCATTGTCTCAATTTCTTCAACGGTTAACGGAAGATTCTTGTGCCACCAGTTCAGTTCCCCCCATGACTCCAATGTGGTCGCTAAATTAAGTGAAAAGGTTGTCCTCCAAGCCACATGGACCCACCGTTCAACTGAAATCCACCAAAAAACGAAAAATATAAATTCTTAGTTTCCTCTACCTCCCTCGTCCCACTTCCCTCTCTCCCTCTCCCTCTCCCTCCTTTCCTCCCCCTCCCCTTCCCCCCATTCCTGCCTCCCTCTCTCTCTCTCCCCTTTTTTCTCTTCCTCTCACACCCACACTCTCGCCCATTTCCTACTCTCTCTCCTATCCGACCACATAATGATCTTCCCTCGACTCCTTACATTGATGCTCCGCCAATTGTTGGAGGTCTATGTGTTCAACTCTCCCCATCTCCCTCTCACTCTTTCCCCCCCTTCCCTCCTTACATTGATGCTCCGCCAACTTTTGGAGGTATATATGTTCAACTCTCCCCCTCTCCCTCTCCCTCTCTCTCCCCGTCCCCTACTTACATTGATGCTCAGCCAAATGTTGGAGGTATATGTGTTCAATATCGAGGCAAACTCCCGCCTTTCCTTGTATTTCAAGCCACTCCTGGTATCTGCTTCCCTCCCACGAAAAACCAAAAAAACGCCAGAAGCCGTAAATATGCAGTTTTATTGAAAACCCCGATTCTGCGAAAACCCAGTTTTATTTATCATCCGAGGTTTATTTACACTAGATAGATACATTACCGCAAGAGAGCTTCTTCATCGTATAAGAAGTGAAAAGTTTCTGGTTTTTAGAATGGCGACATATTATACGTTTTTTTCTTTCCATCCCACGAACACAAAATAGCATTGATAATACTAATTGCTATTTTTCTAATCGCTAACTCTTTTTGCCTTTCTAAGGTGTCCACGCCATTCGGACTAGAAATATAAATATTAACGCTAAAACAGTCCTCATACTAATTATTTCTTACCACTAATACTAATAGCTAAAATTCCTCATACTAATCATTTCTTAACACTAATATTAAAAGGGATTCACAGTGTACAGCCACAGCAAGGCACCTGAAGACACCTGGCAGCACCAAAAAGCTGTATGCTGGGATCCTCCACTGCCACGTCAGCGCTGACTAAGCCTTGGGAAAAAATATTTTTGGCATCTTCTCGGATAGGTTCATTGAGAGGTCCGGGCAAAAACTCAGCAAGGGCATAAAGGAGTCGATGTCCTTTTTGAAGCATGTCTTCATCTGCAAATACCATTTATTTATTCTATTTATTTATTAATTTTTTAATTTTTTTAATTTGCAACATGCTTGATGATTTTTCATCGCGAAAGATGGAAAAGTAAATCCTGTACGTTGAAAGGTCGAGAGGGAAGACTAAACCACCCATCTTTCTTAGAGTTAGTGAATTATTAGTGCTACTGCTTTATTATAAATAACTAAACTAAATTGTGTTTTGCAACATGCCTCAAAAATGGAGTGGGAGGGAGGGAAGGGATGAGGAGAGGAGAGGAGGGAGGGAGGGAGGGAGGGATGTACCATTAACAAAATGGTGTTATGGTCATATTATTATTACATAATAGTTAATCATGTAATAATTAACATTCATTACAGATTAAAAAAACTCAAGAACGACGGAGGAAATCAATTATATTGCAAAAGGAGCAAAACAGAAAACCAAAAAGTTGTGTATTAGAAAAACAATACTAACGTTGCAACAAGAAAAAGGGGACAAAATACAAAAGATAAAAAACAAAAAACATTGAAACTGAACGAGATTCTGACCTTCAGGAGAGAGCTCAGGAGCAGGAACATTTTCATAAGGCTCATCTCTAGATTGTTTTTCGTCACTCATTCCAGCGAATGAGAAGTCGCCAAACTCTGTCAAAGAAAATACATGACATTGATGCAAATCATTTAGGCATCTCTTTTAAATTGTCATTCTAACAATTTATCATTATGAATCGAGTGTTGAGGGAGATGTGAATAAAAGTGTTCTGATGCATGAAAGGAAAATCATAGGATGAAATATTGACTTCAATAATCATGGGCACAGTCAATAAGTTTTAAAGTTTAAGGTTTAAGGTTTTAGGCTTATGTTAAAACTTTTGCAATACAAGGGCACAAGGGAAACCCTACCGGATCCTAAATGTATCAATTTATTTTAGTCCAATGTCTTCGCATATGTTCCTTTAAGATACTTAGTAGCGAAAACCCCTCGAGAAAAAACTCGACTGGCTTTAAAAAACGAAGGAAACAGAAATGATCTTAAAATTTACATAAAATAAAAGAACATATTGCTAAGTTGCACCTCTTTGTAACTTGGAAAATTACAGATATTCATTATAGAGTCTCCTAATCCAAAACACTTTTCCCTCAAAACTTCACTAATGCAAAAATTACCTCCCATCCGGTTCCTTTAAAAAATTCTTAAGTTTTGTTTTCATTGAAAAAGCCCAAACACTCAAAAAGGTATAATGATCCCAATCTTTGTGCAAGCAATTTCAGAATCCCAGACCTAAGGAAGTCATACTTTTGTTGAATTCCAAAAATCACAAAGCACTCTGTTGGTTTACTTTATGGAATACATAAAGCAACTGACCTTCAAAGGCTTTTAAAGGGTCATCCAACATGCCATCTTCTGTCTCATCTCCAAAAGAACTTTCTTCATAGAGCCCTGTCTGTTCATCATTAATGGGACCATCCAATGGGCTCCCGGACCATGTTGGCGTAAACCGACCAGTTCGCACTTTTGACGGATCCATGTGACCGTAATCGTAAAACTTCTCTTCGACAGATTCTTCATTTTCCTGTTCGCTTTCCCACTCACTTTTTAAACTTTCCATAGAGTCTCCACTGATGCCTTCCGCCTTCTCTTGCCAAAGATCTGAAATATTTCGTTTTTCCCATTCGATTTTAAAGTCTTCCTTCTTCTTCTTCTCCTTTCCTGGGCTCTTATTACTAGTCTTCCTGTTGCTTGCATCACTTGTATTACTTGTATTGGTTCTATCTGTGGCCTCTTCTTTCTGTACTGAGCTTGAAGCGCTAGAAACCTTGGTTTCTGAAACCATGTTTTCAATCGGCAAGCGTAATGGCCCCTGTTAGACAAGTTCAATTAGTTTAATAGGTCTACGAATGGATTCAATAGATAAAGGAAGTATAGGTTCAACAGGTTCAATAAGTTTAATAGGTTGAATATGTTTAATAAGTTCAATAGGTTAAATAGGATCATTAGGATTAAAAGGTTTAATAATGTTCAATGTGTTCAAAAGGTTTAATAGGTTCAGTAACTTTCAATGTTTCAATCGGTTCAATAAGTTGAAATGCTTCAATAGGTTCAATTACAGGTTCATTAGGTTCAATCGGTTTCGTAAGTTAAACAGGTTTTCTCTGATTAATCATCAGTTACCTCCTTTCTTGGTCTGCCACGTGGGCGAATTGGTCGCACAGCTTCCTCTGATTGGCTAACAACTATCTCCACTTTTTTGGGCCTGCCACGTGGCTTAACTGCTCCCGTTGATTTTCCTGGTAGGCCATCATCAACCAGCTTTTTCCTAGGCCTGCCACGTGGCCTTGCAGGTTTCACAGATTCCTCAGACTGGATTTCAACTATCTTTTTAGGTCTGCCACGTGTCTTCTTAGCAGGTTGCATATAATTTTCTAACGGGTAACCTTCTTCTACCTTGTTCTTTACCTCTTTCTTTGGTCTACCCCTTGGTCTTGCTCTCTCCTTTGTGGTCGATAAACCTCCTTCAGAACAAGATTTATTACTCTCCAAAGGAAATCCGGTGTCTATATCCTGCTGGAACCTATGGTTGATAAACCCGAAATCTGCCAAAATTGCAGGTTCTTCACTCACATTTCCATCTGTCTCTCCATAAATCCTAACTTCTTCTTCTTCTAGCTTTAGAGCTTTATCTGCTTCTCTCCTCACCTTTTCATCCTCCGGGAAGAGAGTACTTTCGCTTAATTCTTTCCTTGATTTTTCCTTCAAATTTTTCAAGTTTTCCAAATTTTCCAAGCTTCCACTAACAATTTCTGAAGCAAAGATTTTTTTTTGCCTTTTCTTATTGACCTGGCTATGTGTAATTCTTTCTGCTGAGATTACTCTTACAGAAATATGACTAGAATTAAGGATACTAAGGATAGAAGAATTAAGAAAAAACTCTTTGCTATACCTCAATGTGAATTTATTTTGGAACTTATCAAATTTTAGGGTTACAGATTTAGTTCTAGCTATTGAACAAGGTGGAAAACGTGGAGTACGACAAGAAGTAAACAAACTAGTGGAAAAATAGTAACTGTGAGGGAGAGACTCTCCAATGACCAAAGAGGGAGAGAAATTTTGTGAAGGAAGAGGCTTCTGTAAACAACAAAGTCCTGTCAGGAAGGAAGCCATTAGTGAGTGTATTTACCTATGACTCCGTATTGTTAAGGCTCCGTGGATCAGTTATTTTAGGTTTCATTATTATTATAAGACATTAACTTTTTAAAACTGCGAGGGAAGTGGCAGTCCTGCATGCTCTTCAAGTATTGTGAAAGCATAGTTCTAAAGTGCGAAAAGGTATGGAAACGCAATGGTCGACAAAATACGCGTATTATACGTGAAACAAACCAATGACCATCGGTTTCAGGGTAAAATTCAGAACTGAGTCGGTTCAGCTCAAAAACAATGATTGCAATGATTAAAGATGTCGACAGGCAACGACATTGTTATAATTTTACGAAGCCAATGAATTGCTGGTCAAGGGATTTGGACCAATGAGAAGAAAAAATCAAATCGATTTAGTAGAAGTACAGGTCATCAACACCCTGGTAGGTTTTGAGTTTTTTTTAAGTTTTTGCGCCATTTAAAATTTTAAATCCACACGCGCGACGGAAAATATATTTTCAATAAAGGTGAACCAGTTTTTTATGCCAATCACTTTTTTAATTGTTCTCGGAGTCACTTTTTGCCCATCCTTCGTTTAATGGATCACATGCTCGAACTACGACGCTGTCGGTGCAATAACTATTACTACTTTAGCCAAAAACAAGTGGACATGACCAACTATTATGTTAACCGATGGTTAGTGGCCACGACCACCTCTTGTATGATTGTGCAGCTCAACTGAGCTGGTGGGAACCCCATTTATGGTTCAATTACCGGAAAAATGTGTGCAACCGAAGGACTTGATGGAACATTTCAGGTTCCTTTTCCACCTCTCATTGCCGACAACTTCTTCCATGTGCACCAGCTAAAGTTGTGTATCAAAAGCATCAACCGATATATACCTCTGTTTTGCCTACAATAATCTATACATTCGTTCGATGTAAGAGAATTATCACGTTAAATAACCGATATATCTCGATAAATTACCAATAAATATTGACGATAACTCCATAATGTAGTACAAAATGGATTTTGAAAATATCGAAGGTGTTATAAAAAGGATCACTTAAGCATACATCTAATGCATCATGCAGTCTGTTTAAAGATGTATCATGTGTTAAGGAGAGACACATTAAGATGTAGAGAGAGTATAATATTTAAGGAGGGAAGAACTGTGAAGGAGAGAGGTTGTATTGAGAAAAGTTTGTCTTTATATATTGATATTTGGCCGACATGTTTTATTGTGAGCCGTGAGTATTTTGTGAAAGAATATGTTTATTTAAGCTTCCGCTGTGATATTGATTTTTATGTGAGCATCTCTGTGAGCATTTTATCGATTCTTAACAATTGGTATCAGAGCACTTGATCGATTTTTAACAGAAGGAACCTCACCACCTGTCGCTATAACTCCATACTATTCCACACCACAATCCCGTACTGTGATATAGACCAATCCCCAAACCCATATTGTAGGCGATAATTTTTGTTGGTCCATAACTATCTATCAAGACCTCAGACTGATCGATAACCTCGTTATTGGATTCATCGTAGTAAATAATTTCTTAATGCACAACACTATAAACATTGCGTATCCAAGCAATCGGCAGTTGTTTAATTTTGAAGTGTTTTTTACAGTTGTCTATTACTCGGACGCGTGCCCTTTTACGTTCGTGTTTCGAATCGAGGTCGGTGATGGTTGCATGCCACACCAACTTTTTAAAGACTTCGTTTCACGTCTAACTAGTTTAAGTATGCCTTACGTTAGTGTTTAGGTTTGCCTCACCCTCTGCTTTTGGGGCTCATGCGTTTTGTTTATACCCAACATAATAACTCAAACGGGATTCAACTACTTCGTTGCTTATGTGGGGGGGAACGTATTGTTTCGCATGATTTAGTTCTTAATGCAATTGTTGTAATTGCCCCCCAAGCGCAATACATTGTGAAGCGAGAGGTTTCTCGTATACTCTTTCCCCCCTCCCAATTTGGTGGTATTCAAAGTCATCCAGTTGACTTAGTTTTCTCGACGGTGTTGGGGGGACTATACGTGACGTGGTCCTTGCGAATTTGACGAAAACCCACGTTTCTTCTCGCGGAGCATCGCATACGGGCATGGCGGCTTAAGACGCAATGACTTTCAAGAAACAAGGTTACACTCATTGAAACCTAACTGGATCATTTTGGCCTCTTTGCAATAGAGATTTCGAACACTTTGGCGAAGTCTTTGATGATTATTTACGCGATTGTGAGCGATTTTTTTTTTTAATGCAAGGGTATGAGGAGTGCTCCACCGAGCCTCCTCGCTACCTTTTACAGTCAACGTGTCTCATATGCCTTTCAATGAGCGTACGCCGCAACTCTCGACGGTGGCCGATGATTGTGAGAAATCGCAAATATTCCACCAAAGGATCCATTCCTCACCCACGATCTTTGTGGGTAAGGACTTTACTTGTTACCTTGTGGGTAGTCATGTATTTTAGGCTTATGTCCTTTGTGGATTATTTGATTGATTTTGCTATTTTTCGTGGTTAATTACTTTTGGTGATCGTGGGCCTTTTCGTTTTTTATCTTTGCATTAGTTTCTATTGGCTTTTGTGCTCTTTGAATGTATTTCGTACCTTGATGGGTTTTTCCATAGCACCTTTTGAAACAATGTTTCTTTAAGAGTGTTAGCCCCATTTGAAGCCACTCTACTACACCCTGTATCACTCTCAAAAACAATAGCATAATTACGTCCTTCGAAATTTGTGCCCCAGACCCTAAAATAGAGTCAATGATACCAAAATGTCTTTCAACGGTAAATTGAGGCACGATTAATATGATGTTTCCACACTATATCACATTATATTTCTTTGTATAATGCTCGGATACGGCATGTGACTCTCCGTACTGAAAACTGGTTTCCGCTGCAACTGCAGATCTTTTTGATTCGTGAATGCACACTTTATTTTATGCACGCATACAAAAGCTTGATTCTGCAAGCAGACGCCTTCTGTTCATGACGTGGCTCCTCATATGATGGATAAAGTGATAAAAATACCTGCATAGTAACAAATAAAATGTTGTCTCTGAAGCGTTAGATAAAAATTAGACGATTCAGATCACATTTATTTGTCAGATAGAAAAGTTACTGTAGTTACTGTACTTGCCACGTCGGATACTTGAAGGTGATAGCAAATTCGTGGCAATGACGTACAGAATGCCGAAATCACGCAACAAAATAAAAGAACACGGAATACGCACGGTATGCCGATTTCGCGTTAAATCTATACGATTTTTTTGCTCTTCTAGAACGTACGGTACACCGTGTATCGCTACTAGTGTTGGGTATCGAGGACCCATTGCCGATATTCGATATATATATCGAATTTCAGGTACCCGATATTCGATATATCGCTTCGATATATCGAATTTCAAATTATCGCGATATATCGCCGATATATCGCCGATATATCGTATCGTCGATATAAAAAAAAAAAAAAAAAAAAAAAAATCCCACAAGTTTTCAAAGCCTCGTGACTTCGGACAAAGTGACTGTAAAATCTTTGCCGGAAAGATATACGGTTTTTTCCTGAAAGTCAGCGGAGTGAAGAGATCTCTGAGGTACATTGACGAGGTACACTTGTGAAGTACACGTACGTCAAACGCAAGTACGATTTTCCATTCGAAAAAGGTCGGTTTCTAGATGTTTGATGATTCATTGATTCTTGAGATTTGATAGTCAGCTTACGTGGAACCATTCATATCAGAACACGTATGTAGAACTTATTTAGAAACGATACGCGATGTACCCGATGCCTCTGTAAAACATACATTTTGCTGTCCGTACTATTACATAGACATCCTCGTGTAACCATACCCCAAAAAAGCAATCATTAGAAGTACAGAATTAGTACTTTTTGTCGGTTACATTTTGCGGCGTCTACCTTTAAGTCACGGAACGAAAATCACGGCGTACGTGGCGTATTAGACAATTTGACTTTTTCGCAAAAATAACGTAATATAATAAAAAAATAAAAATATTAAATTTAAAAAATACTATATATCGCGATATATATCGCGATATTTTATGTTGGTCGCGGTACGATATATCGAGGACTCTCCTCGATCGATATTCGATATATCGAATATCGAGATTATCGCGATATGAATTTACCCGATACCCAACACTAATCGCTACTACAGTACTGTAGTGTTAATTATTTTCCCGCCACTTAAAAACGACTTTTCTCCGTACACATTTGTCCGATTTTCAATTTGAAACAGCCATTAAGAGGCTGAGAATTTTACCTTTCAATCGCAACCGTCAGATCCTCAATCCGACAAGGGTGTACGGAGAAAATATGTATTAATTGGCGAAAAGAACATCAACACTAAAAGCGATTCACGGTGTACTTTTGACTGGAGCCTTCTGGAATTCACCGAAACCATGAAACAAATAAAATGCGTAGCATTCAATACTGTATTCTCGGAGGTGACAAATAAAATTATAAAATAAAGTATGAAATAAAGCAAAACAAAAGCAGAACTAGCTACAATATAAAACAAAATATTCAAAATTGGAGCAGTTTCAGCTTTTTGATTAGGCTCGTTATTTGATCCATGGAGGAGCTCCTCAAGACCTGCCAGAGGGAGGAATGGTCCAAGGCTATTCGCTCGATTCAAGGGATTATGAGGGAACAAGGGGAGAGTCCTAGCTTGCTGTGGTAAACTCTCTCTCTTTCTCTCCCTCGCCTCTCCCCTTCCCTCCCCCTCCTCTCTCTCTCTCTCGTTCCCTCTCTCTTTCTGCGTGTTCTCTCTCTCTCTCGCTCTCTCATTCTCTCATTCTCTCTCTCTCTCTCTCTCTCTCTCTCTCTCTCTCTCTTCCCTTTCTCTCAGCTCTTACCTTCCTCTGTCCCTTCCACATGCCCTCAATCCTCTCGGAACACAACCCTAGGAGCACATTATTGGAATTCCGTTTTCGGGGAAATCATTACATGTACAACTCACATGAATAACTACATAACTACATAATTACATAATGTAATTACCTAATTACACAATATAATCACATAATTACATAATATAGTTACATAATTACATAATTACATAATTACATAATTACATAATTACATAATTACATAATTACATAATTACCCAAATACATAAATGCATAAAATACGAAACCAGATAAATGCATGAGTAAATAAATAAACAATAAAACCATGAAGCAAATAAGTAATTTTCCAAATTTCCATGCTTAAATAAATAAGTTTTCATGCCTAAATAGGGTTTTCCACTTTTTTAGTGCTCGGCTCAAATTTTAAACTTTTGAAGCAGGATTCTCTTTTTGTTTATTATTATTTTTGGCTAATTCGTTTGGGGTATATTTTAATTCATCACTCATCAGCACTCATCTTGTAATAGAATTGGAAAGGATCATTGTTACTGTTTGTTTTCCCTGCTTATTATTCCCCCTCTCTCTCTCTCTCACTCTCTCTCTCTCCATATATATGTATTTCTTTATCTTATGCTGGCATTTATAGGTATTTCGGCCTTGGCCATTTGGAACTTGTGTTTCTATTTCTTTTCCAACCTTTTTTTTTGATTTTTTATTATATATACACGTGTATATATATATATTTTATATTTTATGGTGGCAGTAATAGATCTTTCTGCTATGGCCATTTGGAACTTCACAAACATGCTTTAAAAGACGCCGAAAAAGCACTTTCTCTTGATCCTTCCTATGCCTTGGCATATCTGAGGAAAGGTAGGCTGGCTCCCCCATCAAAACATTTGTAAAACCATTCATAAAAAAATTTGTAAATACATTGATAAAAACATTTATAAGAACACATTTGTAAAAACATTTGTAAACACTTTTCTAAACGCATTAGTTTTTGCATTTATAAAAAGATTTGTAAAGACATGAAAACATGTGTAAAAACACTTGTAAACACGTTTGTAAACGCATTTGTGGACACATTTTGTCAACACATTTAACACATTAAACGTTCGTAAAAACAGTTGCAAAACATTTGTTTAAGCGTACATGTGTAATATTATTCGCAAAAGCACTCGTGAAAACATTTATGGTAGCATTAAAGATTTGTGAAAGTCATTTGTTAAGACTTTTGTGAGTACTTTCTTAAAAATATTCGTAAAAGCATCTATAAAAACATTCGTATAACACTTGTAGAAACATTTGTTAAGACATTTGTAAAACAATTTGTAAAGCAATTTTGAATTTTTTAGACTCTCCATTCAAGATTCATGAATCGAAACAAAAAGAAAAATTGAGTAAACCTGCGGTAAGATGCTGAATTGCAATTATTTTTTTTGTATCTTTCTTTGAAAACGAATCTGTGATGGTTTTTATGATGAAAATAATGTCAACCGCTTATGCTTCACCAAATCTTCAAGTAATTCCAAAATGCTAGCTTAACTTAATGAAGATTTTTTGGAGGAGCTAAAAACTGTTTTTCATTTGAATTAGAAAATGGCTCTTGGCATTAAGAGGCATGTTTTCTTTTTCGAATTGGGAATTTAAGGTTGTTTTATTTTTTTAGGCACCTTATCTCTCCCCTTCTGTCTCATTCCCTTTTCTCTCCCTCTCCTTTCCTCTCTTCCTTTCTCCCACTCCTTCTCTTCGCTCCCTCACTTTCTTCCTTTTACCCTCTCCTTGATTACATCCAACAGTGGCTCATAGCTTTTGAGAAATTATGGGTTTCATACAATTTATCATTTAATTTGATGGTTCCATGTTTTTATTTGTAGTTACTTTTTTGAAATCGGGAAGCTGTCTTTATAACAATTATTTTTCCAGTATGTGTTGGCTTGTTAACGTCAGCTTCTCCGGAGAGGGGGAGAGGGAAAGAGGGGAGAGGGGAGAGGGTAGAGGGGGAGATGAAGAGAGGGGCGATCAAAATTTGGACTTCGTTAACCCAGTTAAGGTGTTGCAGGGAATGCTCTAAACAAGCTTGAAAAACGGAAGGAAGCGGTAACAGCATGGAAAGCCGGTCGACAAACATGTATAGAGAAACAGTTAGATTTGGAGCTCTGTTTGACTTTCTCAAAACTATTGGATGAGACACAAAATACTCTAGATTTTAGGGATTTGCGTGCTGACGTGGCAGAAAGTCAGTCAACTTCGAAAGCTCAACATAACGAGTCAGGTCCACCTGGTCAACCTTTACAGTTAAAATCTTTACCAGTATTAGAAAACTCACAGAGCCAAAGTCAACCTGCGGGAATACCAGTTTTGTCCTCTTCCCAGAATCCTGCTGTCTCTGATTCAGTAAGCCCGAGAAAACTAAACAAGTGCTCTGACGTAAATAATGACGAAAAGGTAGTTGACAAAGGACAAGGTACAGAGTCTTCTTCGGCCAATCAAGTGGCAAATGGTAGGAAAGAAATTAATGGGGAACTTGCGAAAAGTATTAAGGGAGGACCTCCTCAAAGTCTTCAAAGTCTTATGCATGATGTCAAGCTAAGAAAGACAGACAAAGGTCAATTTGTCAACATCGATTTGCGACTTTCGTTGGGCATTCAAAAGGTGGTGACAACTCTTCATACTTTTCAGTAAGATTGATAAACGTTTTTACGATGTGATTTTTCTTCCATTATACTTTTGCCACTTTGGATGCGTTTTTTTTTTGTTTTTTTTTGGAGCAAGGTTTGGATGGTTATGAGGTGGAAAATACGAAACGCGTGGTTTTTTCCTTTGTGTTTTTTTTTCTTTTGTTACTTATTTTTTGCAGGTCAATTCTGGTCAATTTGAGGAGGCCATCGATTTGTTTACCAAGGTCAGATATCGCCTCTCCACCATGGTACTCTCATTAAATGAAATTTTTAGCACGTTAAATTTCAAGAATAAAACATGTACATCTATGGACAATTAATATCTTTTGGCTTGATGTGCAATTTGGGAGTTGGTAGAAGCATCAGATATCCAGGAATATAAATATTTGTACTATCCCAGCCTCATGTTTCTGGCCGATAAACAATTTTGACCAACATCCTTCTTTGGATTGTACTGTTTTGAAATTGTTAACTTCTTTCTTGTCTAATAACAATTGTTGTTGGCAAGAACTCTCCTGGTTTAGGGTGTTAAAAGACCATAGAAAATGTTTATATCGTGAGTGTTTGTTCATCTATCATTTCAAACTTGCCGATTTTTGTATTTTTTCTTAACTTTTTTCCAAATGTATAATCACAGAAGCCTCTGGACATTATCATTAGTATCAATTTTGTACCTTAATTGTACGAATGTTTTGAATATTTGCTAACGACTAAAACTATTGTTATTACCTCAGGTAATTGTTGAAGATGAGAAGGCAGTGGGTGCCTATGTTGGACGAGGGACTGCCTATGCTTTCCAAAGGAAACTTGAGAAGGCAATCGGGGATTTTACCAAAGTAAGACCATAAATTAATATTTTTATTCTATGTGTATTTCAAGGTTTTTTCAATTAAAAAGCTCAAACAAGTTTACACCTGATGGTTTCTTGAGTCAGAACTACGTTTTCGAGTTAAAAAACACAAAACACAAGTAGTGTAAACCTAAAGGTTGTAGCAGTTGTATACCATTTTCAGGGTTTCTGCGATGTTTTTTGCATCGTTTCATTAGACCCACAGAATTCATAACCTTTTTCCTTTCTGACTAGAGAATCGTGATGGATCGAGGACCTTTTTTCTCTTTCCTTTTCGAGGTTTTTTCCTTTTTCTTTTTTCGTGATCGTGAATCTTGATAGTTGTACATGTTTTAGGACTGTCGTATTACATTCCAAAATTTAACTTGATTAAATCAGGAGGTCATGTTAGCATTATTATAAAAGGATTACAGGAGGTCATATTATTATTAAAAGCCTTGGATTTGTGGAGTGTTGCTTGTAGTGGTCTGCGTTTCTTTTGGTTTTTTGTTTATTTCATACTGTTTAAAAGTATGGATGGTATTTTCTCTTTAAAACCTGTCTGCCTTCTTTTGTCTCCAAATTGTAAGATCTGGAGGTATTGAGTTCTAAACTTGTCTTGGCCAAAATTTAAAATAATTTCCAAAATTTCCACCCAAAATAAGTACGGTCTGTATTAGTTAGTGGAAAGTGCGATCATCTTCACGAATTGGTGATATCGCTGTTTAGTTTTTTGGGATATTTTATTTTGGGAAATTTTACTTTCAGGCTATTGATTTGGAGCCTCGAGTCGCAGAAGCATGGAAAAGAAGAGCACAAGCGAGAAGTGCTTTAGGTTTTTCAAAAGATGTAAGTTTCAAACCCTAAAAGTTTTGGATTACGGCAAAGCATGAAAATACACATAGAATTGAAAGCTTGAAGATACTAGACCAATAACCATTGAATTTTAAGGACCAGATTAAGATCAAGCTCGACATTAATAAGATTAGAATTAAGGGCTAGATAATGGTCAAGACCAAGGTTTGGAAAAAATAAGATAAAATATTAAGAGATAAAGATAAAGGATTAAGAGTGCCGAATCGAGGTGGAAATGGGTATACCACATAAGATCTCGGCTTCTCCCTTCAACTCTATTTCTGCTTATAGAGAATGTTAACTCGCAAATTGATGAGAAACTTTTTGAAATATTGGATTGTTGGGACCATAGTTAAGGATGGAATGTTGAGTTTGTGAAGGGTTTTGTATGATTTGAAAATGCAACATGTACTTCAGAAATAAATTGTTGAACTTTCTCACTGTGAGAATTTTAATCTCAGAAACTTTCTTTGTTTTTACTTCAATCTCAGAAGTTTTCTTTGTTTGTACTTCAATCTCGGAAATTTTCTTTGTTCCTACTTCAATCTCGGAAATTTTCTTTGTTTTTTATGGAAAAGGTGGTCAACGATTTCACCGAAGCTTTAAAATTGGAGCCGGGGTCCATGGAAGTTCTTTTGGAACGAGGTAAGATTTAGAAAGAAGATAAGATAAGATAAGATAAGATAAGATAAGATAAGATAAGATAAGATAAGATAAGATAAGATTTAGATAAGATAAGATAAAGGTTCATGTTTAAGATGAAGATGTGATAAGATAAGATAAGATTCATGCTAAGATTCATGTAAGATTTAGAAATTCATGGTTTGTAAAGGTTATTTCAGTGCTTCTGGGCCACTTTTGAGGGGTATTTGAAAAGTTTTTAGATTATTTAAGTGTTTATTCTAGGATAGTGTTTTTCCGGGTTTTATGGGGTTTGTCATGATTGCTCATTTGCAGTGTCATTTTCTTTGATCATTTTGAAAATTTCCCTCCAGTTTTTTGAATCTTTATCTCAAGAATACACATCCTTTCAATGTTTCCCTATAAAGCGTAATTGGATCTTAAACAAATGCCTGTAATACCCAACTCGCCATCTCTCTCTCTCTCTCTCTCTCTCTCTCTCTCTCTCTCTCTCTCTCTCTCTCTCTCTCTCTCTCTCTCTCTCTCCAATGTTAAGTTTTCTGTTTGTTTTTGTGTCTGTGTGTGCGCTCGTGATTTTTTGATTTTTTTAGAGATTTTAAAAGTTATAATTTTTTTGCCATCATTGGTGTAGTACATGTTACCGAAGGTGACTTTTGTCTTTAAGGATGGCATCAATGGGATTTACAGGCCACAATAAAAGTTGTACAAGTGATAAACTTGCTGTTAAATCCACACTAAAAGTGGTGCAAATGGGATTATTGAGAATATTTGCAGGAATTGTACTTTTAAAGTGTAAGGAATTCCAAAAAGCGGTCGAGGATTTCAAACAGTGTGTGAAGATTAACTCAACCAATAAAACAGTTTGGAATTACTTGGTTTGTTACCCTCATTTTTTACAAATTCTCTTTCATGGCCCATTACAAGGATCCCCTCCCGCTGTGTCTCTCTCTCTCTTTCCTCTCTCTTTCTCTCTCTTTTTCTCCTCTTTTTCTCCTCCTCTTTTTCTCCTCCTC
>JBBHKE010001729.1:192903-227553 GCA_037447655.1 Zygnema cylindricum
TTTGAACTACGTCTGAAACCAGATAAGTAAGCCCCTCGTAGGCTGTTTGAACAGGAAGAACAGTATATACAGCTACTAGAGGAAGAACGACCGGGGAGAGAAAGGGAGTATGTAGAACAGTTCTGTTACGAATTGTGGGTGAAAAGGTACTGTCTGAACCCCCTTCACCTTATGACAGAACCTCAGAAACATCCTGCCCTAGCAGGGTCAATGCTCCCCGAATGAATAGACCAAAGTCTGCATCAAGTTTGGAGAAGCCTTCACGGAGGAGGATTGCCTCCAGGTGCTTATCCCAAACCCTAGGAGCCTGCTTAAGGCCATAGAGGGATTTAAGGAGACGACATACCAGATGTTCAGAACCCGGGGATACATACCCTTCCGGTTGCTGGAGGAAGATTTCTTCGGTGAGAGTGCCGTAGAGAAAGGCAGTCGTGCCAGTCATGGGCAGCTGCAAGGGAGAGAAGGATCCGAATGGATGTGAATTTCGCAACCGGGGCGTAAGTTTCAGTGAAGTCGACCCCCTCCTTTTGAAGAAAACCTTTAGCTACAAAGCGAGCTTTAAACCTGTCAAGCATGCCGTCGGATTTTGTTTTGACTCTGAAAACCCACTTGGGGCCAATGACCTTTCTGCCTGGGGGAAGTGAGGTAAGTCTCCAGGTGCCATTCCGGAGGAGGGATGAAAATTCAGAATCTGTGGCAGCCTTCAATTCAACGGCTTGAGGACCAGCCATGGCAGCAGAGAAGGTAAGAGGAACAGGAATTGTAGAAATTGTGGCAGAGTTTGCAGCACCATGGTGGAGATTATGCGCCTGGAGGCGGTCACTTCTTCGAAGGGCAGGTGCGGATGGAGGGATTTTGTATGGGGTTTCGGTTGGAAGTATTGGAGAGAGAGAGTAGGGGTCAGAAATTGTACGAGTGATAGGGGATGGTGTGGAAAGAGGGAGTAAACCCGATAGGGATCGTGTGAGAGTGGATGGAGGCAAGGAAAGCAGTTTGGGAGAGGTCAGAGGGAGGATGACAGAAATTGGATCGGAGGAGGCAGAGGAAATGGGGGAGAAATGTGGGGAGGGGGGAGATGTGGGAGGAGGCAAAGTGATAATGGCATCATGAAGTTTGAGAAGGAGTGGTGTTTCGTTGAAGGTGACGTCACGACTGAGGACTACTTGACGTTCTTTTGTCAACCAAATGCGGTATGCCTTGGATTCGGTGTTGTAGCCGACTAAAACGACATTTTTGGCGCAGCTCTGCCATTTTCCAACCAGTGTCAAGTTCTTGATCCATGCCTCCCGGCCGAATATACGAAGGTGAGAGACTTCCGGTTTAGTGGCGTGCCAGGCTTCGTACGGTCGTAAGGCTTCGTACGGTCATACGGAGTAACAGGGAGTACGGAAGTTGGACAACGATTTCGAATGTAGTTTGCCGTCGAGACAGATTCCGCCCAAAATGTGGTGGGCAGACCGACGTAATGCAACATGGAATGTGCCATGTTGAGAAGAGTTTGATTATAACGTTCTGAAACCCCATTCTGTTGAGGAGTATTGAGGAGTATAGGGGGTAGTTGATTGGTGAGATATTCCGTTAGCCGCAAGAAAAGAGGAAAATTCGTTGGAGAAGTATTCACCTCCGTTATCTGTACGGAGGGTTTTAATGCGACTGGATAATGAATTCTCAACGAGGGCTTTGTACTCAGTAAATTTTTGAAAGGTGTGGATCAAGCGTACTGGGCGTGTGGATCTGGCCAAAGTGAGTTGCCGTAAGAGCGGCGTTGTTGCCAAGGAGGATCATCATTGGTGGACAGAGAGGAGAAATGGTGGTAAACCAATCCGAGCGGTAGGAGAGATGGTGAGATGCACCGGAATCCACTATCCAGGAGTAAAAAGAATCTGCAGAATCGAGTGAAGATGTTGTTTGTAACGCATATCTAAACTCAGAGGATGGATGAACGTACGGATTAGTGGGAGTGGGATTTGGTAACTCTAAATTCGGTGAATGTTGACCATAGACATACTGAGGGTACGGAGTGGAAGGTAACGGAAAATGGTCAGCAACATGTTGCTGGCCGTATAAGGTGGATTGGACGAAGGATTTGTCTGCACAAAAGTTGCACAAAAGTGGCGTTGACTGATGGTTGAATAACATCAGCCGCTGATGCTTGACCGGAATAGATACTTCGCCCAGCATTTTGTCCTCGTCCAGCTCGCCACCCATAATTTCCTTGACGATCGTGTTTGCGCTTGAGGATTGGACACGCATCAATAACGTGATCCGGTGCACGACAATAACGGCAAGATGAGCTTTTTGCGTTGCGATTGGATGGAGGAAAGGTGGCCAGAGCCGCTCCAGGGATCAAGGAAAAATTGTGTTTCGTTTCCTCGTGAACCAAACCAGCAGTTAAGGATGGGATGGTGACAGCTGTAGAAGAAATGTCGATTGAGGAAATAAATGTTGAATAGGACGCCGGAAGACCGCCCAAGATCGCAGAAATTATGTCTTCATCCGAGACAGCAGCTCGAACAGTTTTGAGTCGTCCAGCAATAGATGTGATAGAGTTGACGTAGAATTGGATAGATTTTGCAAGATTTTTCTGAGCAGCGTTGAGCTGGCGTCGAAGAAGCAATTTGTTTGGCCAGGATTTGTTCTCATATGCTGTGGACAGAAGTGTCCAAGCACCGTGAGCCGAGGTGGCGTCACGAATGAGATCAAGTTGCGAGGGTTCAAGTGCGAGTACCAGCCTAGAGTGAGCCTCCTCGTTACAAATGAGCCACGCGGATTTAGCGGCGGTATCGGAAGGTTCCCCTTCGCTTCCGTTAATAACGGACCAAAGTTTTTCACGCCTGAAAAGGTGTTCAATCTGATATTTCCATCCGTAGAAATCTGTGCCATTGAATTTGGCAACGGTATTAGAACTAACGGGGAAAGGCCCATAACCTATTGAATGAGACGTCATGGTAACAGACAGAAATACAGAAAGAACAGACAGAGAATGGCAAATGAAAAATGATTGCAAATAATATTAAAACTGGTAACTTTTACAATGAAAACAAAAGATTAAAATAGTAACATTGTGTCACGTAGTACAAGTCTGACAGACTAATCTACAGCCTGTAGTGATCCCGAAGGGTCACTTGCCTTTTCCAGTGTGACGAAAGGGCAAGATGACCTTTAAGTAAGAAAGAAGAAAGATCAGATCTAAAATATCTAAAACTGAATCTAACTAAATCCAGGACAGAGGTACAGAGAGTAAATGACGAGAATCAGAATACTAGACTGCGTTATCTAGTCAGAATACTAGACTGCGTTATCTAGTACTAAGTCATTTAGAACTAAGTTTGTAGCAAAGGAGAATTAGGAAGAATTCAGAATTCCAACAACACCTTCATCGCGATTAGAGTAGAGGAACTACGAGTATTATGACCAACTTATAATTGATAACATCAATGTGATGTAAGGTGATGTTAACTCCTTGTTTAATTGGTGTTATCAATACTATTTTATGACTTTAGGTGAACAAAACCACAACATCGGTATACCATCTCCCAAGTTCTGTTCCTATGTGTCAAAGTCAACCCATTCAGTTAGGAATATTCCAAATGAAATATCTTATACAGTGAATTCCACAATCATTTTTGCATATTTGGGAGGTTACCGTTTTTGGACAAAATTGCAATCTATAATTATGACATGTTTGTTCCTCGAAACCTTTAATAAAACATTTTAATCCCCTAAAGAAGTCAAAGTCCAGACACTCATTGTTAGAACCTGTGAGGCAAAAAAAAAGTTGGCAGTGAACATGATTAACTTTTTGTATTTGGATCAAAGAAAAAAAACGGTAACTTTGAAGATGAATGACCATTAGTTTTTGAACCTTGAGGAAACAATTAAGGACCTCGACTAAAAGTTGATGCTTGTTTTCTGGCCCTGCAAAAGAAAATAATTTTCGTGACCTTAAATATGAACGAACAGTTTCTCCTTTACGAGTTTAAAAACTGATTAAAATAACCTCTGGGCCTTAAAAAAAAAAAAAAGGGGGTGGGGTGGGAGAAAACCTTGACAGCTACTTCTCTCCCATCTCTAAGCTTGGCTCGGTGAACTTGAGCCAATGAGGCGGCAGCAATCGGGGCCTCCTCAAATTCTGCGAATCTGAAAATCATAAAGAACATTTCATTGTCAGCTAATATGTGAATAAAATAGTCTCTCTCTCTCCCTCTCCCTCTCCCTCTCCCTCTCCCTCTCCCTCTCCCTCTTCCTCTCTCTACCTTAATTCATTGTTAACAGCCATCCTTGAAAACTGAAAGAAAGAAAAACCTAGATTAAAACATCTGCCTGAAAATGTTAACCGTGACAACACAAATGTGCCAAAAACGGCGGGAGGGGAGGGGGAGGGTGAGGAAGGAGAGGGGGAGAGAAAAAATATGAAAATGGTTCCGTACATTTCGCTTGGATTCACTCCAAACTCTTCCAGTAAAACTTTCTCAATCAATTTGAAAGGACGACCGCGAGCCTGCCATACAAATAGACTCTCTCCCCTCCCTCCATCCCACCCAACCCCACCCAAAAAAATTGGGGAAATTACCCAAATCACCCAAACATTGAAAAGGTAAGAACTTCCACACCTAGGAGAAAACACAAGAAAAGACGAAAAGTTTAAACATTATTTGTTCAAATTTAACCCACTGAAAAAGAAAAGTCACCTATACAGTGATCAAAAGAAAACGAATAAAATTTTACATGCGAGGTAAAAACAAGGAGATAGGAAGTAATTAACTCAAATTTAGTCATTTGAAGAAGCAATGATATGAACAGTAAGGTACAAAAAATTGTCACAATAGTGTGATGGGATTTCAATACCAGAAAATTGCAAATGTATGAACTCCATGAGGGAAAAAAAGGAACAAGAGACAATGGTGCCCATAATGTTAAAAAACCTCATATACAATTATAATGACCAGTAGGAAAGGCAGTCTTTTTAAAGAAAATCTGAAACGGAGTGAGAGTTACTACAAATTATTGGCAAGGCATGACAGGTAGTGAAAATTGGGTGGCAAAAAGAGCTCTGAAGAGTAAAAGAGTTAAAGAAAGAGAATTCTGAACCCACCTGATCTTGCAAAACAGCAAGTGTTGTAGTGTATTCCTTTGGTAAATGTTGGAGAGAAGCCATAAATTGACCTGCTTTAATGTAAATCCCACGATTTGATTCACAAAGCTTCAAAAGGCGTTGTGCCGCACGGAGGTGGATCTGCTCGAAAAAAGAAAAATAAATAAAAGAGAGAAAGGGAGGGCGGGAATAAAAACAACAAACCCCAAAATTACAACTTCCTTTCAAGCTACAAGTAACCAGAATAAGCACTCAAAAACAACGGAACATTCTTCCCAATGGTCACAGTTAATGTACATCGTGCATTGTTATTAGCGTTAATGTTTTATTTGGCGTTCAAACTCATTTTTCTATGTGCACACTTGTCAGAATATCAATCCGCCAGTTGCGATGAAAGGGTAAAATTCTTATTAACGGTCTCCAATTAAAACTGATTAAGTGGCGAAAAAAAAGCTGACGCTAATAATGCTACAGGATGTAGTTCGACGACATACCAGAGAATCGATATTCTACGCTTACCTCTGACTTTATCTCGTTGTACTCCGGGTTCTTTTTCTTTCCTTTGCCCTTGATAGTAATCTTCAATAACGTATATTTGTAGTCGAAGCTGTTAGCGGCAAACTGCGGCAGTCAGAGGAAAGCATATGGAAGTTAACCACACAACAAAAAATGCTCCAGCACACACACTTCGCACATCAACAGGCAACCAGAGATAGGGAGGGAGGGAGGGAGGGAGGGAGGGAGGGAGGGAGGGAGGGAGGGAGGGGGGGAGGGAGGGGGAGGGAGAGGGTGGAGAGGAGAGGAGGAGAGGGAGAGAGGGGGAGAGGAAGAGAGATTGAGAGAGAGAGGGAGAGTATACATCAATCAAATAAGAAAAATAAACTGCGACTAGCAGCTTTCATATTTCAGGTTTTTTTTGTCCACTATTATACCAGGGGTGTGAAAGACTATTTTGTAATGTTTTTTGCTGTGTAGACACCGCCTGTGTGAGTCAACTTTCGTCACATAAAAACAGACAACTCATTACAAAATAAAGTTCAGATGCATAAAAGGTCTTCTCAAATTAACTGGCCTTATGTACCAGCATCCAAAGGCTAAGTAAGACTTTAATGATTACATTTGCGTACAGCTTTTAATTTTTTAGTGTCCATCTAGTATTTTCCTGGTGTCCACCTTTTTGTAAATTTGGCCGTTTCCCTATCCACGTTGGTTAGGCGATGTGGCATGTTGGCGATTCAAAAAACAAAAAAATCCAAAATTAAATGATGTACGTCATCATAGAATTTGTCTTAATACAAGGCTCGGCAAGTGTCAGGAAGTTTCTTTTCCAATCACGGGCTAGGGTTGTAGATTTATGCCTCACATCAGGTGTCGATACTCTTGCCTGCTGATGTGTGCTCATACGCATCACTACAGTTCACCTTATATTGCTATTAGTGTTAATGTTTTCTTTGCGACTTAGGGTGGCCTTCCATTATGCGTTTCAGTAATTGTACGGAAGAGTTTACTGAAGGGTGTGCCTTCCATTTGGTCACGTTAGTAAATCACTTTTTATTTGCGTGGCTCATTCAGGTTGGTAACACGTTGATTAATATTAGATGCTTAAAATCTTGAAAGAATCTTAGGGTGAAGTTCCATTAGGCGGTCCCAGTAAATGTACGGCCAAGTCTACTTGCAGCGTTTACTGGAAGTCCGTCCCATTGTGTCGGGCCAGTAACAAACCTTCCTCAATTATGATAAGCGCCACGTGGGTTAGAGTCCAAATTCTAAAAATTTTGAAAAAAATCTACAAACGGAATATCTGTACGAAATTTCTATACCACCGGAGGTAACTAATGATTTGTATATAAAGTTTTTGCCTAGATTTTGATTTTGAAAATGGAAATCAAAATTTCGAAACCGAATGGCAAAAAGACGCGGCAAACTTTGAAGGTCGCGACAATCTTTAAATGTTGGTGGATGTCAGACAAAGCGTGCGAGGATATTTTCACCTGACCTGCATTCAACGTGGCAGGAGGCACATGGCATGTACGACGTGTAGGAGGCACATGGCATGTACGACGTGCACGCTTGTGATCGCTTGTACAACGTAGATTTTTTTTTCCTTTTCACCTGTACCAATGGTAATGAATGGCAGGCATCTAGTGGGCCCCAACTCTCCTCGCGAGGAGAGTTGGGGCACACTGGATGATGTGCTCGATTGTTTCGCGGATCTCAAAATGTGAAACATCCAACAGTCAAGAATTACGCCTACATCATTGGAGCTTCCCGACAGCTTTCCAGTAACGATGTTTCGTCCAACAAACAAAAAAAAACTGGTACGGCTCTGTACGGCGTTGTACGAAAACGTACGGCGTCCAGTAACCAACCACACTTTTCGTCTAATGGAACTTCACCCTTAGAATGCAAAGTTTGACGCATTGTCTGTACGAGCGAAGGCAATATCTATATGAGCGGAGGCAATATTTGTACGGTTGGAGGTAATATCTGTTGATATTTGAGTATTTTCTAGGTCTTTATTAGGATAAGAAAAAGAGCAGAGGCAATCTGCCTCTAAACTCCCTTCTCTAAGCCCCCACACTTGTTGTAGTCACTAAAGGCTGGAAAGGGAGCTAGAGCCATGGCTGCCTAAGCTCTCCAGAGAGACAGGAGTAGATATTGGTAGGTTTTATTAAAAAGGATCTTGACGGACCTAGGATTCAATCCAAGTACCTGCCATCAGTCAAACTAGATGTTAGCTTTATCCGTTTAGTCTAAGACTAGTGTTAAATGATATAGGGTTCGATAATTATATATAGACTTAGATGTAGACTAATTCATTCAACTGAAACTTTATTCGGGATGCATAGATCCAGTTATGTAGAGTACGGAGAAGAAACAGATACCGCACGTTTTGTTTCGATAGCGAAACAAATACCGCGCAAGTACTTATGACGGCTACGCTTGAAATCTAGTTTCGATCGGACGATTGAAAAGGATGCCAAGATCGCGGAAGAGAATCTCGGCGGTTTGCGGTCGTCGCCACATAGGATGACACGTGGCAAAATGACATTGGATCGCGGCAACTTCGGAGATTACTGGAACAAATCCGGATATGACATGTGTCGACATTTTGGCCAGGTCGTACGATGGTCGTACAGAAAGTACACCGGCACCTGTACTTTTCTTTACGACACACTAATTTGATTGGTGCCGTACGTCAGTAGATAGAGTTCT
Source organism: Zygnema cylindricum (assembly GCA_037447655.1). Classification (NCBI taxonomy): domain Eukaryota; kingdom Viridiplantae; phylum Streptophyta; class Zygnematophyceae; order Zygnematales; family Zygnemataceae; genus Zygnema; species Zygnema cylindricum. The sequence continues at coordinate 201,215 of JBBHKE010001729.1, forward strand.
AGAGAGGGAATAGGACTTAGAATATTTCTGGTAGGTAGTCGCCTTTTTGAGAGAGCACCTTGTATAAAAGGCTAACTTTGGGCAGCCGTAACTATCAATTTACTTGACCATTTTCAGTGATTTTTTTGCTGCGGACTCAAGGGTGTCCGGCCTACATAGGGGTGTAGTCGATCTGAGTTTTTGTCTGCCAGGGTGGCTGCATTTCTAAGGGAAATTCAAAGTGGGTGAATGTGTCCAAAACTCATATTCTAACTTTGCATTCTGTGGTGGAACTGAGCACACAGGAAGTCTTATTTCACAAGGGTGAAGCTATAATGGGTTTTTGATTGTCAAAGGGTCAGTCATTTGGGTTTATATCAACTTGGAGTCGGCACTATCTAGATTAGCTTCTTTTGGATTTGCGATTTCTGTGGGCAATGGATCATATAGAGTTCAGCAGTCAGTTGTCACAAATTAATTCTACACTTGCAAGCACACACACGATAACTGAGGAAAATGCATAGACTATTCTCTGTGAAGTTGTAAAACCTAAAAGCACTCTGCGGAGATTAGAAGACATTGTCAAGCAGCATGCTTTTACACTATTTAAGGATTTTCTGGCAGCGGCTGGCACAGAGGAAGACATACATTTCATTTTTGAAGAGGCACGACAAAGACCTCCCTTTAAAGCTGCCGAGTATTTATGCATCTATTTCCTCGAGTTGTCGGTGGATGCTCCTAAAGTAGGACAAGTATTACGTGTGTTTTTTCTTTTTCCTGTTAAAGTTAACAGGTTTTTATTTATGGTTTATTTGGCCTTTAACACATAACTTGTTTTGTGTTGTTATGTGAATGTATCAGGCTCGCGGTGACTATGTTGATCTTTTAGCAAATGAGAACACTTGCCTCGTACATTAGTAACACCCCAATTGAACTGAAATCCCGAAAGGCTCGAGTTAAAACAATAATGAATAAAACATAAAGTCTTGAAATACTCTGGTTCAAATTCTAGTTAAAAAGAATGCCATATCAAATTTTACTACAGATTCGTCATGATTGGCAAAACCATATACGAAAAAAAAAAAGTCCTAAATGGCTCTTAATTGACAAATTGCGCACTTGTAAATAGTAGGTACCGTAAATTGCAAACAAGTGTTTTTCATATCCAAAAGTATATTGCGCAGAGTAAAATCAATAGGCCTAGGCTTCATGCCTTTGCAACTTTGCAAATGCGAATTTTGATTCAACAAAGTAATTACCTTACAACAAGAAACAATAAGAACATTGCACATTTTATAGACAATTACCTTATTGTTCAAATGTACATGATTTTTTTTTAATCCAGCGGTTTAATTTGCTATACAAAAATAAATAATCACGAAGCCCGGTTCACTTGGTTTGATGTTACGGTAAATGCACTGCATATGGATAGTTTTCCATTGGTGAGCCTTGTTGATACACACTAATATAAATAAAAAAAACCTCCCGATTTGCCATCCTCATCCACCCACTTCAAACTTCTGTAGAGTAAGCACGTGTCTTATTTCTTGCTAATGGTATACACGTGTCTTATTTCTTGCTAATGGTATACATTAGCAATTAGCTACGTCTCTTCTGTTTCTCCTACTTAAGGTTGTTTACTTCATGTTTCTTCATTTTGCAAAGTGATAACATCTCTGAACGGATAAAACGTCATCAGAAAAGGCTGAAGGCACCATTCGTGTTTGCCTTTGTAATGTTGTCGTTTGGCCGAAGTCATGCACAAAAGCTTTAAAAGATGCTCATTGATAAACTTCTGCTTTGCATAGTCCCTCTGAAGAACATAGGAGATCAACATCGTAAGCATTTTGGGTATGCAACCAAAATCCTTTAATTCATTTTTTCTTTGGTTGGTAGGTTGTGCCCGCTTCTTATTAATCTAGCACTAATGTAGATATTTAAATATAGATATCTAGATATGTAGATATGTTAATCTAGATATGTAATCTAGCTGTGTACTTAGACTGAGCGTTAGAACATATTGACAAGCGGAAGTTACTTTTCTCACTGTGCTTCCTTTCTCAACTTGATTGCGGTTTTTATAATATAATTGTGTGAATCATGGTAATACTTTTGCCAATAGTTATAGTGAAATAAAGCCAAGTGCAAATATTATTAGAAGTATTGTTTGATTTTGAGCCTAGGAGCTAGAAGGATCACTGGCCTAGTATTATCATAGGTTGATCATTGTAAGTTGATATTCCGTCTGGGGGCTGACTTTTGTTGGCGTAATCTTCAAAATTGTGATATGTATTCATCCATCAATGTTCTCGAATAACATAAATAAAGTTAATTTTGTTAAAAGAATGAAATAGCATTTGCTTCACGGCTTGGAATGTCTAAGAGATTCTTGAGGTGGCCAGATCATAATATCTAGCAGTATCACTAATTGTAAGACAAAGATCCGAGATATTGCAAGTGATGATGGTGAAATAAGTTATTTTTGTCCTGTATATGTTTCACGTAGTCTTAGATTGGAAGATGGCGATTGATAACTACAACAATTATATCCAAAGGTGTTGTCAACATTATAACGGATAGTGGAAACATCAAAAATTATATATCATATATTATATTTCATTCAATGCTATCCAATCAATGAGGCGAAAGTTATATTGGCTTGGAAATCCCACATGGACATCTTTATCAATATAAAGACTTTTTTTTTCCAATGAGCAATATTTGTATCAAAACTGTAGTCACGATTCAAAGTTATCATTAGAAAGTAGAAAAAATCACACACACTAATTCAGCATTAATGATAATAAAATTTATATTATGTGCACGATTTTCAAAGCATCCCTCGAAAGGAAACTATTGTTTTATTTTATTCTTCTTTTTGATTGATGTAGTGCACGAAGTGCTCCTCAGTTAACGCCAGCAAGCTATTAGTCATGTTTTTTTTTGTGGCCTTGTTAACCTACCCTTTTATTCTCCGATCCTTCGGTCTTTGTTATTTTAAACATTATCTCGGGAACTTTAGGTGTTAGCGTCCTCTGTTTATGATTTAACTCGGCTTCTTTGCCCACCTCCTCATTTCTAACTCCACTTTTTTTCTCGCCTCATTTTACTTCTTCAAACCAGGTCAATTATCACCTAATTGCTTTTTTTTTCAGAATAACATTTGTCTAGTCTCTCGCATGGCAAACGAAATTTTTGGTTTTCTTGATCAAGTGGTAAAACATCCCTTAAGCTTGGTCAATGCTATTTACAGTGCAGTGAATTGTATATCACTGTAACTTCAGGTACAGGGTGTGTTTCGAACATGAGAAAAGTTGCAAGATTCGGTGTCGCACAAGCCAATTTAGTACTGAAAGTTAATTGGTAATGATTTTTGCTTCACAACACCCTTAATTGCTAGTTGGGGACATCAAAAATTAAAAAAGTACAGAACTGTATTGTTAGTTCAAATGTGCGAAAATGGGAACCGCTATATCAAGTCTCCTCGTACTATACGCGTAAGGGTACGGCCCGATGTGTTAAGTTTGGGTTTTTTTCTGTCGTTTTCCTTTAAAATTTAGCGATGTAGTGCCTAAGTTGCGACTGTACGAAGAAATTGCAAATTTGTAGAGTACAATTTGTGTCATTCTCCAACTTAGGATGTACAAAAATTTGTCGTCTTGTGTTTTTTCAACCCACTGTCACGTCATCTTCAAACTTATCATATACCACATTGGCAATGTGTTAGTAAAACTGTTTACACTAATAGGAAAACATATTCCCACGTGTGAAGTTTTCAAAAGTTTTTGACGACTGAAAAAATTACAGGCGACGCGGACCCCTTCACACGCGACCTTCACACCTAAAAACGAAAGATTCAGGGTCGTTCGTTTTTGTCCGCATGCACCTTGTATGTTTTTATTTTTGCAGGGGTCTCAAAGCTGCAGTGTCATTTCACGCAAAGTTGAAAAATTTGTGAAATCTGCGAAGTCATGGCGGCCGAACAGGAGAGGTTTACGCAAAGGCATGTCGTACAGCCACGGCTGCAAGGCTGTACGTCTACGATGTCACATAATGACATGCGACATGCCAAATAGTTTCAAAAATTACGGTGTCTTACGACGCTTCAAAAAGTTTCAAAAAATACGGTGCGGCAAATACAAATTGTACACGGTGACGGGCGTCATGGGTATTGTCGACGTATACAATCGTCACAAACTTAAGTAACAATTTCGAGTAAACACAATAAGGGTGCGTCTCCATGTGCCTAAGTAAGGGTTTTTTTCTGTCGTTTTCCTGTAAAACTTAGAGCCGTACCGCGTAAGTTTCAACCGTACAAAAAAATAGAAAAAATGAGAAGTACATTTTGCGTCATCATCGAATTTAAGATGTACTACATGCTGTCGTCTTGTGTTCTTCGACCCACGGCCACACCAAAAAATATCATCTTCAAACTTTTCTTTAAAACACAGGGGAAGATGTGTTTTAAAACAAAGTACATTCGAAAAACAAATAGGAACACGTATTCGCACGTGTAAAAATGTATACACAAATTTCAAACGAAATCAAACGACGGTGAAAGGTACAGTATTCGTTATTTTTTGTCCGTTTGCGTCCATCAAAGTACACAATTTGTTTTGTTTTGTCGCGTTTCGTTCAGTACGGATTTTTCCATTCCAGGGTCTGAAAATTCCGATGCCATTTGACGAAATCGTGAGAAATCTCTGAGGGCGCCCCAGCAAGCAGCACACGCCGCCTCTCTCACGCAGCTTCGCAATTTTTCACAATTTGGTGCGTCATCAAAGATTGTATACTGTCGACAGCCGTCACCGGCATTGTCGACGTATACAATCATCACGCCCTTTAGTGACAACTTCGTTTGGTACACATAGGGACACCCGAAATCCGGGTCCGCCGGATCTTCGCTAAAAACAAAGTAAATTCTCTAAGTTTCAAGTACATGGAGACGCACCCTAACACATAGAGACACCTGAAATCCGTGTCACGCCGGATCCGCACCAAAATACAAAGTAAGTTCGCTAAGTTATAAGTACATGGGGCTATAGCCTGACACACTCAAAAATATCATATATTATACTACGGGTAAACCAGAGATAGCACTCCCAATTATTTAGAGGAAAGCGACAGAAAATGCTTACTTTGGCACATGGAGATATACCGTAAGGTGCAGCAATGCTACCAAGTCATATTAGCAATTGCAGAACAACAAAACGCCCTTTTTCCGTCCCTTGCCAGCAAATCCGGCGGATACTCCCATACTCCCATACTCCCATGCTCCCATACTCCCATACTCCCATACTGATCAGCAAGGACAACCGGGAACAACTCATAAAGCGAAGACCACAATGGATAAGGCCATTCTCGAACATTTAAAGGAGACTCCATTGTTACCATTCAAGGCTTCTGTTTGTCCGACTATACTAAGCGAAGAAGTTTCCTATTTACTTACTAACCAGGTTGTCTCAATCAAAGTTTGGTGAGATGCGATTCATTTTGACTCCAATGCCCTTTCCGTTACAAAGATTGTTCACACGTTTGTTATGAACAGGGAAAAAATCAATTCATTTTTTTTTCTATCTTTCAAGGCTTGAATAAGTGATATTTATCAGCAGCTCTAAAGTGTAATATGGACTGTTGATATTCTCATGAACCTCCAGTTTTCAGCTTTTAGTTGCGGATATACATCACTGCAGTACTCAAATAATTAAATTTAAGCATGCACTCCACAATTTGCAAGGCTATTTTTTGTTAGGTGTGTATCATCCAAGCCCATGAGTGTGGTCAACAATGCTTCAGCGTTGGCATTTCTTAAAGTATTGATTTGGACCACACTTGACTTATGAACACTGCATATCCTCGAGTGTATTGTTAGTAATTTTAAGGTTACTTTGTGTCAGAATCATGCATAATGGCGGTGAGCTACCATTAACACCCACAGAGGCTCACACTTTGAGTGAATTCGATCCATAAATGTTTGACAAAAGTTTATGTAGACTACCAGCTTCCTGAAATTCAAAATTTGATCTTTAATGAAAATGATATCAATCTATCCTGACATTTACATCAAATCATTTTTACTTTTGAGCTGTGCACACAAGTTAGTGCAAGAAAAAAGGCTGTCAGATTCCATGAAATTTGTGTATTTACTTTGGCCCATGTTTATCTATTATCAAGATTTTCAATTCACACCTATCTGCACTCGTATTTGGGTGATTAGCATTTTGTAAAATTGGTAGTCACTGTTTTAACCGGCTACATAAATGACTTCAGAAAAATTTGGAAATGTGAGAAATTTCCATGCCGATTGTGACAGTAATTTTTTATGTGGAACCTGACTAAGGTGTACTCTGGGCGTTGGTCAGTGTCTCCATGAGAATTGCATCAAGCCAAAGATTAGAGTCACTAGATAGCGATGAGAATGAGTTATTAATTTGTGGCATGTTTGTGGACACGATAACACATACCAAAACATTAGCTGTGGATATGGTACATTACCAATAGCATAGCTTTTTACAGCTAATTGTATGGCTATTTCACAGTGAGTCGTTAAAGTAAGTTTTTCCGACGTTTTGTCTCAAATTTATCGGAGCATAGAAATCAGTAGTTAACTGTTCAACCAGGAGATTGAATTGTGTACTATTTCTTGGGGAAATTGTTTGTGAGAAACCAGTTTTGCATTCACTCTGCTTAAAACATATAACTTTCTTTCCACTGTGTAAATCCTCTGCTATCATTTCGCCTTCAAAAATGTGGTCTGTTCATGTTGGTAGCCTGCTCATGTTGGTCAACTGGATGCTTTTTGCAGGTCCTGGGTCTCCAAATTTTTTACTTTTTTCCGATTTCAAAATGGCTCCTCCGTCAGCGGTTGTTGTGGGGGCTGGCCCTGCAGGATCTCTCATGTCCATCATTCTTGCAAATCGTGGTTACCATGTGGATTTAGTAGAGCGTATACCTGACTTCGATGCTCTGAGTGAGAAAAAAACGTTTGTGTATGTGCTCACTGCTCGTGCTTTGAAGGCAATCAAATATGCTGGCTTAGAGCTACCAGAAGAAGTTGCCATTCGTCTCAACGGTGCATCTTTTCATAGAGACGGGAAAGTGTTTAGTCGGCTATATGATTCAAAAAGCCAAAAGTATTCTGTTGGCCGAACAGATCTTGCCAAGTACCTGCTTCAGGAGGTGAAAAATCATAAATCAGGCAACATCAGAGTGCACCTTGGATGGACTCTGTATGCATTGGAGGACGAAGGCGAGGTCGCACGGTTTCGGAGGACTCGTTCGAAGACAGCGGAGGCGGGAAAGGAGCTCATTAGTCGTTCGACTTTGCTTCAGGAGGGACCAGAGCACCGTCTGGATTTAAAAGATTATGACCTTCTGGTTGGTGCAGATGGTGCAAACAGCATAACTCGGGCGGAAATGGTTCGATTAGATGCTGAAAAGGGAGGACCAAAACAGGAAAGGTGAAAGCACTTCCTACATCTGAGGCAAGCATAGAACGTAAAGAGTCATAACAGTTGTTTTCCTTATCCACAGTAAAGCTTTGTGGCAAGGCAGGTAGGTTCTTTCAAAATTCGTGTTACTGTATTTGCAAACCTGAAGCTGAATCTTGTGTAAAATGAGTTTGTTGTGAATAAATAAGGGATTGATTATGGATGAGCGTGTTCTTCTTTTTGCAGGCTTACGTTTTTTCAAAAGACCAACACCTCCAAGTACAAGCGGCTCCCTCATCTTTCTCAGGAGCAATTTCGACAATCATTCATGGCACCTAATCAGAACCAAGTCCACTATTCTTTAGGCAAAAGCGGTGCGTCCATTCTTGGAGCTGTAAAAGCTGATGGATGTTATTATGCTACTTTCATTTTTCCAGAAACTCAACGACTGCGAGCTTTGGACCTTTCCGATAGTGAAGTTGTAGCATCTTTTATGGAGTAAGGACTTTTTCCCTGACCTCGGTTGAATCCAGGCTTGATGGATTTTGGTGTGGATCTTTTCCTTGTCCTCAGTTCAATCGAGGCTTGGTGGATTCTGGTGTCATCTAATTGTCTTTGTTTGTATTTTTATTTTAAGCCTGCCAAAAAAAGTAAAAAAAATGCAACAGAGTAAAGACTTTGAGACGTAGCTTTTCCTAGAAATTCGGTGTTTCAAGTATCGTATTGGTCGATTTTTTGTGAAATGCTGCCCCAATTTATAAAATTGTTATTACAAACGAATATAAAATCCGCATCTTGTGTGACGACAAAGATCTCGTTTATCATCTACCACTTTTTATCAAACATTTATTTCGACCCCATTTGCTTAATTTTTTGTTAAAATGCAAATCTGCTGAGCCATTTTCAGTTGCATACACCCTCAAGGATAAGAATTGCAACATGGCATATATCGCAACTATTGGTAATCCTTTTTCAACTTATACCTATTTTTTTTCTGGTATCCTCCTCTCGACTGGTCAGAAGCGAATTTCCGGAATTTTTGAAGCTATACACCCAAGACGACCCAAACTTTCTTGATTCGTTTGCAAAGGAGCCATTGTTAGATGGAGGTATCAGTACCCATTGCTCTCGTTTCCACAGTGGAAAAGCTATACTTATTGGAGATGCGGCACATTCCATGTATCCAACTTTTGGACAAGGTTGCAACAGTGCATTAGAGGATTGTTATTTATTTGATCAGGTAAAAAAAAAACTACTGGCCCTTTCAAAACTGTTTCAGTGATTTCCTTTCACTTAATTTACCATCCTTCTGAGAAAGCTGGTCCATTTCCCTAAGAGTTGAAGCCTTGGTGGAATAGGCCTGCATTTAAACATAAACGTTTTCAGAGTCGTCTCCTGTTATGTTGTCTTTCTGAAAATTGACAAATTTCCTCCAATGATAAATTTCCAACATGTAGAATTTTGCAGGTTCTAGAGATGTCCGAGAAAGGTGGTGAGAAGGAAGCTATACCTAAAGCGCTCGCTCTGTTTTCCGCGAAACGAAAGCCTGATATGGATGCCATTGTGGAACTTTCTGAAGACTGTTCTCTTCCAGCGGGAACGAAATCCATGATGACGTCATTTCAACTCATGTTTCGGCTCAAAGTTCTCTCGTTGGCTGGGAAAGTGGTGCCTACTTGGGGGTGAGTCTGTTCAACTCTAATTGCAATTATTCTAGGTGACACTGAATTTATGTACCAATTGTTGGAGGCTATATGGTCCAGTGGTTGACTTATCAATTTGCTGACCACAGGGCATATATTGGCCCGTTACATCTTTCCATCACGGGCTCTTTTCCCATAACGTTTTCCTGTTTGGACACATAAGAGGATGAAACATAGACACGCTTATCAAATACACGCGAGTTTAATATTTTCGAGCTGTGTTTCATTCTGGACTAATGAGAGTAATTCGTTTAATGGGTCAAATCACCTCTGGGCTGCACATTACAAGCTTTTCACAGAATTTTTCCAACATGGCGATCATGCAACATGTCTCTTGTTTTCCATGTTTCAAAGAACCTTGAAAGCATACTTGTTTCTCCTTAGGGTTTTTTAAGGGTAACAATGTGATTGGTACTTGCGTATGGCAAGTATGACAGGGATGCATATTTCTTCCTGCCTTAATACATTACATTAAGTGGCAGTTTTTCTGGAAAACATTTTAATGTGAACCATGTAGAACATAGACGGTGGCGTATGGAGTAGTATTTTTTTCTGCAGTTAAAATGCAATAAAACATTTGAAAAGAGATTCTCATTTGTTTCTCTCGACAACATAGACACTTGTGCTTTTAGTTTGTTTTATCAAATCGCTTTTTCAGGGTCTGAAAAACATATTGTTTCGTCTATGGAATATTTTTCTCCCATTCTTATGGTTCTTTTGATAACCTTTACATGTTTAATCACCATGATTTTTTTTTGGCCAACCTATTCTATACTGATTTGGTTTCAAAGTGGTTTTTGGCCGTCTTACTTCAGAATACTATATACTTATAGCCTTTTAAGTAGTGTTGTGTATCGGCAAGAAATTTATCGCGATAAAACCGATACCGATATTTATCGGTTATCGAACGGTCAGGGGTCCCGATATATCTCTCCGAGACCAACAGATTCCTTATCGGCGATAAGTGGAAAAAATGCAGGTCACTTGTTAATGCTTTTCCTCCTTTCTTTCTCATCATGCAGGCCAAAGCAGGTGCTTATGGACGATGATCGTCCTTTTTCAGAATTTAAAAAGGAACTGGACCGAGAGAATACGAGGGCGTTGGTTATTTTCTCAGGAAGTGTTTTGTGTCTTGGACTAGCTGCACTGGGTGGTTCTGCACTATATAGAGTAACAAAGAAAGTGAAGTAGGCTTTTGGTCATAGTGATATCACTAAAAATTATCATGCAATTGGATTCTAATTTTTGGATTGAATGATTAAATATCAAGAAAGTATGACTATTATCTAAGTTAATCAATGGCAATCACAGTTATTTGAGGCTATAACTTCCGTGGTTAGAACACCATCAACCTATCCCAGATGGCGCTTTTTTTTTTCACAAATTTATAGCAAAGAGCTCCATTTTGGGTATATGGCATCAAAATGAGCTTAGTGGAATAGTGTGCTTCATAAATTTGACTGGCTTTGTAAAAAATCCCCAGGATTTGTTAGATGAAAAACAGCAAGCATAGACATCATGACATGTGCCTGTAAGGCATTAGTTAACGTGAGGTTTAAATTTAAAAATTATTACTACCACCTGTACAGTAGGAAATATAAAATGCATAAGATTGTGGAGGGACTTTGATTTTCAATTCAAATCAATAAAAAAAAGGGAGCATGGTTGTATAATCATTGTATAAATCATTCAGTTTATAAGGTGCAAGTAAGCAAGTAGTTAAGTTAATGCCTAAATACTTAAAGTTGATTACCCTACCTGTTGCATCCTAATTCACAACTATCATTGTATGTATGTTTGGCAGTAAAAAAAATATATACTGACTTTATTAAAAAGCGCGATGATAAACCATCTGAGTCCATGGGAACAAAAGGAGGCAGCAATGCTAAAAGTGAAAAACTACCATGTGGACGGAAGCAAACAAAAAGGATAAGCAAGGCAAAGGAACGAACACACGAAAAAATTAGGCAAGTAAAGGGATGCATTGACAATTGAGCTCAGTGTTGTGTGGTTTAAGCTCACTGTTGTGCTTTTCTTTTCGTGGTTGTTGCTTCTTTGGGTGTCTTTGTTTTACATGCCATTTTTCTATGTGTCCGTTTCTTTCACCTCACTTTTCCTTTTTGCTTGCTTCCTTCCACATGTAGTTTTTCAGTTTTGGCATTGTCGCCTCTTTTTGTTCCAATGGACTCAGATGGTTTCCCATCGCGCTTTTTAATAAAGTCTTGTCGTTAGCAATTCATTTTTCTGCTGATGTGTTTGACCAATAATATTTTCTGTAGCATAACATCGCTTTCGGGCTTTTTTGTAGTTAAAGAAAAGTTTGTAAACATGCAATATGATTGCGCAAAAAATAATTTCAATTATTTTGTTTATGGCTTATTTGGTCTTAAAACTAGTTAAAGCTGCTTATTTATTTTAACTTGTTGGTAGGGTACAACAAATGTGAACTTCGACAAGCAAGTTTTATTAATTAAAGAAAGTAAAACTTTCAACTCATTTTCTTCGTTTTAAAAACTTATCAACCATATATGGCTTGTTATCATAGAATAGATTTTTCCTTGTTCATCCGGAATTGAAAAGAGGTTACTCAAAGTTTAAAACCCAACGCCTTAGTGATTTTTAATGCCAATGATATCATGCCTACCAATGTGGATGAGATAATGCCTTTCCAACAAAGACCTTTTCTATTTATCAGGAATTGACCTGGAAGAAACGATTTTATATCCTAACGATTTAACTATTTATCGATTTTAACGATTTTTTTTATTATTATATCCTGATGCTCCTCAGCCAGAAAATCGAGAGATACTATTTTGCAAAGAAATGAATGAACAGATTATGATTTAAATAAGAGAGGCAGGATAAATTAAAAAGCACGATGGTAAACCATCTAAGTCCGGGGGTACAAAAAGGGTGGTATGGCCAACACATAAAAACTACTAGGGCAATAAAACTAAAGAGAGCAACGGGAACAACAACAAGGCAAATAAAAGCACCCAAACCCAAAATGAAAAGCCCAGCAACACACAATTATGATTTAGGAAGGGCAAAATATAGTAAAGTAGAGGCTAAAGAGATATCTGGTATTGAGCACAATTATTGGTTGTCAGAATTTGAAGGCTTATTTGGTAAGTTGATGGCGCAAGCTGATCATGTGTATTTTAATACGAACGAGAATATTAGATCCAATAATTAAGTACTAACCAGAGGTGCTCTCTTTACTTGATTGGTTTGAAAGTCGTTAAAAGTTAAAACCCTAAAAATCCTTTACATCGTTAGAGCGCGTAGCACCTTATCAAGGAACACTTAAGAGCAGTCAAATCTGAGTTAAGAGATTGACTTACTTTGAGAAGCATTGCATGTTAGTGTTTTTATTAGAAGCCGTCGTGGTGTTTTTTTGAAGCTACACCTTGAATCGCTATTAGCGTTAATGATTTTTTCACCACTTAAAACATCTTTTCTCCCTACCCATTTGTCCTGTTTTCAATTTGAGACCGCCAATCGGAAGCTGAGAATCTTAGCTTTCAATCGCAACTGTCAGATTCACGATCCGACACATGTGTACGGATAAAAGATGTTTTAAGCATAGTTCAAAAGTAGGCGTTTCCACTGTAGGCCTTTTGTAGGCGCCTTTATCGTAAGTTGTGTTATGGGCTTTTCATTTGATCTTCTTAAATCGCTACTTTGATCAGCGACTGTCCGATCGCCCAAATCTGACGGTTTAAATAAAAAATACCTCAAAACTCACAAAAAATATATTTTTTTGTCAGAATGTTTTTCAAAATTTAGACATGACGTTTAATTCTCTATCGATCGATGTGCAACTCAACCCTGTTACTATTTTTTTTTATTTTGCGACCAATACAATATGGGTCTTACGCATAGTTGTTCACGGCGATTAGTGCGAACGTACCGTACATGACGAATTATAAGTAACAAACGCATTGAACCTTTTGATCAAATCGCAAAAAGACGTTAATGAATTTCCTTCCGTACTATTCCGTACATAAAAAAACAAAAAAGTATTACATATAACGCAGTTTGCAAGTTTTTCCCGTTAAATGAGCGGTAAAACAATAAACTTTTTAAACTTTTATCACAATTCTTGATAGTAACGGAATTTCTTTACCAAATGGTAGTCCTGTCGTCCACCTTTAGGTATGTCACGCACTTGACGTACCCGGAATCGAATGTCACGAAGATAACATTTTATGCAATTTCGTTGTGTTCCATGGCGTCTTCTTTTGAAAAAAAATTGAAGAAGACGCCCGTACAAATTTCAAACTGAACACGCGAAATTATTGTGACGTTCAACGTCTCTTTTCGAAAATGTCCGTACATTTTCGATTATATAACGTACAGCTTCGGTGGTATTTCTGTTCAGTTCACTGAACAGAAAGTACCAATAAGTGCGACGCATATTTCCCGTTTTATTCCGTACATATCCGTAAAAAAATGTACAGTTACAGTATTTAGTTTACAGGTTCCCGTGAAATTTCAGTTTCAGTTTACAGTACACGTTTTTTTACGATTTTTTCAAAAGTCACGAATTATATACGTTTCAATCGCAAAAAAGTAAAAAATCGCGCGATTTGAACAACTATGGTCTTAAGGCCATATTGTATGTTTTGTGTACAATAGGCATATTGTATGGGCCTACTTTCACCTACTTTTGAACTATGCTTTGCGGAGTACAGTACACCGCCAATCGCTATTAGAGTATATAACGCTAATTCGGTGCCCCTAAATTTTGACCCCAAAACCTGAAATAGAATTAATAACGCTATTTAAGTACGTGGACCATAGTCTGCCACGTCTCAGGTACTAAATTAGAATCAATATCGCTAATTTTTTTTTGACGCTATTTAATCCTTGACTCTAATAGCGATTGGCGGTGTACTGTACCATAAGACTTAACCGAAAAATAGTTAAGATATTATTTTTGTATTTTGACCGCTGAAACAAATTTCATCACCAACGCACATGTGTGGTTTATATGTGGCTTTTATATTGAGTGTTGAAATACAATATATTATTATTTGTTTATTATTATTTATTTAGTGTTGCTTTATACTTAAATGGCTGCAGATTGGTACTTCGTCCTGGCTGCAGATTGCTAAGTAAAAAACGAACAGTGCAAAAAAAATCAGATCATCATTTTCATTTGACGAACTTAGGGTGCGTCTCCATGCGCCTAAGTAAGGGTTTTTTTCTGTCGTTTTCTTGTAAAACTTAGAGCTGTACCGCGTAAGTTTCAGCCGTACAACAAAATAGAAAAAAAGGAGAAGTACATTTTGCGTCATCATCGAATTTAGGATGTACTACATGTTGTCGTCTTCTGTTCTTCAACCCACGGCCACGCCAAAAAACGTCATCTTCAAACTTTTCTTTAAAAAACAGGGACGATGTGTTTTAAAACAAAGTATCTTCTAAAAACAAATAGGAACACGTGTTAGCACGTGTAGGAAAATTTACAAAAAATTCAGACGAATTCAATCGACAACGAAAGGTACACTATTCGTTATATTTTGTCCGTTTGCGTTCAGGTACGACGAGCTAAAGTACACAATTTGTTAGGTTTTGTCTGACTTCGCCTAGTACGGATTTTATTTCGCCAGGGGTCTCAAGATTCCGATGCCATTTCACGTCGACTGGACAGGCGACGCAAAAGCAAAGCGCATCTTCTTCAACCGTGAAACGGCGCACGCTGGAAGGCGGTACGTCTACAATGTCACGAAAACTCGTGCGACGTCACAAGCAGCTACAAAAAATAACGTGCGTCATCACAAATTGTAGGCGTTGACAGCTGTCACGGGTCTAGCCAACGTATACAATCGTCACACCCTTAAATAACTATGTCGTTGTTGCACATAGGGACACTTGAAATCCGTGTCCACCGGATCTGCCCTAAAAAACAAAGTATTTTCGCTAAGTTTCAAGTACATGGAGACGCACCCTAAGTGTGATTTTTTCTTTTCGAAATTTGAAGTTCTGTACGTAACTACGTACTAATTATATAACATACTATTTTTTTTGCGGTTACATGTTGCGCCGTCTAGATCGAAGCAACGTAACAAAATTCATGTCATACGTGTCGTACCACATTTATTGTTTTTGATAAAATACTATATTTTACAAAGTACTGAATTTAAATAGTACTATATATCGTGAAAAACATCGCGATATAATTTGTTGGTCCCGGTGCGACATATAGAGGCCTTTGACCAGTCGATTTTCGATTTATCAAAATATCGAATTTATCGCGATAAATTTTACCCGATACACAACATTAGTAATAGTAGTGGGGATGGCTTCTAGCATGCTCCTGATTGAAATCAGATATCACTAGTATAATTAACACATCAATGTGCATTTTCATCACAATATAAGTTGAAGCAATATAAGTTGTATTATCTCTGGCGAACATGTATTGTTCCATTATCAACAAGTCAATATAACAGGCAATATGTTTTGTACAACAAAAATGACAAAAAGACGCACCGAGATGGTGCCTTAAACTAACGAAAAGAAAAAAAATAACTCTTCTTTCGACTACTTTTTGAAACCCTTTGCCTAAAGAGAAATGTTTTTTTAACCATCACAAACACCTACCATAAACACTTATCTAAATGAAGTGCTAGTCTCTAAACCTAATACAGTTTGTTAAACACTGACAAACTGTCAACTATCTTTTACTAAACCTGATAACATTGTATGTTTTTTCTACAATTTTACAAAGAATCTAGACCAAAAAAAAGAGCCGTAAAACTTGGAGCCCTAAAACCACAAAAACGCTAATGGAAGGTGCAAAAATCTCCAGATTGCCTTTTTTAACGACTGTCATTCCTAGACCTAAACACCTTTGAAAGGTAAGATCAAAGTCTCTGAAGAGGTGAAACCAATCGTTGCAAGGTAATCGATCCTTCAAACCAATCTTCAAGACTTAAAACCAATCTCTGAGGGGTTTAGAGTGGTCAAATCAATCTTGAAGAAATAAAACCAACTGTCACCAGGCAAAATCGAATCTTTGAGCGACAAAACCAGCCTTCAAAATAGAGCCTCACTTCAAAAAACAACCTCATGATCAGTAATTAAGAGGTTCAATCATCTTCCGGAGTAATTTTTGAGTCAAACATATCTATATGCTCCAATAAATGAACAACTTCGGCCATCGTCGGTCTATCTTCTGGAAGTCTCGAAGTACACATAAGACCAAGTTTTAAAGTTCCCATAACTTGTTTCATTTCTCCGTTTACGAGCGATAATTTCGGATCAATTGCGTCGATCGCCGCATTCCTCATCCAAAGTTGACTCACCCATTTTGCAAGTCCTGCATCTCCTATAGTTCGATCTGTCGGTCTCCTTCCTGTTAAAACTTGTAAAATAACAATTCCAAAAGCAAAAACATCGGTTTTTGTCGATAATCTCCCATTTTGTATGTACTCTAATGCCATATATCCTACGGTTCCAGAAACTCCCGTCGATAAATGAGTTTGTTCGGCAGGATCGAGCTCTTTTGCGAGTCCAAAATCGGCCACATGAGCTTCCATTTCTTCGTCTAAAAGAATGTTTGGAGGTTTAATATCTCGATGAATTACCACGGGATTACTATCATGATGAAGGTATTTAAATCCTTTCGCAGCGCCTAAAAGGACATTATGTCGGACAAACCAATCTTCGAAAACCTTTTTGTCGCCGAATAGGTAACTGTCGAGGTCGCCTCCGGAAAGAAATTCGTAAATTAAAAGAGCTTCTTTTTCGGATAAATAACTTCCAATAAGTTTTACGAGATTTCGATGTTTCATTTGACCTAAAGTTCGAACTTCGGCTTTGAGTTCGGATAATCCCTGACTGCTTCCTTTTGCGAGTCTTTTGATGGCTACTTCCGTAATTCCGTCCGATAAAGTAGCTCTGAAAAATAAGTAAAGAAAAAGAAACAGCAACAAAAAAATAGAGATTAATTCCAGAATAACGTTACCCAACAAAAAGTAGAAATTATTTGAAAGTTTTACTCTCATCAACCTAAGTTTTCACTCTAAAACAGAAAAATAAAGAAGAACGAAAAAAGTGAGATTACTTCCATAGTAACTTCATTCGACGACAAGTAGTAAAAGAAAAAAAAAGATTCGCTCCGACGTAACTTTGTCAGATAAAATGGCTCCAAAAAAAGTAAAAACGACAAAATAAAAATTTAAAAAGGAAACAACGATGGAAACATTTTAATGGATTTCCTATAAACATTGAAAAACTGTTAAAAAATTTAAACTTTTTCAAAAGAGATTCAAAATTGATTGAAAATTTTACCGCAATGTCAATTTATCATATTTAAATCACCATGAGTTCTCATTTTGTTTGACTGGGTACCTACAGTGTGACTTGCTGCACTTACAAACAAAAAAAAAAAAAGATTCACAATGATAATCGATTAACTGCTCTAATTATTCACCTCAGAAACTTAAATTTGAACAAAATAACGGATATATATTATTATCCATTAGAAGTTTTGTGTTAATTGGATAACTGTTTTTTACTATTATTGTGACTTTTTCAAAACTAGTGTACCTCTTACGGCAAACTGTTAAAATTTCTTTTATCAGAAAAAAATTGCAATAAAACTTTAAACCCTTAAAAAAACTCAAAATTATAGATTTATGGTTTCATCAAATTCAAATATTTTTGGTTTTACTAAAGAAATTGCAAAGAAATATGAGGAATTTACAAGAAAGGAGGGAGGCAAGGAGGGAGGGACGGAGTGAAGGGGAGGAGGGAGAGAGGGAGAGGAAGAGGGAGAGGGGGGGGGGGAGGGGTTGGAATGGTGGAGGGAGGGGAGGGGGAAGTGGAGGGGGAGAGGGAGAGGGAGAGGGAGAGGGAACAGGAGAGAGGAAAGAATAAATCTAATTCAATACTCATGTCAAGTAAAAATTCTTAAAGAGAAAGCGTTGACGATTATATTTCCCTTTTATTTTTCAACTTTCTGTCTCATTTTACCCATTTTGTACTTATTTCACCTATTTTACACATCATCCAAAATGACCCAATCTAATCCATTTACCCATTTACCCAATTTTGTTTAACTTACTTGTAAACGGAACCGAAACCACCGACCCCGAGAAGATTTGTTTCCGACCAATTGTCGGTCGCCTTTAATATATCTCTATAAGTGAGAGAAAATGGTAATTTGTGGTACAATACAAGTTCTCCGTTATCGGGTCCATATCGTCTTAATCGAAGGAAATAAAATATTCCCAATAAAACCAAAAGAATTGAAACAAGTGAGACAGAAACTGAAATACCGACTACAACTCCAGTTTTTAAACCTTTCGGAGAAGGACATTTTTGAAGAGGAGATCCACAAAGGTTCGTATTATTGGAAAAATAAGAGGGGTCCGCAATACTGAGATTTCCAATGGGGATTTCTCCTTCTAAGAAATTACTTGAAAAATTTAGTATTACCGAAGAGGGAAACCCGGAAAGGACTCCGGGAATTGAACCAGTGAGAGAATTTGAAGAGAGGTCGAGGAGTTCGAGGGAGGAGAGATTTCCGAGACTCGAAGGAATATTTCCCGATAACTGATTTCCAGAAAGTTCAAGTTCGTTCAAAACTTTTAAGTTTCCTAAAGATGCGGGAATATCTCCGGAAAGAAAATTTTTGTCCAAACAAAGTTGGTTGAGGTAAGTTAGGTTTCCGAGCTCCTCCGGAATGCCACCTGTCAAGCTATTATTGGACAGGAGGAGCTGAGTGAGAGACACAAGTTTTCCCATGTTTTCTGGAATTTTCCCAGAAATGCCATTATTTGTCATTTCTAAATCTAATAGTTTAGAAAGGATCCCTATTTCCGAGGGAATGGAGGAAATACGATTGTTTGAAAGAAGGAGAGTATTAATTGGACTAATAGTTGTCGAATCTGAAGGAAGAGAAATATTGGATATTTCATTATATGTGAGATCGACTGTAACGAGTTTTGTGTATGTAAAAAAAGACGAAGGCAAAGTTCCATTAAGACTATTATGGGACATATTTAGGGAAACAAGTTCAGGAAGAAATTCTGCTCCTAAGGTTGGAATTGGACCAGAAAGATTATTTTTTGAAATGTCTACGGAAGAAATATTGAAAAATAAATCCGCAGGAATGGTACCGTTTAACAAGTTTTCCCGTGCAGAAAATTCTAATAATCCTAACATAGATTTCGGAAGTGAACCGGAGAACAAATTGTAGTCAATATAAAGATACTGGAGTTCTCCACTCATATGTGTAGGCAAGGAACCTGACAACCTATTATTTGTAAGGTTCAAAAAAGTGATTGTGCCGTCAATGACCCAAGTAGTCGGCAGAGAACCATTTAAAGTATTATTACTTAAATCAACTGTTGCAGAAATGAAACTCTCTCCATAACCACTCGGTAGTTCCCCCGAAAGATTGTTATCTTGAAGATAAAGAGCTGTCAAATTCGTTAAAATGGTAAACTTGGTAGGAAGAGTACCATAGAGTTTTGTATTCGACAAATCAAGAGCTTCGAGACTCGCACACTTTCGCAATTCTGGATTTAAAGTGGTATTTAAAGGATTATCGTGCAGAAGCAGATATTGTAACTTTAAAAGGAGGCCAAATTCGTCCGGAATTGCACCTGTTAAATTGTTGGACGACAAAGCAAGATAACTAAGTATTGAACCATCAAATCCGAGAGATGTTGGAATTGGGCCCGAAAAGGAATTATTGTCCAATCGTAGCCTGAAGAGGTAAGGAAAAATTGACCAATCTTGTTGTTCCGAAAGATTCCCACTTAAAAAATTATCCGCGAGATTTAAAATGAATAAATTTGCACAATTTTCGAGAGTAGAGGGAATGGGGCCACTGAGATTATTGTCACTTGCTCCAAACGCTAAAAGAGATGCCGGACAGTTTTCAAAAAGTGCCTCCGAAATATTTCCGGACAAAGTGTTGGACCCAAAATCAACCAAAACAAGATTTTCAAGTTTGTCCAAAATCGGTGGAATGGTTCCGTTGAATGTATTATTCTTCAAATAAAGATAAGTTAAACCGGTCAAATTACCGATTTCGTTTGGGATGGAACCAGAAAATTTATTAGAGTCGACTGCCAAGAGAGAAACGTTTCCTAAATTGCCAATTTCTGAAGGCAAAGAGCCTGAAAACATATTTGTCGTAATAATCAAATTTTTCAAACTTGTCATGTTGCAAAGGACGGGTGGAAAAGGACCGGAAAGAAAATTTTCTCGCAAAGAAAGGGTGGTAAGACTTGTTAAATTGACCATAGTTTCTGGAACTGTTCCGGTGAGACTATTTACAGTGAGGTTGAGAGTTTCTAATTTTTTTAAATTCCCAAAAAATGTTGGAATCGAACCACTAAATTGATTTACCGAAAGGTCAAGGGAAGTGAGGTTCCCTAAATTTTCAAATGCCGAAGGAATCGGTCCCTTGAATGCATTTCTAGAGAGGTTTAGGGTTTTCAAAAGATTTAAATTGCCGATTTCGGACGACATAAAGCCTCCGAGAGAGGCTCCCGGTAGAGTGACTTCTGTCACGCGATTATTTGTACAGATGATTCCTGCCCAGTTACAGACATTTGTTCCTGAAACCCAGGAGGAAAGTGAAAGATAGGGATCAGATGTAATTCCACTTTTGAAACTCAAAAGAGCCGCGGAGTCGGTAATGTTGGACGATTGAGCGAAGGAAAATGGGAGAAAAAATGAGAAAAAAAGGAGAAAAAAAGGGGAAAAGAGGGAAAACGTGGAAATATGGGAAAGAAGGGAAAATGGGGAAAAGTGGGAAAAACGGGGAAAATGGGAAAAATGGGGAAAATGGGGAAAATGGGGAAAATGGGAGAAAGGGGAAAGAAGGGAAAAGGAATGGAAAGGAAAGATGGGAAAATGAAAAGAGGAGCTTCTTCTGGTAGCCATCGCAGTTAAGATTCCACTTTTGTTTTTGTCTTTTCTGCTGTGAAGGTTCAAGTTAGAGGAAACCATGGAGGAGAGCGAGGATAATGGAAGGAGGAAATAAATTAGGGTTTCACTAAAGTCAATTTTTAGAGAACAGAGATATATATATATATATATATATATGTATATGTATAAAATGGTCGACGTTTCCCAGGAGCTTCTGAATCGCAGTACTTCAAAAGGTTTGACAAAGTATTTTGCTTAAACGTTTAAAGTAAAGCAAAAAACAAAGGATTTTTTCTTATTATCTTCATATCCAGTAAGTTTCCGGCAAGAAAATAAGTTTTTAGTACGAAGTCTACTGTACAGTACACCGTGTATCGCTATTAGTGCTGATAATTTTTTCGCCACTCAAAACATATTTTTTTCGTACACATTTGTCCGATTTTTAATTTGAGACCGCCAATCGGGAGCTGAGAATCTTACCTTTCAATCGCAACCGTCAGATCCACAATCCGACTAGGGTGTACGGAAAAACGACGTTTCAAGCGACGAAAAAACATCAACACTAATAGCGATTCGCGGTGTACTATACAGTATTGTACTGTTTACACTTTACAGGAAAGCAAATGGTTTGACTTTCCACCGGTTTCCAAACGAAAAACGTGTAAAAAATGGATGATGACGTGGCAGGTGGTCCCGACGCCGGCAACAAAACGAAAGAAAAGTTCTGAGGGCTCCGTACATCTGGTGGAGCCTATCAGGGTAAATCTGATTTTCTTTATCAGGGTTTCAGACATTTCAAGCTGTGTTTACAAACATGTACGGAAGTTCTGTACCAGATGCAGTGATCTTGACCGTTGTTGAATCGTCAAGATCGCCGGGATATGACCTTTAACCGTGTTGACTAGGGTAAATCTTTGAATAATTGATGTTTGGCACCGGTTTGTACCCGTTTTAGCGTGAAATTTATCAATTATGACTAAAATCAAAATGCCTATAGCCCCTAGCAGTGTAACCTTTGAAATTCTTCTTGAAAAACATGCGTTATATTTCGACGCAAAAAAAAAAAAACCAGATCGAGCATCACCGACATTTTATTTGACACGCGGTCATTTTCAAATGGCGGAAAATTTGTCGGTTCCAATAGAAGCTCAGGTATGTGGTTTTGACGTTTTGTAAAATAAAGGAAGCGAGAATTGGACTCCGAGTTCTCGTCTTGGTCAACTTTTTGCGTCGCGGAAAAATGCCGTGGACTCTTAGGTCAACTATATCACACTGTTAACAATGACGTTGGACATGGTAGGCACCAAAGATTTTCAGATTTTCGAATTTTGGCGGCTGAAAGTACACCTTTGCGGCCCAATCCTTTTTGTCCAAATTTGACAGCCGCAGTATTAGAAACACGTGTCATTGCATATGTGGTTTACAAGGTACAACATTGTAGCTGGCGCCCAGATTGTCAGAAGGTACAAATCACGAAATGGTGTAATAACATGAGGACCATTTCGCGCCAAATTTTCCGGTGCCACAACCGACGTTAAAGTCGTTAACCCGTGGACAAAGTGGATTTATTGCCATTGGCTGGCAGGCGGTCAAGCTGTCCGAATTTAACCATAGTTTTAACGTGCGAGGTCTGGTATGCAGAAATCCATACTATACGGATATCATATCCGTAAAGTACGCCTATATCACGCTATTTCCCACCGCTTTCACACTTTTGAATTACAAATTCAAGGGACGACGGTCAATTTTTGCTTGCTTGCCGAACTTGCAAAAAAGCTTCTCATTCGACCGAATTCTATCGCTTTCTCTCACTATTTGAATGGACAGGAAAATAAAAAACGCGAACTGGAAGACTGAGTGACATGGACATGTGAAACCTGACAACCAATAATTTGGTCTCGCCGGAATTGCTGAACGCGTATTTCCGTACTTGTCGGTTCTGACCAAGCGAATTTTTGGCGAGGCAGAGTTTCCGAGTTGCCGTCAAAATTAACTGCGTCCGTACTGTACTGCACACTGTAGTGTACAATACTGTACTGTACTGAATCTAACTAAACCATAGAGTACAGTACTGTACCGTATTGTACTCTAACATGCTGCATTATGTACTGTACAGTACTGTACTGTATTGGTCAAGGCGTCGCCAAAGTGACGCTGTTCACTAAAGTGCCTCATTCTGAAACTCGAAGAAACAGATTAGGGTTTGCAAACAGGGAAATGAACCGAAAGCGTAAAACTATTGCAATTTAAAAAGCGGAACTAGAAAAGTCCATTGTGTTTTGAAAATAAGAAAAGATCCACATTTTTGAGAGGTTTCCAGCACGCGAAGAACAAGGGAGAAAGGCATAGTCTCTGAGTCCCACGCGTGACACGTGGCAAGCCATGATGCAGTTTCTTCCTGTTGTGGCTGCCGTGACTTTTCTGTCGCTTGTGTCGCCCATCACCGGAAGATATCCAGATGAAGATGCTGGTAATTTGTGCCTTTTTTTTTGCATAAAATAAAGAAAATTTCTCTGTTTGTCTTTTTTTTTTTTTTTTTTTTTTTTTTTTTTTTTTTTTTTTTTTTTTTTTCTTTTTCAGTTCTTTCTTTCCAAACATTTCGCCACCTCACTGCCATGACAGACCAGTGCAGTTCGTACAGTCCGTACGAAATTTGGAATCCTAACGTCATCTAAGTTACAAACAGTTGCATTTCATCCGCATTTAAAAAAAGGTGTCATTGTCACGTCACGTGTTAACCACATTATGTTTTGTTTACAAATGTCAATACTGGACAGTTGGAAAACTTTGTTGCTAATAGGTTGATCCGAGTGCTACGAAAATTTAATATTGGCACAAAAAATTTGACCATGGTAGTAGTATAGTTTACGATGCAACTACATAGAGAAATGCGAAACTGTGAATCGCTATCAGCGTTAACCCTAATTACGATGCCGGTTGTGCTATTATTAACCTTAATTCGATGCCGGTTTTTTTCTGCCCTCGAACGTAAAATAGCATCAGATCATACTAATTGTTTATTTACCAACTCTAATTTGGTGAGCGGTTGAATCTTGTCCATGTCACTCGGGCCTAAATTGGAGTGAAAAACACTAAAATAGACCCCACGCTTACTATTCCTTAATAATAATTGCGATTCGCGGTGTAGTTCTAAGTATGATGTCAAGGGAAGATTTTTTTTTTTCATTGAATCGTTTGAATAGCAAAAAATAATCGTATCATTTTGGAGAAAGAATTTTCTATTGACCTAATGGTCGATGAGGTCAACGTGGATATGCACATAACTTTTATATGTCTATGCCCAATTTTTTTTTGGATGAGGTAAATTTTGCTGAATTTTTTATGTCAGGTTTGTTGTGAGCAATAGTATTTGTGAAATTGTCGGTGGGAATGCCAATTTGTACAAGGAAAACCCTAATTATCTTGTACAAAACTGTGAAAACCGTTTAAAATCCCTGGGAATTCCAAAAAACCGTGTAAACCTCTCAAAAACTCGGAAATCTCTAAAAAACACGAGATATCTTAATAAACATCACAAAATCCCTAGAATCTATTGATGAGAATTCAATCACATGGTAATAATGTTTTTATGTTTAGTATAATTGCAATGGCCATGGCGTTGCTGTTAAATGAGGGTAGAGGGAGAGTGGGAGAGGGAGGACAACGGGGGTATATCGCTGAAGTCATGGATGATAAAAGAGGTCTAAAGGGAGAGGAATTGAGAGAGGGAGAGAAAGGAAGCAATGGGAGTAAAGTACCCAGGGCAGGGTGGGTGATGATAAGAGGGGATAGAGTAAGGGCAACTGAGGGGGAGAGAGAGAAAAAGAGAGCAATGGGAGTAATTTGCTAGGTAGGGTGAATTATGTGGGCATCTCATGATTTGGGGTTCAACATGTAATCACTAAAAATGGTGAATGTATATGATTTGGATATAAATGGGGTGAAATGAAGGACAAATGTGAATATCTATGTGGTCCTCAGTCACACTCAAAATTAATTCAAAATTATAAATGAAATTTAACCAGCATTGCTAATTAAGCTTATAAAGGACATAAAATGGTAAAAAAGTTTGCTGTAGACTTTGCTCTTAATATTTTTTTTGAAAGGAACTACGCTATTTTGATCCGGTTTTCTTTAGTCTATGTTTTCCTCACATAAAAATTAAAATAGTTTACTATTGGTGGTATGTTTTCGATGGGTTAACACCAATTTTTTGTACCTAATTAATGATTATATGAACATGTGTGATGGTTTGTATAGGACAAATTAAAAAAAAAATGATTTGTACAGTATAAATTTCAAATAGAGCTGACCATTATGCAGCGACTGGGAAATTTTATCAAATTCCTCTCGTGTACATTATAGAGTAAAAAATGAAAGAAAGTGAATGCTGGAATTAAATTTGAGAATTCTACTTTGCACTTGGGTAACATTGTTGCATGCTCTCTTCTTATGTTATTAATGTTTTTAATGATATTTTCTGTTTGAGGTTTAGAAACCTTATGACTATCTCAAAAACTTTTATAATGGGTGTACAATGTACTTTTCTCAAAACTACTGTATTATTACTTTTTTGCGGTTACAAATACCTATTAAAGTGTTATGGAATATTAGCAAGTTACGGTTTACTCCATCCGTGAATCGGTGTTGTTATTTGTGGAGAAAACTTGTAGTGTTTCATTTTTTTAATGCTTATTTGAATTGTTTTAAATCCTTTCAGCCTCCCCTTAATTTCTTTTCTTCTTTTTTCTTCTTTTCTGTTTTCTTTTTTATTTTCATTTTTTTGTTGTTGCTGTCGTTTTCCCCTTGTTTTAACACCTGTTTGAACTGTTTTAAATCCTTTCAACCTCCACTTTTTCTTTTTTCTTCTCCCTTTTTCTTTTTCCTTTTCCTTTTTGGTTGTTCTTTTTCCTTTTGTTGTTGTTGTTGTTGTTACGCCAGTGGTATTTAGTAACATGGATTATTTACAAGTTACAATATACTCCATCCACAAAAACGGTGTTGTTTCTTGTGGAAAATAACTTGCTGTATTTCCTTGTTTTAACGCCTATTTGAAGTGTTTTTAATCCTTTCAACCTCCACTTTTTCTTTTTCCTTTTTCCTTTCCCCATTTTTCTTATTCCTCCCTCCTACTTCCTTCTTCCTTATTCCATTTTCCTTCTTCCATTTCCCTTTCCCCTTTTTCCTTTTCCTTCTTCCTACTTCCTTTTTCCTTTTTCCTTTTTCCTTTTTCCTTTTTCCTTCTACCTTCTTCCTTCTACCTTCTTCCTTCTACCTTCTTCCTTCTTCCTTTTTTCCAATTTGTACTCCTCCCTCCTCCCTCCTC
>JBBHKE010001730.1:0-12591 GCA_037447655.1 Zygnema cylindricum
AATTGTTGAATCAAGTCTCACGGGCCTATATATAAAATCTCTCGAGCTGTGACGTTGTTGAACATAACAACAACATAAAGACTAAAATAAAAAAAAGACCAGACTTGGGGGAGTGTCAAGTATGCAGAACGTGGCCTTCAGACTTGTATGTACTTTAGTTTGTATCGTATTAGTTCTTGACTTTTGGTTGACATACATTGCTGTTATCATTGTCTTCTCCACCACCACACTGTTGTCTCTCATAAGCTTCATCTTTTCGACAAGTACTGTAGTTCTCCATGAAGCCGCAAATGCCCCACTTGAGCCTTCTAAGCTCACAGCTTAAGGATTGGAGCAAAACGCGAACATTTATTGAAATGCATTTAAAGGGCAAATGTTCTCCTGATTAGTGTCTCCTTTCTTGTACTTTTGGTTGCTATATGGCAATTTCAGGTGGCTGAAACTTTTGACAACATTGGTCGATCTTTTAGTGTTTTCACTCCATAGCACACCAAACAGGGTGAGTATTCTACTAATATTAGTCAATACCTAGATTTAGTTTGTAGAACTTGGTACAAAAAAATCGTAATTACCTTCATCACAATTACTTAAATATTAACCGCCCAGTTGATATCGTCGTCATGGGACCGTCACATCGCACCGCAATCATCTAATAAGATCAGGGTCGGTAACTGATATCAGCATGATGGGACACAAGAGGTCTCAATCAGTTACCCCACCCGATTTTTGTTTTTTTTGTTTTTGAATAACCCTGCCTAATTTGTAGTGTTGTGTATCGGTAAAAAACTTATCGCGATAACACCGATACCGATAGTTATCGGTTATCGAACGGTCAGAGGTCTCGATATATCGGTCTGAGACCAACAAATTCCATATTGGCGATAACTTGAACAAAATTTAGTATGCACACAATAGTACTTATTAACATACTGTATTATGTTATTGACTTTATATAGCGTGGCATGCCACGCATAAGAATCTGTTCCGTCCCTGTTTAACTGTGATTTATTACGGACAGCGCAGCATATAAACGTTGGCCGGTTACTGAACAGAAAATATACGCCGATTTACGGAATTGTACTGACAAACTGGTGAACATGGAACGGAAAAAGGACGGCGGACACAAAGTACAATGGACACAAAATAACATTCTGCGCGCCGCTAGAATCGAACGGACGACTTGGAATGAGAAAACACGAGCGGACGGCCAGCGTGAGCGCCGGCATCCCGGAATGTTTCTTTTGGCAGCTTATGCCAAAAAGTAGACAGATTGACACGTGGCAGGTCCCCAGTGGATCTCAAGGAATAAAGGGACAACGCCATGGCGTTGGATGTGAAAGGTACATCGTTTTTACTTGATCCGTACCAAAACCGTACAGATCTCATGGCGGCTACTGTACTTTCTGTGCTTGTACAACTGTACAATACAAGGATCTGATTGGTAGACACCTCAGTAGATAGGGGTTGTGAGTAGGGCGCGTCCGGGGAATAACACGTACAGTTGAGTGTACTGGCCGTACATTTATCTGTACGGTCCGTATAGATATGGCCAATGGTTATCGATATCGGTGTTATCGCTGAGAATAAACGATGAATATTGGTTATTTATCGGCGATAACACCGATAACGATATATCTTACCAATATATCGATTATCGGATATCCGAAAAAAAGGCCCATATCGGTTATCGACAAATCCTTACCGATACACAACAATACACCGTGAATCGTTATTCGTGTGAAAGTCACTAATTTGGGTTCTTAAAATTTTGATTTTTTTTTTTCCAATAGGATACATGATTTTAATTTTTCCTTGACGTTAATTAAGGTACCGTACAAAATAAAGCAAAGCCTGAAAGTACAATAAAATCTAAATAGTGTGGTGTACAGTCGATGTCAGACCGTACATAAATGTACCTTTTCAAGTGAAAATTTACAAAAAATGAATAAATTAGACGGGCACGCATAGGAACGCGCGCTAAAAAAACCGAGATTAGTATGATACGCAAATTGGTATGGCATGTACGGATATTTTAAATTCGCGACGGCGTACGATTTCTTATATTTTGTACGAATACATATATTAATGTATACAATCGTACCGCGAATATTCCTTTTTTGCTGTTCCCAAATTAGCATTAAAGTCGAAATTAGAATACACCTTTTTTTTTTAAAAATTCAAATTCTTAATTAGCATAAAGTACGGTAAATTTCTTCAACACTATTTAGACTTTGACACTAATAACAGTTCGCGGTGTAGTGTTGGGTATCGAGGACCGTTTGCCGATATATCGCCTCGATACATCGAATTTTTAAATATCGCAATGTATTGCCAATATATTTCCGATATGTCGTGTCGTCAATATATCGAGGCATTTAAAAAAAAATAAAAAAAAAATCACAGGTCTCCAAAGTCACGTGCCTTCGGGCAAGGTGACCGTAAAATCTTTGCCGAAAAAAAATACGGTTTTTTCCTGAAAGTCAGCAGAGTGAAGGAGATATTTGAGGTACATTGACGCGGTACTCTTACGAAGTACACGTACGTAATGCGCAAGTACGAATTTCCATACGAAAATGGTCGGTTTTCAAAACCACTCAAATCAGAACACATATGTAAAAACTTGTTTACAGACGATACGCGATGTAACCGAGGCCCCTGTAATACAAAATTTTTGCTGTCTGTACTATAACAGATACCTCCTGATGTAACCATTCCCCAAATATGTAATTATATGAATTACATAATTAATATTTTTTTGTTTGGTTACATTTTGCGGCGTCTACCTTTAAGTCACGAAACGAAAATCACCTCGTTTGTGGCGTATCAGACAATTTGTCTTTTTGGCTAAAATATCAAATTATATAAAAATATTAAAATATTAAATTTAAAAAATACAATACATCGCGATGATTTATGTTGGTCCCGGTACGTATATCGAGGATTCTGCTCAATCGATATTAGATATATCGAATATCAAAATTATTGCGATACCCGGTACCCAACAATACCGATTGTGACCTCTGTGAGGCACATTTCGCCAAATTGCAGATCGGCATGTTGTGATTTAATCCGCATCGCTCGGGCGACGTCTTTTACGCGATGTGGATCGATGCACAATAGTTCTGCGCTATTGGGTATTTCAGTAAATATTCATGGTTGAAATGGATGACAGGTGTCACCGTTATACAGTGTGCCACGTCATCATATCATAACTATACTTGTACAGAGAGAACATCGAAAGCTTCTAAATTCAAAATATGGCAACTTTCCAACAGGTGTAAGTGCTGGTGCGCACCAGTTTGGTGTGCACCAAGTAAATCGACAACAGTACCAAAATTTAGTACTAACGACAATAAGAAATAAGATATGTTTCTCTAACCAATCAGACAATACCTTGAACATGAAAAATATTCTCACACGTGTCAATTTATCGACCCAGATGTTGTTGTATACAAACTTCTGTTTCCTTAACTTCACAATTACCCGCCTCCCCCGTTTTACCCCTTCATGCTCTAATTTTTTTATTTTTATTTTTGTGTCCTTGCTCCAAATTTCCGCCGCAGCGTCCGGTCACTCCAGAATATGGCGAGTCTTTAGGGAAAAAAAAAATGCTATTCCTTAGGAACAAAGAATGTGCTATCGATTCAAAGGATCATAGTTCAAAAGTAGGCATTTTTATGGTAGGCCTTTGGTCGGCGCCTTTATCGTAAGTTGTGTTATGGGCTTTTCATGTGATCTTCTTAGATTGCTACTTTGATCAGCAACCGTCCATCGTCCGAATCTGACGGTGTAAATAATTTTTTTTGGTCCGAATGTTTTAATTGGTCCAATTTTTGGCCCGAATGTTTTAATTGGTCCGAAATGGTCCGAATACAATATGGGTCTTAAGGTCATATTGTATGTTTTGCATACAATAGGCATGTATGGGCCTACTTCATAGTTGTTCAAATCGCGCGATTTTTTCCTTTTTTCCGATTAAAACGTATAATTCGTGACTTTTGAATAAATCGGAAAAAGACGTGATGTACTTTCTGTCCGGTAAACTGAACGGGTAATTTACAGATACTGTACGGTATGTACCGTAATTGTACGGTTTTGTCCCAAAAAAGTACGGAATTTGTCTAAAAGATACGCTGCACTTCGTAGTACTTTCTGTCCGGTAAACAGAACAGAAATTTACGGTAAACGTACGGAATTGTACCAAACTTGTACGGACTATGATTAAAAGCGACGGGAACTGTACGAAAAATGTACAAACTGCGGGATATGTACAATTTACTTTTGTTTACAAGTACGGAATAGTACGGACGAAAATTCATTAACGATTTTTACGATTTTTTCAGAAGGTTCAATGCGTTTGTTACGTATAATTCGTCGCGATTAAATCGTTCGCACTAAACGCCGTGAACAACTATGGCCTACTTTCACCTACTTTTGATCTATATTTCAAACTTTAGGACCCTAGTAGCACTGCTGTCAGTTTGTACGTTTGTACGAAAAGTATATGGAAACACGTGACATTTGTCGCACTATATGATCTACAGTAAGTCAGCAACCTTCCAAGTTCCATATGCCAACGTGGCACACGAGTTTCGCGCTGCAGTTGTGTACCTTTTCCGTTACGGTACATTCTTTGATGTGGATACCGGGCACCGCATCGATACGTGTTAAAATTTGAAAGCTTCGCTTTTAATAAGTTACGTACTGAAACTGTAAGAAGACTAAACGACAAATAGTGTTGCTAGCATTTACTTTTGTCTTTTTCTCGACACACAAACTACACCGCGAATCGTAATTAGAGTAAATTACTCTGATTCAGTCGCTCGAAATTTCGACTCTATCACATCAAATAGAGTAACCGATTCTAATTTTTTCATTATGCTATTTAAGGTAAGGTTTAATTAGCGTTTTTTATTCTAATATATGTTCGTTTTAAACAGTGTGGAGTACGGACGACATCCGACCGTGCAAAATTGTACTTTTACAAGTAAAAAAGTACAAATAATGATATAATACAGGCCATTATCATGTAACTGCGTTTTAACAAACAGCGTAGTGCAAACGTCATAGTGACGATAAACTGTACGTTTTGTCATATTCTGTACAAATACCTTATTTACAGTAGAGGATATTAGCTTGCCAAATAAGAGTACACCGTATAAATTAGAGTAAATTCCTTTTTGAAACAGTTCTATCACATAAAATAGAGTAAATTACTCTAATTATTTTTTTCTCTTTTTTTACTCTAATTTTTTCATTACTCTAATTACGATGCGCGGTGTACAGTACCACGCGTGTTTGAAACATAGTTCAAAAGTAGGCGTTTTTATGGTAGGCCTTTGGTAGGCGCACAAAACTTGGCACTAAACTCGCGTAGAGTAGGCATATTGTATGGGTGTGCGTTGCGGACACTCTTGTACGATCGTACAAATATGACGTATGATCATAGTACAGCGCATGCCACCTGACGTATTTTTTCAGCGAACTGACGCGGCGTAGGATGACATTCCGCCGGAAAGAAAACCCGGAAAAAAAAAAACGCGGACAGGCAACCTGGTTGGTCAATATGAGGCTTTATTTAGTGTGGCCTTCAAAATTGCAAACGCTAATATGACAAATTGTCCTATCGTAAGTTGTGTTATGGTCTTTTCATTTGATCTTCTTAAGATAAATACTTTGATCAGTGACCGTCCGATCGTCCAAATCTGACGGTTGAAATAAAAAACACAACAATATTCACAAAACAAATATTTTTGTCCGATTTGTTTTCAAAATTTAGACATCCCGTTTAATTCTCTATCGATCGATGTGCAACTCAACCCTATTAACCTTTTTTTTCATTTTTCGACCAATACAATATGGGTCTTAATGGCATATTGTATGTTTTGCATACAATAGGCATACTCTATGGGCCTACTTTCACCTACTTTTGAACTATGGTTTGAAATCACCGAACAAGTAACCGTCATTTTAGCAATAGGTCGGCGCACCCGTGACCTTTACGAATAGTGCAGCTATAGAGTGCGTAAAGTGTGGTAATTTTAACAGCTTGTTCTGTGACTCTGTGCGTACTCTACGCGTATTTAATCCTTTTGTGCGACATTTTTGTGAATTGAGTTGGAGTAGGCTAAGCCCATTTCCGGACCAACAGTCGGGTCGTAGAGCAAGGTGGATCTCCATCGGATGACTAGAACCAAGTTTTTGACCACTCAGAACTCGCCACGTCACCTAGCAAAATGAAACATTTCCGGAGAGAATATAAAACATTTGAGAATAACTTTTTCTACTCTATTTTACGGGTCTTTTTTTGGACCAGTGCCCCCAATCTGGACAAATCGGACGAATCATTTACTTTTATGACGTCGTAAAAAGTTTTGAAAAAAAAGTTAACGATAGTTAGGATACATTCCCATGTATTAAAGTATCGACTTTAATGTGTTGTTTTCACCCAAAACGCAGTATCAACTCTTTAAAAGTACAGCAAACGTCAAGTCGATACTTTCAATGTACTTCATGTTTGTCGTCATGTGAACGCATTTTGGCGTTTTTCTTTTTTCCGACCCCCGGGCAAGAGAATCCAGCCCGTCAAAAAACTTCATAAAAAATCGCCTCCCGACTGGATTTCAAAGAAAGTATCGCCCAAACAACGAATGAAACACGGCCCACATGTTGAAATTTATAGATTTCTAGAGTATTTTCTAGGTTTAAATATGTCTTTATAAAAAGGAAAGAAAAAGACGGGCAGCCTGCTTCCACCTCCGCTCTCTAACTCCCATACTTGTTGTAGTCACTGAAGGTAAGAGAGAGAGGTTGATCCATGGCTGCCTTAGTTCAACAGACAGCTATTTTTAGTAGGTTACTAAAAATATACTTGACGGACCAGAGGTTTGACCCCGGTACCTGCGGTTCGTCAAGTTGACCGGTAGCGGTCAGCTTTATCCTAATAGACTAGGACCAATGCTAAGTACGATGGTATGTGATAGATATATATTTAGTTTGCGAGACTAAAATTCATTTAACTATAACTTTATACGGCGTACATAGATTCAGTTATATAAAGTACGTCGTACGACGCTAATTCGAAACGGATACCACGCATTTTATATCGACATCGGAACAAATGTCACGCAAGCGTTTATTACGGCTAAGATTGCGTTTGGCACAAAATCCAACGGCGCACATCATCGCCGAAATCCCGGAGTGGTCATTTTGGCGTTTTGTCGAATGTGGCCCAACTTACCGTGGGCAGCAAAAAAAGCTCGACAAATTGAGAAGTTATTGCCGAGATCAGCTCCTCCACCACCGAGCAATGCGACTGCCCCACCTCCACCCACCTTTGACATCGAGGGTTAAGAAGAGGACAATTTTTGGGACGTAAGAAGAAGAGGGAGGACAGTTTTCGGGACAGAAGATGAAGAGGGCGAACATTTTTCCGCGACATAAGAAGTAGAAAGAGGACAAGTTTCGGGACATACGAAGATAGAGGAATTTTTTTGGACTATTTGGTTTTCGGATGGATGGTTTTTCGTGGTTGAATCGCAAAACAGAATTTTCACAGTCGAAATAATGCCTGGTGACGCGACAGTTTCTAGAATAATAATACTTCTGGACTTCCCAGAAATTGAGGGTCAGCTTAAGGAGAGAACCGACACTTGGGACACCCGTGGCTCATCAGTTGGCTCGTCAGTTTAGATGTCTATCTTGTGAGTTGAGGAAGTATATTGAACAAATTTTACACGACCGACATTTTATTGAGTAATGCTGTACATGCGTGAGAGTATTTAAGGTATAGAGGATATTTATGAAGCTGAACACCTGTTCAATTTCGAAGGAGAGACGGGCAAAGTGGAAACCATCTTTCTGTAGATAGTTGTTCTGCTCTTTTTTCTCTTTTCTTTCTTTTCTTTTCTTCATTGTTTGCGTTACGATTTCTTCATTTTATTTTTCGCCTTACCAGCTCTGACTAAAAAGTCAATGAGGTATTTGTTGGTTATCCAGGAGACCAGGGCTGGTTATATTTTTGGTCTACCTGAATGAAGACCATGAATTGTGGAGGAAAGTGGGTTTTTTTTTACTTGATAGGAGAAGGATTTCTTTTTTTTATTTGGGAAAGGATGGGACATTTCTGCACTGTTAGGATATTTTCTAAGTTAAAGAGGCCACCGTCTCAGAGGCAAACTATCTTTATTTTGTTAATAAGGTGCATCGCCATATGGGATTTTCTGCTGATAAAGTAATACGGTAAGAATGTGATGGTGTCGGTACGTTCGAAATATGAGAGGCTGCTATATTAGTTTTGTATTATGGTAAATTTGGTGTCGCTGAACCCTAAAACTAATGTTTCATGTGAATTAGCTATTTTTAAGGTTTTGTATCATTTGGATTGTCTGGTCATATGAGACAATATGAGATTATTGTGGTTCATAATGTGCTGGTGCTGGTAATTCTGTGTATACTGCGAAAAAGGTTTTGTTACTTTGGAAGTTTTTGTCTTGTGTTATCCTTTAGGGAGGGAAATTCGGAAATGTATCCTTTGTATGTACTTGTTCTACCAAGTCGTGTTGGTGATTACTCTTTCTAAATTGAAGAGGCATATTGCCTTGAAAATGACATGTCCGCTCGGAAATAACCCAAAATGGCATCGATTGGCAGTTGCATATCACCGTTCGTGTGGCAGCTAGTTCACATTTGCATAGACATGCAGAATCTGATTTGGAGGTAGTGCCGTATTGCATGGTAGTAAAAAAAATGATTTTGGCAGCTAGTGCAATATTGAACAGAAGCCAACATATCAATATGGCACCAGCTGCCAAAAATGTCATGCAGTAGTCTCAAATTACACTCACTGAAATAGATTTTATCCTCCTCAACACATGATCGGACGACCAGAATCTTGTCCCCCTCAGGTTGTCAGTTGGTACGGCAGTAATGTGATGATGCTGTTTCCGTACACCCTTGGTTCTTTTCATAGTTCAAAAGTAGGCGGTTTCATGGTAGGCCTTTGGTAGGCGCACAAAACTTGGCACTAAACTCGCGTAGAGTAGGCATATTGTATGGGTGTGCGTTGCGGACACTCTTGTACGATCGTACAAATATGACGTATGATCATAGTACAGCGCATGCCACCTGACGTATTTTTTCAGCGAACTGACGCGGCGTAGGATGACATTCCGCCGGAAAGAAAACCCGGAAAAAAAAAAACGCGGACAGGCAACCTGGTTGGTCAATATGAGGCTTTATTTAGTGTGGCCTTCAAAATTGCAAACGCTAATATGACAAATTGTCCTATCGTAAGTTGTGTTATGGTCTTTTCATTTGATCTTCTTAAGATAAATACTTTGATCAGTGACCGTCCGATCGTCCAAATCTGACGGTTGAAATAAAAAACACAACAATATTCACAAAACAAATATTTTTGTCCGATTTGTTTTCAAAATTTAGACATCCCGTTTAATTCTCTATCGATCGATGTGCAACTCAACCCTATTAACCTTTTTTTTCATTTTTCGACCAATACAATATGGGTCTTAATGGCATATTGTATGTTTTGCATACAATAGGCATACTCTATGGGCCTACTTTCACCTACTTTTGAACTATGGTTTGAAATCACCGAACAAGTAACCGTCATTTTAGCAATAGGTCGGCGCACCCGTGACCTTTACGAATAGTGCAGCTATAGAGTGCGTAAAGTGTGGTAATTTTAACAGCTTGTTCTGTGACTCTGTGCGTACTCTACGCGTATTTAATCCTTTTGTGCGACATTTTTGTGAATTGAGTTGGAGTAGGCTAAGCCCATTTCCGGACCAACAGTCGGGTCGTAGAGCAAGGTGGATCTCCATCGGATGACTAGAACCAAGTTTTTGACCACTCAGAACTCGCCACGTCACCTAGCAAAATGAAACATTTCCGGAGAGAATATAAAACATTTGAGAATAACTTTTTCTACTCTAGTTTACGGGTCTTTTTTTGGACCAGTGCCCCCAATCTGGACAAATCGGACGAATCATTTACTTTTATGACGTCGTAAAAAGTTTTGAAAAAAAAGTTAACGATAGTTAGGATACATTCCCATGTATTAAAGTATCGACTTTAATGTGTTGTTTTCACCCAAAACGCAGTATCAACTCTTTAAAAGTACAGCAAACGTCAAGTCGATACTTTCAATGTACTTCATGTTTGTCGTCATGTGAACGCATTTTGGCGTTTTTCTTTTTTCCGACCCCCGGGCAAGAGAATCCAGCCCGTCAAAAAACTTCATAAAAAATCGCCTCCCGACTGGATTTCAAAGAAAGTATCGCCCAAACAACGAATGAAACACGGCCCACATGTTGAAATTTATAGATTTCTAGAGTATTTTCTAGGTTTAAATATGTCTTTATAAAAAGGAAAGAAAAAGACGGGCAGCCTGCTTCCACCTCCGCTCTCTAACTCCCATACTTGTTGTAGTCACTGAAGGTAAGAGAGAGAGGTTGATCCATGGCTGCCTTAGTTCAACAGACAGCTATTTTTAGTAGGTTACTAAAAATATACTTGACGGGAACTTGACCCTAAGGCATGTTCTCCATTAGGCGGTCCCAGTAAACACGCGGAGACGTCTATTTTTAGTGTTTACTGGCACTGCGTTTCATTATGTCGTGCCAGTAAACATCGTTTCTCAATTATGATTGGCGCCACGTAGGCTGTTTTTCAGATTTTTAAAATCTAAAAATATTCTTCAAACTGAAAATGTGTACATAATATTTGTACGAGTTGAGACACCCTAAGTAAACAATTATAATGTATGTTTTTTTTGAAAATTTTCAAATTCCTAATTAGCGTAAATCACTGCAGTTATTCCTATACGCTAAACAAACCTTTACGCTAATAGCGATTGGCGGTGTACTGCATTGCGGAGTGTTAGCCATGTGTCAAGGGCTGATTTATGCTGAGCTATGTTAATTATGTGATATTATTTGGAAACCGTTGGTATTTTCACTATTTTGTGTATTGAAAATGAACTTGACTCTTGCTATGAAAGTAAAACTGGAACTTGGGAGCGGCGGTGAATTGCGATGGGCGGAATTTAGAGTGGAAAGAATAGGTAGGCGTAGCCGCGTAGCCAATAGCCAAGCTCCAAATCCAGCCGCCTGCGGAAGAGAATCGGCATGAGAAGAATCGGAGGGAAGTGGTTCGAGAATGTACTTTTCTTGCGTAGCCCTAAAACGAACGCAGAAAACTTTTCAATTTAGTCACGCGTGTTACTCGGATGGTTAAGGGTATTTTCGCATGTGCTATAGTTATAGTTTTTTTCTGTCGTTTTCCTCCATAACTTAGAAAAAAACGAGAAAATCCGCAACCGTACCAAAATAGAAATTACAACCGTACAAGTTGCGTTACCCTGAAACTTTATATGTACAACATTTTGTCGTCTACCTCGATACAATTTGTCGTTTAGCGCATTTCGACCCACTTTCGCATCCTTTCAACACATGTTCAAACTTTACATCAAATCACCTCGCGAGGTGATTTGAAATAAAGTCCAATAAGGTGAGCGAATAGGCAGACAGTGGCGCACGTGTCTGAAGGTTTTTACAATTTTTGTGCGTGGAGTACCAACAAAAAAAACACACTGCAACGTTTCCAATCTGTGCGTAAGTTTTGCGTGCGCTGATCCGTACAGGGGCCGTCTCTCTCAAAATCACGTGTCTTCACACATACGGCTTATGAAAAATATTGGCCACCTGTCGGCAAGTGGGAAGACGATAAACGAAACCGCAAATTCTGTCCGACAACGAAAGGTATTATAGGGTTTCGACACGTCGACAATGTGGTGTACGGACATTACGAAGTCCACAAAAATTGTACAGCGTGCGGAGAAACGCCTCATATTGAAGGCGAATGGAAGTTTCGCCTCATTTTATGTACCACTTCATCTGTCACAATTCTTCGTACACGTCTACGTAAGTCACTTTTTTAAGTGACAAGTTATTTCCGTTTACATCCGAATGCTCTGAAAGATGTACGGAGAATCTTCGCTAAAAACAAAGTAGCAAGACTAGGTTTCGGTTACATGCGAAAATACCCTAAGTAATTTTATATTCGTACTGGCACATACGTCACTGAGCACAATTACATACGGAAATCGTACAATTCAACAAAAATAGGTACAAATTTGTCAAAACTTTTGTCTAAGGGTATGGTTACATCAGACGAAAAGTGAGGTTTAATACAGAATTTTGTACTTGTCCGTACCATGTCGTACTAATTTTTTGTGAGTTTCTTGAAAACAACATTACAGAAAATAAGATTACGATTCTCCAAGTATCCGGGAGAATACATCGACCGTCCGATTACATTTTGGTCTTCATCTGCGAAGCAATCGCTCCATACGCCTCTGTATTGGTGAAGTGGAACAGGCTTCCGTGCACTGAAACCCCCACACACTTTTAAAAGTAAAAAGTAGCTGCGTGCACAGATAGCAGATCCACATCGCTTAACTGACCAAGACATAACCACTTGGGTGGAGCGCCTCCACCCAAGTGGTTATGTCTCCGCATACCTCGCTAACGAAGCGTCTACTTCTGGTTTTACATTAGCCTGCCAGCTACA
>JBBHKE010001730.1:12601-31424 GCA_037447655.1 Zygnema cylindricum
CGTTCACGGTTTCCGTTTCGTTAAGGTTTTCGGTTAGTCGTCGGTGGTTAACAATAGCGTGCCCGTATTCTGTTTTGTCCAACATGATGTGAGTCCCGTTTTTCAATCCCTTGACCAAAGCCGACCTTGATGTCGGTGTTCTGAAGGATACTATGTTATCCTTCGTTGTTTCAATACTTAACTGCACTTTACAGATTGAGACTGGGCCACAGTATTTACGAGACGATCAGCTAACCTGGGTTTGATTGTAGGATTACTGTCGATTGTCGTTCTAGATGCCCTTTTAGAATTTCCGACGCGCGGCAAGGTGTTACATGGGGAGGCGATTACGATGTATCTTGCCTACGGTACATTACCACGGTGGTGGTAAACGGAGGTCGGACTGCGGAGTTAATCCAGTGCAAAGGTGGTGGCACCATTACATGGCATCCGTTCTATGTAGCATTAGCGGAGGGGTACATTGTGGAACGGCGCGCAGCCTTTAAGATTTTCCCGTAGATCTTGCTGTTAGCTGTCATTAGGATGTTAGTTTGGGTCCAATCGACTAGCAGAGCATTTATGACACCGGGTCAGAGTTAGACATTTCACGTCAATTCATAACTTTGTTGCTTCCTATTGTATCATAGGAAGTCTTGTGGCTGTAGTTCCAGCCGAAACCAGTTCCCTAACTTTTTGCCCTGAGTGTAGTACAACCTGTTTTGTCTTATGCCCGTGCGATAACAATTGGTGGCTGCTGATTGGCTTTTGGAATTGCTTTGCCTTTGGCACTTGCAGTAGAACAAACTTTGGTTGTATAAGGCACTTGGGGCTGAAGGAGACAGGTTGCTTTTATAGTACTGTCTCCGAGAAAACCTCCAGAGAATTAAATCAATGTTTTTGTTGGAGAACGTTTGCATTTTGTTGTGGACTCTATTGCCATCTTTGTTTTGGATTGTTTTTTATGGAGTTCGTAGCACGGGTGGGTAGTTGGCACTATCCTCGCTTTGGGCGGTTTGGACTTTCGCTGTTTGAAACTAAGAAGAGTCTTGTCGGATCCGTACAGTGGAATCGGGAGGGGTGAGGGAGATTCTTACCTGTCTTCGGGGCCATTGGGAGAGTTTTCTTCTTCTGAGTTTGGTCATCGTTGCACTCCGGGGTATGTGATTTCACTTCACTATTATCATTTATTTATATCTTTATTTCCATTCTCTGGGGCAAGGTGATGTTGTTTAATCTGAGAGAGCCGATATTTGATATTTATATATTTCTGAGTGGGAGTTCTTTGCACACTCTTGTGGTCATCTTTGGTTTTTGGTCTAGAATTCTTGCGGGCCGGATTGAACGACCCTCCGTTCCTCCCTATTCTTTAGAGAGTGGTCGGGAGTGTAGCACTTAGTGAGTTTCCGGCAGAAAAGCACATAAATCTGGGTGGGGTACAAAGTACTTTTTCTTTTTACTCCATTCTTCATTATACTTATGCATACCCCTGGGGGGGGGAAGGGACAGAGAAGGGCATTGTCATAGATCCGGGGGGGTATCAACATTTGGGGGAATTGTAGGTTTCTCATGCACACCTCCTTGGACATCTCACCTAAACACCCCGGTTTCCAAGCACGCTCGACAACCCTAGTCATCACTTTAAAAGCAAGCACATTGATATCAAGCTACAATTTGTAAGACAGAAGGTGATGAACATAATTTTGAAACTTAGTTATTTGATGGATGAGATGATAGTAGCAGATATGATGACTAAGCCTTTACCTGCACCTAAATTGAAATTTTGTAGAGAGGCATGTGGACTTAGTGGCTGAGAGAGTCTAAAGGTTTAGGGGAGTTTCTGATTTGGAAACCTTTAGTCCTCTCTAAATCTCGTGTGTAAGAAAGAGATTCTAGTCGGTTTTGTGTACAGACTGAATCTACGTAGACAAGGTTTGGTGTGGTATGTAACTCCCAAGGGAGTTCAAAGATTCGATACACTCCATGTACACGTGTTAGTCCGTGGGGAAGTGAAGCTTGGTTGAGTTGGTTTTTAAAGTACACATTTACTTAAGGGACCAAATTTACACGTGGAGGTTCATCTTTGCTGATGAATGAATGTGCGGACAGCGGACGGAGTTCGCCATCATTTTTGGAAGAGAAATATTGACCGAGCCGACATTTCAGGAGACGAACTTTGACTGCGTACTTTAGCGGCGGCTAGGGTTAAGGATTGATGTAAAAACTTGTACTATTGACGGCGAGGTTTAGTTTGATTAATGTTTAAGTGTATCACCAGACCACGGTAATTGTAGTACGGTGTAGATCAGTTGTAGGTTCACTTTGTATATGTTGGACTTAGAATAATTTAGAGTTAGGAATTCCTTGTATGGAAAAACTGCAAAGCACTTTTTGGGAATATTGAATTGTAAGATCATTGTGATCTTTTGGCAGGTTATTATGAAATTTTGCATGTGGTTTTTTTGGTTTGTTTTCTTTGTTGTGGCAAATTTGCAGACCTATTGTGTGTCTGGTTTCCTTGGGGCTTCATTGTGAAGTCGGTCATTTGTGGGTATTCGTGAGAGTTTCCTCTCTTGTATTTTGATTGTGACAATGGCAACTGCTCCTGCTTCCTCTTCTTCTTCAGAGCCAACAATTGCCTCAAACGAACAGAATACGTTCTGGAGGCCCTCACATCTTGCCTCCAAAAGTGCAATGCGGTGGTCCGCCGCTGCTAAACGGCGTCGCGCAACCCGCTGTTCATCTCCCTCCTCAAGTACAATCTCCAACGCATCGTGTTGAGGCGGAGGGGTTTTGGGTGCAACCTCCTTGTATTCTAAAATTCAAGGAGCCATGGGTGCCGCAAGTGGGTGTGGTTCCTCCATTTCCTCGTCCACGGGTTCCCACTTGGGCACTTTATGTAATTTGAAAGAGATGTGATTCCGCACTCGCGGCTTCTCGTGCTTTCTTTCGGGCTTGCTTAAGTGCACGTACCTATAGGGTATCCTTGGCCCGTTCGATAAAATAATGAAGATACAATTTTGTGTCCCCCATTTGGACTGCAAAATTCATGAAGCCTCAAGGTAGTTTTTCACTAACCCACTTTCAACTAGAACAACTGCTACCTAAACAGACAAAAATACAATCTGGCTACACCTTTGTGTTGTGTGGACTCCCTTGAGTCCACAACAAAAAAAATAACTGAAAACGCCTAACGAGGCGATTAATTATTAAATGGCAAAGATGCCAATATTTATACAAGCTTGTTGGGAGAGAGGCAGCTACCTCCTCAATCCTCTAAGTCCTAAACCCTTCTCACAACCCCTATCTACTGATGTACAAACCAGAAGACTGTAGAGTATAGAAATGTACTATGGCCAATCTACTTTCTGTACGTCCTGTGTACGACAAAGCCATGGAGTGGATGCTTGTCTCCTCCACACTTGTCCTTGCGCTCTTGGAGATTCGTGCTTCCCAATGATATCTTGCCACGTGTTGATAGGTTATGTCACGTCCAAAAACTGCCAAGGCGGCCATTCCGCGATCTCGACGATGATGAGGGCCGTCGGATCCAAACCGCCTTTTAATGCTAGCAGTTCAAAATAACAAATGTCTGGTACATTTGTTTCGTGGGTACTAAAACGCAACTAGTTTCTATGTCCTCAATTTGTTATTCCGTTAATTGAATTAATAATCTAGCTAATGTTTAAAGAGTTATCAAACCCTATGTATCCTAACGAACTACTACGACAAACCGGTAAGAGCTGACAGCTACGCTCGCTCTGCCGGTCGGAGGTTCGAGTCTTAGCGGACTCAACCTTTTTTTTGAGAGTGACGTCACTCTTTAGTCCTGCCTATGGAGCTAAGGCAGCCATGGCTCTACCGCTCTCTCTTTTCTTTAATGACTACAAGTATGGGGGCTAGAGAAAGAAGGTGGAGGCAAACTGCCTATGCTTTTTCTTTTAGCATTCTAATCAATTAAGACCTATAAAATATCTCTCATAAATCTAGTGATTTCAACAATCCCCTTGTTTTCTAGTCTAATTTTTAGTTTCTCTTTTAACCCACATTTTTCTCTACAGAATTTTAACTTTGGAGAGGGCACAGGCTTTGTCATCATTTCAGCTACCATTTCCGCATCACCTCTATACAGAAGATTCACAATTTTGTTTTCAACATTTCCCCTCACAAAACTCAATCTTATATCTATGTGCTTTGTCTAAAAATGATGTTTTGGATTAGTTGCGATTGCAATTGCAGTCTGATTATCACAAAAACACTTCATGCACTCCCTTCTTCATATACCCCAGATCTTGCAATAAAGACTTGACCCACATCGGCTCTTTCACAGCAGAACAAGAGGCCATATACTTAGCCTCCATAGTGGACTGAGCAACCACCTTTTGTTGCTTGCTACTCCAACAGCAAGCACCTTCCCCAACATATAATAGATACTCAGAAGTGCAGCTTCTCATAGGTGCACCCCAATAACTTGCATCACTCCAAGTAGTGATGTCAGTGTGCTCCCCTCCCAAATGCAACCATATATCCCTGGATCCCACCAAGTATCTCATGACTCTCTTGGTTGCCTCTTAGTCTCTCTTCCTACGATCATTAAGACTCCTATTGAGGACTCCAACTGCTGTTGCTATGTCCGGTCTAGTACAATTCATATTGTAAATTATGTTAGCGTCAAAATGGTAATCGGTTGTCGCGGCTTGTCGCGCGACTAAATAGTTTCAGTTTGTCTTTTTTTGTCAAGCGTGTGGTCTTGTCTTTTGTCTTACTATGTTTCGTAGGTTGTTTTGAAGATTCCCGGTCTCGCGTAGATTCGGTTTCGCGACGACAAGGTACAGATATTGTTTGGTGTGTTATGTTTTGTCGCTATTTGGTTTTGTGTGTACTTTCGGGTAGTACATTAGTACTATGTAGTTTTGTGTTGTTTTGTTTGTTTGGTTTTATTATGTGCGCACTATAACTTTGACTTTGTTTATAGTTTAAAGTGGTGACATGACGCCTGATATATACAATATACTGCAGAGTAGTGGGAGGGAAAAATACACACTGTATAGGGGAAAAATGTTCATAAAATATATTTGCTTTTATGGACTGTCCTCTCTTGTGTAAAAATATTTTTATTGATGCTTCCTCTGAATTGTTAAGATCCTATCAAGTGGTATCGGAGCCTCTGTGCTCCATTGAGGTGTAGAAGGGTGGCTAGTTTGGCCGCCATGGGGAGAAATAAGAAAAATACCCCTTCTCCTATGATGCCTTCTTCTTCTACGGTGATTCCTCAACCTCCGGATCCGGGTCCTCCGGATCCATCCGAATCCAAATTAACGTCAAATCCGGAAGTAGAAACTCCATTTGCTTTCACCGGCAAAACGTTTGAGGAGGCCTTTCCGATCGATCCGATCAGACCAAAGAAGGAGAATGAAGGGAAAAAGAAGGAGGAAGATGATGCAATGGAAGATTGTCTTCAAAAACTGATGGATGGTCCTTTTCGCTATGTTGATCAACAGATCTCCAATGCAAACCGTGTTACAAGACCTCCATTTTTTGGAGGTCCCATTCCGACATAAAGCGTCGTTGATACGGAAGGAGATGAAGTAGATGAAGAGGAGAGGAGGGAATAAATTCGAAAGGGGAAACTTCCCATCGATGATGATTGGAGTGAAGGAGATGAACAAGTTGAATCTATGTCCGGGAAGATCGTCATCTTCAATAGAACGAGTTATCAATCATGGAAGAAGTATATCAAAGGTCAATTTAAATTGAAGCGACTTTGGAAGGTGGTAAAAGGGGTGGACAAGATGCCTACCTCGGATCGGAGAGCTTATTGCGTATGGACAAAGAAAAATCTTT
The DNA here is from genome assembly GCA_037447655.1 of Zygnema cylindricum. NCBI lineage: Eukaryota > Viridiplantae > Streptophyta > Zygnematophyceae > Zygnematales > Zygnemataceae > Zygnema > Zygnema cylindricum. The sequence continues at coordinate 18,422 of JBBHKE010001730.1, forward strand.
CCGCTGTTGGCGGTTTATTTCAATCATATAGCTCTTCCATACATGACTTATTTCTCACTCGAAAATTCGCCCATGATTGTTGGGTAGCCCTTGAAAATCATTTTGAGAAGAGTCTTAAAAATAAAGGACAACACATTTTTACCGACAATACATACTTCAAGGTGAAACTGAACGAATCTATCGATGAGGCCGCAAAAATATTTAATATTATTATCGAGCAACTCACAAATATGGGAAAATTTATTGTGGAGAATGATAAGGCATCGGTCTTCACACATGCTCTACCGGAGAAAATAATACATTTATGGGATATTCTCTTATAGAGGGATTCGAATACCTTGAATTCAATTATTACATTCCTCAAATATACCGAAGCAAATCATCCTAGCTCATCAAGGGGAACTCAACCGACCAGTTCCCTCAATGCGACGACACCGGAAACGCCTGATTTAAACTATCTTCGGGGAAGAGGAGGTAGGAGTCAAGGAAATCCGAGAGGAAGAGGTGGAAGAGGACACGAAAGGGCTGGGAGATCGCCCTCCCAGCTCGGATATTCAGATTTGACCAATATTGCCTGCTTTCAGTGCGGCAAACTTTGTCATATGGCGGCCTCTTGTCCAGACAAGGAGCGCCAATGTAATTTTTGCAGGAAATGGGGCCATAAAAGCCCCCAATGTTATTCAAGGCCAGATAATAGAAGCGGCGGCAGTAGAGGCGGCGGCATCGGTAAATGAGACGGCGGCGGCCGGTAAAATGGTCACGACGGCGGTCGTCTCGGCGGCCGCAGTGGTCGCGGAGGCCGCCATGGAAGGGGAGGAGGACATTTCGTTGGTGACGAGCATTTTGAAGGGGAAGGTGAAGGACCGCAGATATTTTCGGTCCTTAACTTGTCGTGTGAATTGTTGGCAGGTACTACAAAACAAAAAAAGGACTGGATAATCGATTCGGGTGCGTCGCATCACGTATGTACGGGTAACGATAGTGGTCCTCTGTCGTGCATGTGTCAAATATCGTGAGGATGCAGACAATATCATCAGTTGTGCTCCACTTAAACCCAAATGATGAAAGATATTGTGAATGAAATAAGACGTAAAAGTGAAAAATGGATAAATACAACAACAGGGAAGGTGGAATAAAAAGAAAGGTCAATGACTTAGCTGGTTATGGTTAGGTCGTTTTATTCCCCCCCCCCTTTGCACTTTAGTGTTGTTTTTTTGTCTACAATATACCGCAAAAGCGACCCAAAACTATCAACCAAAAAGCTAAGCAAATCTAGTCCAATTATTAATTTATTGAAATGAATGCCCTCTACATAACAGAATGCATTTCCAAATGCATTACCAGAAAATCCCCATCAGACACAGCATAGGTCTCCCAACAAGACACAACACAGATCAGACACACCATAAGTCTCCAAACCTGCGACCATTTCACACTGACCAAACACTAATAGGTTTGCAAATATGCGAAAAAACTAGGACCACCCTGGGACAAATGCATACACAGGTGCTTTTAACAATAAGACAAATACATGCACAATGCATGATAAGAAACATAAGATTAACATATATAAATAAAAATTATTGAATGCCATCCCACATAACCAAATGTATAATCAGATAATTAAATGTATGACTTAAATACAAGAACTAATCGGCAACCCTAAATTACTAAATATTTAGTCCCTACTTTTCTAACCAGCATTGATAATATCGCTAACAAAGCTGATAGCTATATATACATTTGTAAGCTGTCAGCCAATCACGTAACTGTCACTAAGTCCTATGTAGGCGTAACAAACTACTACTAAGATTAATTAAATCATAAGCGTACACTTGAGAATCAACACTCAAAAGCATACACTTGTCTACAAGTACGACACTACACACACACTAATTAAACTGTCGAAACCTTAAACCACTAATAAATAAATCACACAATATAAAACATTTGTAAAACAGCGGCGGACGCCGTCCGCTGTCAAATGTAGCATAATCCACTTACCGAAATGATGGCGTACTTTCCAAAATCATTTCCGTACGATAACCGCATCCACTTCATTAAATGCGGCTTGTCACATTTAGAATACATGTCATTTTGCCAAACTCGCCGCCCGTCGCAAATAAGGTACACCTCTCCAAAATAGATGCGTCGTACCGGCGGCGTCCCTTTTTCATTAATGCGCCTGTCACATTGTGTTTCGTACGGCTGGCGTACAATTTGAACCTTTCAAATATTTCACATCGGATCACTTCGCGATCCGTCGTCCATTTCACTTACGCGAACCGTACTTTTACATATGTTTCTTCGCGTCACTTAATACCTACGTTTCAACCAATTCAAATATTTCATATCGGATCGCGAAGCGATCCGCCGTACATTTTCCAATGTTTGTTCGCGCCACTCAATTAGTCCGTCACGTCACTTTAATTTCACCCGTGCTCCGCTAGCCTGACATTGCAGTTGCGCTGCTCTGCCATCGCAATTGTAGCAGCCTTCTTACTTTTGCTAAAGGTGCTCCAATCTATATCCTTGTTACAATGGTTTATATAGTGGGAAACCATGATGAGGGGTGCATTGTTTGAAAACTGCTTTGGGGCATTATTAGTGGTCGTGCGCGTCGGCCAACTTTAAAATTTGGAGTTCCACCAAGGTTTTGAGGATGTCGATTCAGAGGAGGATCTCCAAAGGCAGAGGTGTTAGAGGATGTTGGGGAAAACATCGTGTCGGACAAAAAGATGGAGAAAGGGAAGGAGAAACTCACATCGGTGGTTACTAGATCGGTTACGGTAGCAGATGTTGAGGAAATCGAGGCAAATGACACTGAAATCTCAAATTTCAACAACACTGTGGCGACCCATTTTATTCTCAGATGTCTCACTCAAGCAGTTGGTACACCTCATCTTCATATGGACAGGACGGATGAGTTGTGGGAGGCTGTAGTAAACATTTACAATAGTGGTACGATTCAGAAGCAGAAGCTGGCAGATCAGAAGGTGCAAGCATATGTGTACAAAGTGGGAAAGATGTTACACTTCTGTAATGACTTGGCCGCGTTATTCATAGAGTTTGAGAGTACAAAAAAAAGGGAGACCAAGAAAGAAAAAGTGAATACTTTGTTGATGAAACCCTAGATGATTATGAAAACATTATTAACAGGATTCAAGATTTGCCAAATCATCGATGGATCTGGAACTCCGTTGTGGGGATGATTTTGATTTGGGAAAGCACAATTGAGATTCGGAAAGGAGGAAAGAGTATTAAGGCATTGGCTGCTCGAACTTATTCGGAAGATAATGATTCCAAGAAACCTTATGGAAAGTTTGGTGGATGAGGAAGAGGAAGAGGAAACCAAGCAGACGGATCTAGATCGAAGCCTCCGAAAGGGGTCTGTCACTTTTGTAAGAAGCCGCGACATTACATGGCGGAGTGAACAAAACTGACAGAGCTCAGATTCAAGGAGGGGCAGATCGGAAAATCAACCGCAGGAAATAAGAAAGCATTTGTTGCAACACATGTCACGGGAGAGGATTCCGAAGAAGACAATAGAGAACTTCTCCTCAACAAAGAGCTGGAGGTGAAAGGTGTTGTTTTGGAAACATTGAGTCCTCTCTATATCTTGCAGCTATACTGCCATGCTACGCTAAGTTTGACATTGCGGCTGGAAACCTTGAGTACTCTACGCTTGTTGCTATGTTGTTATGCTGCGGTGATCTAACATTAATGGTTTGAAAAGTTAGTTTCGTGCATGTATTTCGTTTCATGCGTACACAATGGTTCATGAATATAGTACGCGTTTTTAATGCGTATGCTATTTGGATTAAATGTGGAGGTTCAAGTGGATTTGTGGATTCGGGGGAGTAATGATACTAATTGTTTTTGGGATACACGGAACTAAGTGGGTGGCGTGAACAAGTAAATGAAGAAGTACGGAATATGTAAGTCAAATGTACGGCGGATCGCAAAGTGTTCCGATCAAGAATGTTGTTGAAGAAGTACGCCGCTGGTACGGACAAATTTGGATGGAGTGATGTCATTTCTGTTGTCCACGGCCATTTCTAGCCATGGATTCACCCTAGGAAGCACCACAGACTACCCTAAAAACAACGTACTTTGGATACACACAGAATTCAACAAAATTAACAAAACAAGCTGAAACTACATTTACAAATATTATCTAGGATATAAAATGACCTCAAAAAGTTTCAGACAAAAATAATAAATAGATTGATCACATCATCTAGTCAAAGTTGTAGAAAAACAGTTTGCCCTAACTTTGATCAAACAGACTAACTTCACAATGAAGTAAAACACAGAATAGGAACACAATAGACCTGAAAATCTGTGACAATATTAAAAATATAAATAGGAACACACATGCAGAATTTCAGATAATTCCGCTTGCATATCTGAGAGTAATCCTCAGATAAAATTACCAAAAATAACCATGAACAGTTTTTGGTCCAAAAAGTTCCTATGTCCTAAAATGACGAAGTCCTACAAATATATACAAGAGCTTACTGCTGAATGTACGGAGGCATATCAGCCGTACGCTATCTACCAGCTACCTCTATTAATGCCGGTATACCCGAATACTTCAAGATATGTCAAAGTGAGTAAATCTACACTAATAATTAATTCACAAAAAGACACATCAATGTTCAACCAAATATTTACATCGACGCTTCCGTAAAATCCGCGTACTGAGTATCAACTTGATTAGTCACTTGAGGACGAAACCACGTCATGAACCGACATCACATACGTACGGTCCACTTGATACCACATTATCAAAATACAATCCTTTGGAAATATCGGCGGACGCCGTCCGCCCTCCAAATGTACCACGTACCACTTGCCGAAATTAAACCGTACCGAACTTGCGTCCTTTGCAATAAATACGCCTCTCGCAAATAAAGTACACTTGTCCAAATAAGACGCTTCGTACCGGCGGCGTACATATTCAACATTTCGTAAATTTCACATCGGATCGCTTCGCGATGCGCCGTCCATTTGTAAACGTATTCCGAGCCACTCAATTAATCCCTTTAATTTCAATCGTACAATTACTCCCCCAATCCACAAATCCATTCGAACCTCCATTTGTACCACCACAATATTTCCGGTAATAATCTACGCACGAACCGTCGCGTGCTCACAAAATGTGGTGTAAGTACGAAACTAACATTTCAAAAACAACAATTTCGCCAAGTGGATTTTGGTGATTATGCTTCACGACATCATGGGTGCAGAAGAAGAGCTATGGACGGCGGCGCCGTCAGTATGGTGAGGGACACGGAATCGCGTCCATCACATGATATTTATTTTGGACGGTCGAGATTCGTTTGACGGAATTCGTAAGACTTCTAAACATTTAGCAATGTTTTGTCCTGTGCATTAATTATTACTGTAGATCTTAGGTACACTCACATTAATTGAGGTAGATGATTGATTACGTACGGCTCGTATTCCTCCGTACAGTTAGTAGTAAGCTGTAGTGTATATTTGTAGGACTTAGTCGTTTTTACACTAAGGAACTTTTGGACAAAATCTGTTTTTGCTTCTTTTTGGTATTTTTCAACTGAGGATTGCTCTCAGATGTATTGGCAGAATTATGTGAAACTTACATGTGTGTTTCTCCTTATATTGGTAACATCGGGGCAAACTTTCAAACCTAGTGTGTGTCTGGTTTGCTTGGGGCTTCATTGTGAAGTTGGTCAGATTTATCAAAGTTTTGGCAAGTTGTTTTTTTGCAACTTTGACTAGGTGGTGTAGGAATTCTAGTAGGTATATTTATATGAGAATTTGTGACAATAATTATTGGCCTATGAACTATTTGTTTGTGTAGTTTCAGCTTGGTTTGGTAATTCTTTAGAATTCTGAGTGGAATCACGGTAGTCTGTGGTGCTTCCGAGGGGAAATCCATGGCTGAAAGTGGCTATGGACAACAGACATCGCAGCTCCGCTGCTCTAATATCACAGCTGCGTTGTGTTGAAATCACTAGATTTAGGAGAGATATATTCTAGGTATTAATTGAATAGAATAGCTAAAAGAAAAAGCGTAGGCAGCCTTTCTCCACCTTCTCTATCTAGCCCCCATACTTGTTGTAGTCACTGAAAGAGAGAGTGCGGCGGAGCCATGGCTGCCTTAGCCCCATATGGAGGACTAAAGAGTGACCTAGGTCACTCTCAACAAAAAGGTTGAGTCGGGCAAGACTGGGACCTCCGACCGGCAGAGCGAGGCGTAGTCGTCAGCTCTTAGCGGTCTGTCGTAGTAGTCTGTTAGGATACATAGGGTCTGATAGCTACTTAAACATTAGCTAGATCATTAATTCGATTAACGGAATAACAAATTGAGAACGTAGACACTAGTTGAGTTTTAGTACGCACAAAAAAAATGTACCGAGCATTTGTTGTTTTGAACAGCTAGCATTAGAAACCGGTTCGGATCTGACGCCCGTCATCATCGCCGAGATCCTAGAATGGCCCCTTTGGCAGTTTTTGGACGTGACATGACCTTTCGACACGTGGCAAGATATCATTGGGAAGCAGGAACCTTGGGGAGCGCGAGGACATGTCCGGAGGAGATAGACATCCCCTCCATAGCCTTGTCATACACAGGTCGTACAAAAAGTACATCGGCCATAATACCTTTATGTACTCTAAAGTCTTTTAATTGGTTCATACATCAGTAGATAGGGGTTGTGAAAAGGGTTTATGAGTTATAAGATTGAGGAGGTAGGCCCCTCTCTCTCGACAAGCTTGTATGAATATTGGCAGCTTTGCCATTTGATAATTAATCGCCTAGTTGGGCGTTTTCAATGATTTTTTTTGCTGTGGACTCAAAGGAGTCCAGACTGCATAGGGGTGTAGTCAGATTGTTTTTTTTTTTGCTTAGGCAGCAGCTGTTCTAGTTGAAAGTGGGTTAGTTAAAAACTACCAAGAGGCTTCCTCAATTTTGTAGTCCAAATGGGGGACACAGAATTGCAGGTTATGAGCCCACCCTTTAGGGTGCCTATATTCAACGGATCTGGATCCATCTACTGGGAAGCCATGATGACAAAGACATTGTGTGAAAAGTGATACTAGGGTTTTCTTAGTGGACAAGTGAATCATCCATCTCAGGTAACTCCACCAGGGTTTGGAGGAGTGAGGTTTTTTTGCAACAGAGGAGACATATGATGGAAGAGTAGTATGTTCGAAAAGGGGAAAGGAAAGGAGATATCTCTCACTCCTATCACCACGCCACCCGGGGCGGTGGCGATAAAGACTAAGGAAAATGATATTCAAATGTGGGAGTACACCAATATGACTGCCAGGTATTTCAATTTGAGGAACCTCAATCAAGCTTTGGCGACCTCTCATCTTCACATCTTCAAGGCCGAGGAGTTGTGGATGACTTAATTAGAGATTTATAGAGTTGGTACCATTCGGAAGCTCCACCTGGTTGAGGAAAGGTTCACGAGTTATACTAACAAAGGAGGGAAGATGTTAGACTACTGTAATGATCTCTCTTGTCTGTACATGGAGATGGAAAGTGCCGGATGGAAAGGCAAATTGAAGATGAAAGTTAACACCCTCATCATGAAGCTGCTTGAGGAGTATGAAAACATAGTGTACCGAGTGCAAGAAATGGAAGATAGTTCTTGGAAGTGGAAACGTGGTCCGCATGATACTCGTGTACGAGAACACCATCCAGATCCGCAGAAGAGGAAAGAGCGTTCAAGCTCTAGCTAGCGGAACTGAGCCTTGGAGGAAGGATCCGAAGAAGCCATACAACATCTTCAAAGGGGATCAATCCGGAGAACCCAAACCTCCAAAGGGTCTTTGCCATTTCGACAAAAAGTCGGGACACTTCATAGCTGATTGCATTAAACTGTCGCAGCTGAGGCTACATGAAAACCGTGGACGGGGTTCTTCCGGAGGGAAGAAGAAGGCACTTGTGGTCACATAAGTGAATGAGAGAAGGAGGAGGACGAGTCTTCTGAGGAGGAGGATGGCGAGCTTCTCCTTAAAGAGAATTTGGAGGAGAAGCAGATTCGTCATGAACACAAGTGTTCTCTTGGAGCCATTCGGGAAGCTTCAGAGGAAGGATGGATTATCGATTCAGGTGCATCCATGCATATGTACCGTGACAAGCACCTCTTCACTAAGCTAAGAAAGATCCCTACAGTAGAAATAGAATATGGGGATGGGATAGTAGTTACCACAGATCTAGTGGGCTCGCTAGATCTGAAAGTTTTAGTGGAGGGCAAGACTTCTATACTCACCTTCTTAGATGTGCTCTACATTCCTCAGCTGAGTAAAAATCTTGTGTCTACTTCTGTATTAGATGAAAAGGATTTTGATACCTTCACTAGAAAGGGAGTCTTTAGAGCTAAGTACGAAGATCAAGTCTACTTCACAGCAGATAAGGGTAGCCAAGGAATGTTTAGGCTTAACCTGAGTAATGAAAAGAAGAGTGCTTACTATGGTGGTGTCCCAAGCTTGATGATCTCGAATAAGCGGTTTGGGCATGTGCATTTTGAAAGGCTCAGGGAAATGAAGAACCTGAGTGTAGTACAAAGCATTCAGTTTGGGGATACTATAATGATGGATGATTGTAGTGGCTATGCCGAAGGTAAGGCTCACAAACTCCCCTTTCCCAAAACTGCCACATATAGAGGTGAGAAAGTACTAGATCTGGTCCACACAGATATCTGGGGACCAGCAAGAGTACCTTCGGTTGGGGGGAAGAGGTATATGCTCACAATTATTGATGATTGGTCTAGATATTCTACAGTCTACTTCCTAAAAACAAAGTCTGAAACACCAAAGTACTTCAAGTAATACCAAGCCTGGAGTGAGAAGTTGCACGGAACCCCCATTAAGCGATTAAAGAATGATAATGGGGGATAGTAAACCTCTAACCAATTTGAGGAATACTTGAAAGATGAGGAAGTTCAACATCAAAAACTATACCAAATAATCTAGAAGAAAATGGGGTAGTTGAAAGGTTGATCTGGACTTTGGGAGATAGTGTGTGTAGTATGTTGGCAGATAAGAAAATACGAAGAAGATTTTGGGTAGAAGGCATGAACTGTGCTAATTACATTAAGAATATAGTCCTCACTACAGCCATTAAAGGAATGACACCTTATGAGATATGGGTTGGAAGGAAACCGGATATTTCTCCCTTGAAAGTGTTTGGTAATCAAGTTTACAGTCTTGACACATATAAATTAAACTAAAATCTAGATGCTAATGGGAAACTAGGATATTTTGTGGGATATGATGAGGATGTCAAGGGATATAGAGTCTATGACTTGGCTAAACAAGATATCATTCTGGTGAAGCATCTCGTTGTCATGGATGAAGATAAGTCTTTTGATCCCTTGAAATATACTAAAAAAATCAGAATCAGTTTTGAGTCTGAGAGTGAGGAAGACTTAGATCTTCCCAGAAGAGACACAAGTGAAAGCGTGATTACAGATTCAAGGGAGATCCAAGATGGGGGATATATACCGCAATCTCCTCACATTTTGACACACTCTCAAGAGAGAGAGGAAGAGGAGCCAGAACCGGCTTCCATAGATATGGGAGCCGATGAAACAGTAAGGGGGACCTCGAGCCTTCCCTCCATTCGAGCTTCAAACTTTGAGGGAGGACGGAGGAGCACAAAAGACTACAAGAAAAACAGCCTGCTCACAAGGTAACGAAGCTATCTCACCCACATGATCCTCAGTCATACTCGGAGGCAATGGACAGTCCGAAGAAAGACCAAATGGTCAGAGGTATAAATGATGAGATGACTTCCATCATGGAAGCTAATACTTGGGAGCCGGTGGACTGTCCTCTTGACAAATAGCCTATAGGGTGCAAATGGGTATTTAACTTGAAACTACACCTAGATAAAACCATAGAGAGATATAAGGCTCGGTTGGTAGCAAAACGGTTCACCCAAAAAGAGGGGATAGATTATGAGGAGTCTTTTGCTCCAGTGGTTCGGTTTCCATCTGTAAGGATTCTCCTTAGCCTAGCTGCAGCGGAAGACATGGAAATTCACCATATGGATAACAAGATTGTTTTCCTCAACGGTAAACTAGAGGAAGAAATCTTTATTTGACAACCAAAGGGATTTATAGAGGAAGGAGAAGAAAGCAAAGTTTGCAAGCTCATAAAGTCTTTATATGGACTGAAGCAGGCTCCCAGACAATAGAACAAGAAACTAGATGAGTTTCTCACCAGTTTGGGATATATTCGGATCAATTCTGACCATTCTATTTATATGTTTGAGGAGAATGGTGTGATTTTTATTGCAATTTATGTGGATGATTTGCTGGTGTTAAGTAAATCTATGGAGAAGATCAATAAGTTAAAGAAAGATCTTAGAAGTAGATTTGACATGAAGGATTTAGGGGAGGCAAAATATATTTTGGGGATTCAAATAGAAAGAGATAGAGGGAAGAGAATAATCAGACTTACTCAGAAATAAGCTATCGAAAATATGCTTGAGACATTTCAGATGGAAAAGGCAAACAATTGTACCATTCCCATGGACTTGAAGAAAGTAAGTGATCAGAGTGTAGAAGGAAGAGTGATAATACTACATGATCTGATGAGTCCAGAAGAGAGACAATTTATGAATTCCATTCCTTATAGACAGGTTGTAGGAAGCTTGATTTACTTTTTGAATTGTACGAGACTGGACATAGCAGCAGCAGTTGGAGTCCTCAGTAGAAGTCTTAATGATCTTAGAAAGAGAGACTGAGAGGCAACCAAGAGAGTCATGAGATACTTGGTGGGAACAAGGGATTTATAGTTGCATTTGGGAGGGGAGAACACTGACATCACTACTTGGAGTGATGCCAGTTATGGGTATGCACCTATGAGAAGATGCACTTCAGGGTATGTATTAAATGTTGGGGAAGGTGCTTGCTGTTGGAGTAGCAATCAACAAAAGGTGGTTGTTCAGTCCACTTTGGAGGCTGAGTATATGGCCTCTTGTTCTGCTGTGAAAGAGCTTATGAGGGTCAAGTCTTTATTGCAAGAATTGGGGTATATGAAGAAGGGAGTGCATGAAGTGTTTTGTGATAATCAGACTGCAATTGCAATTGCAACCAATCTAAAAAATCATTTTAAGGCTAAACATTTGGATATAAGATTGAGTTTTGTGAGGGAAAAGGTTGAAAACAAATTTGTGAATCTTGTGTATAGAGGTGATGGGGAAATGGTAGGTTATATGATGACAAAACCTGTGCCCTCTCCCAAGTTAAGATATTACAAAGAAAAATGTGGGTTAAAAGAGAAACTAAAATTAGACTAGAAAATAAGGGGAGTGTTGAAATCACTATATTTAGGAGAGATATTTTCTAGGTCTTAATTGATTAGAATAGCTAAAAGAAAAAGCATAAGCAGCCTCTCTCCACCTTCTCTATTTAGCCCCCATACTTGTTGTAGTCACAGAAAGAGAGAGAGGGCGGTGGAGCCATGGCTACCTCAGCCCCATAGGGAGGACTAAAGAGTTACCTAAGTCACTCTCAACAAAAAAGTTGAGTCTTGCAAGACTCGAACCTCCGACCGGCAGAGCAAGGTGTAGCCGTCAACTCTTACTAGTCTCTCGTAATAGTCCGTTAGGATACATAGGTTTTGATAGCTATTAAAACAATAGCTAGATAATTAATTCGATTATCGGAATAACAAATTAAGACAATAAAAACTAGTTGAGTTTTAGTACGCACGAAACAAACGTACGAGACATTTGTTATTTTGAACGGCTAGCATTAAAAGTTGATTTGGATCTGACGGCCGTCATCATCGCCGAGATCCCAGAATGACCGCTTAATCGGTTTTTGGACGTGACATGACGTGTCGACACGTGGCAAGATATCATTAGGAAGCGGGAATCCCGGGGAGCGCGAGGACAAGTCTGGAGGAGACAAACGTCCCCTCCATGGCCTTGTCGTACACAAGCCGTACAGAAAGTACATCGGCACTAGTACCATTCTATACTGTACATTTTTCTGATTGGTTTGTACATCAGTAGGTAGGGGTTGTAAGAGGGGTTTAGGACTTAGAGGATTAAGGAGGTAGCCGCCTTTCTGCCGACAAGCTTGAATAAGTATTAGCATATTTGCCATTTGATAATTAATCGCATGGTTGAACGTTTCCAGTGATTCTTTTTGCTGTGGACTCGGGGAGTCTAGACTGCATAGGGGTGCAGTTAGATTGTCTATTTGTCTTCTTGGGTAGCAACTATTCTAATTGAAAGTGGGTTAGTTAAAAACTACCTAAGGGCTTCCTGAATTTTGCAGTCCAAATGGGGGACAAAGAATTATACGCTGACAGATCATAGCATTCATAGCAGTCATAACAGTCAGAGTAGTCATAGCACTCACAGCAGAGTCATAGCAACTATAGCAGTCTGCGCAAAAAAGGTGTTCTGAACTTTAGTCAGTTTGTGTGAAGATAAGTTGACGGGGACATAATTTAGTGAGTATGCAACTCCAAAGAGAGTATACAGATTTGGTGCACTTCAGGCACACGTGTCGGTCCGTGAGAGAGTCAAGTTTGGTTATTCTACAAAAAAGGGTACAGTTTCATTTGAGGACCGAAGTTACTGAAACTCTGAGACCTCCATAAGTCCTCAGAGTAGACAGCTTCCAAGAAGCCTCTAGGATAATCCTGACCCCTTTGTGTTCCAACAAAAATAACTGCCACCCTGGCAAACAAAATTTTTTTTTTTAATCTCTGAATTTGCTCCCCTGAGCAGTAAGTTATGGAGGGTCAAAGTTGACCTTTTATACAGAAGCTCTCTAGGAGAGAGGGTCCTATCTTCTAAATTTTTCTAAGTCCTATCTCTCTCACAGACTCTATCTACTGATGTACGGAACCAATCAGAATTGAGTTCCGTACGCAAAAGTACAGCTGCCGGTGTACTTTATGTACGGACATTGTACGACATGGCCAAAATGTCGACACATGTCAAATCCGGATTCGGTGCCATAATCTCCGGAGATTCCAC
>JBBHKE010001730.1:31434-44997 GCA_037447655.1 Zygnema cylindricum
CACCCTTGGAAAGAATCCCACCATTTTTTTACGAACAGTGCTGAAGCATTTTTTTACCACCCTAAGAAAGGTTCCCACAGTTCAGATTGAGTATGGGGATAAGAGAGTAGTTACCAACGATCTAGTGGGCTCGGTAGATCTGAAAGTCTTAGTGGAGAGTAAGACTTATATACTCACCTTCTTAGATGTACTTTACAATCCTCAGATGAGTAAAAATCTTGTCTCTACGTCTATATTAGATGACAAAGAGTTTGATACCTTCACAAGAAAAGGAGTCTTTACAACCAAGTATGGGGATGAGGTCTACATCACGGCAAATAAAGGTAGGCAAGGAATGTTTAGGCTTAACGTGAGTAATGAAAAGAAGAATGCTTACTATGTTGGTGTTCCAAAGTTGATGATTTGGCATAAGCGGTTGGGGCATGTGCATTTTGATAGGTTGAGGGAAATGAAGAAGCTTGGTGTAGTAGAGGCATTCAGTTTGGAGATAATGAAATTGTGGATTATTGTAGTGGTTGTGCCCAAGGTAAGACTCACAGACTTCCGTTTCCAAAAGGCGCCACTTATAGAGGTGAGAAAGTACTAGATCTAGTCCACACAGATATCTGGGGACCTGCAAGAGTACCTTCGGTTGGAGGGAAAACGTTTATGCTGACAATAACCAATGACTGATCCACATATTTTAGAGTCTAATTCTTAAAAACAAAGGCTAAAACACCAATTTATTTCAAAGAATATAAAGTTTGGAGTGAGAAATTGCGCGTAACACACATTAAGAGAATAAAGAGTGATAATGGAGGAGAGTATACTTCTAACGAATTTGAGGAGTATTAGAGGGATGAGGGAGTTCATCATCAAAAAACTGTGCCGCATAATCCAGAGCAAAATGGGGTAGCTGAGAGGTTGAACCGGACTCTAGGAGATAGTGTATGGAGTATGTTGTCAGACAAGAAGATAGGAAAAAGATTTTGGGTAGAATGCATGAACTGTGCTAACTACTTAAAAAATAGAGTCCTTACTTTAGTTGTGAAAAGAATGACACCTTATGAGAGATGGGTTGAAAGAAAACCATATATTTTTCACTTGAAAGTATTCGGTAGTCAAGTTTACAGTCTTCATACGGATAAGAAAAACTGGAAACTACATGCTAACGGAAAACCACGATATTTTGTGGGATATGATGAGGATGTCAAGGGATATAGAGTCTATGACTTAGCAAAGCAAAATATCATTCTGGTAAAATACCTAGTTGTCATAGATGAAGGGAAGTCATTTGATCCCTTCAAATATACCAAGAAAATAAGAATAAGTTTTGAGTCTGAGAGTGAGGAGGACTCTGTTCTTCCCGAAAAGGACATAAGTGAAACTGTGATTGTAGATTCAGGGGAGATCGAAGATAGAGGAGATATATCGTAAGCTCTTACGCACTCCGAGGAGACAGAAGAGGAGGAATAGGAACCGCCTTCCATTGATAGGGGAGCCGATGAGACACTGAGGAGAAATCCGAAACTTCCCTTCATTCCAGCTTCGGATTTTGAAAGAGGACGAAGAAGCATAAAAAGGATACAAGAAAAACAGGCCGCCCACAAGGTAATTAAGTTGTCTCACCTTGATGAGCCTCAATCATACTCGGAGGTAGTGAACAGTCTCGAGAAAGAGAGATGGGTTAGAGCCATAAATGATTAAATGTCTTCCATCATGGAAGACAATACTTAGATTTGGATTTTTGACATGAAGGATTTAGGGGAGGCAAGGTATATTCTGGGAATTCAAATGGAAAGAGATAGGTAGAAAAAGATTATCAGATTAACTCTGAAAGAAGCGATAGGAAATATGCTTGAGAAATTCCAAAGGGAAAAGGCAAACAGCTGTACCACTCCCATGGACTTGAAGAAAGTAAGTGATGGGAGTGTAGAGGGTGGAGTGATAATCTTAGATGACCAGATGAGTCTAGAAGAGAGATAGTTTATGAAGTCTATTCCTTACAGGCAGGTTGTAGGGAGTCTAATCTACTTTATGAATTGTACCAAGCCGGACATAATTGCAACAATTGGAATTTTGAGTAGGAGTCTTAACGATCCTAGAAAGAGAGATTGGGAGGCGACCAAAAGAGTCATGAGATATTTGGTAGGAACCAGGGATTTGTGGTTGCATTTCCGAGGGGAGCACACTGACATCACTACTTGGAGTGATGATAGTTATAGGGATGCACTTATGAGAAGATGCACTTCTGGATATGTATTGTATGAGGGGGAAGGTGCTTACCGTTGGAGTAGCAAGCAACAAAAGGTGGTTGCTCAGTCTACTATGGAGGTTGAGTACATGGCCTCTTGTTCTGCTGTAAAAGAATTTATTTGGGTCAAGTCCTTGTTGCAAGAAATGGGGTATATGAAGAAGGGAGTGCATGAAGTCTTCTGTGATAATCAGGCTGCCATTGCAATTGCAGCAAATCTAAAACATCACTTCAAAGCTAAGCATATGGACATAAGATTGAGTTTTATGAGAGAAAAAGTTGAAAATAAGATTGTGAGCCTTATATATAGATCTGATGAGGAAATGGTGGCGGATATGATGACAAGGCCGATGCCCTCTCCCTAGTTGAAATATTTCAGAGAAAAGTGTGGGCTAAAAAAAAAAAAAAAATTAGACTAGAAAATAAAGGGAGTGTTGAAATTAGTAGTTTATACTTAGTATTTTCTAGTTCTAAATAGGTCAGTGAAAATATAAAAAAGGAAGAGACTGACAGAGACGGACTGTTTGTCTTCGCCTCCTCTCTCTAGCCTCCATACTTGTTGTAGTCATTGAAAGATAGAGAGGGTGGTGGAGCCATGGTTGCCTTAGCTCCACAGGCAAGACTAAAGAGTGACATAAGTCACTCTCAACAAAAAGGTTGAGTCTGGCAGAACTCAAACCTCCGACCGGCAGAGCGAGGCGTAGCCATCACCTATAACTGGTCTGTCGTTGAAGTTCGTGACCATACATGGGGTAAGATATTTATTAGAACATGAATGTTATTATTAGTCCGATTAACGGAACTACGGATAGGGAACATAAAAACAGATTAGATTCAGTGCGTGCATCAAATCGGCCTCACGAAACAAAAGAATCAAACATTTATTTTGACAGCGCATAGTGAAAGTCGGTCTTCATCCAACGGCGCTAATCATTGCCAAGGTCCCATAAAGGTCACTTTGGTGGCTTTCAAACTAGCGTGACCTGGTAATACGTGGCAAGATAGAATTTAGCAGCGGGAATCCCGACGACATGAGGACTGGTCAGGAGGCAACACGCGTCCACTCCATGGCCTTGTGGTACATAGGCCGCATAGATACTACATCGGATAATATACTTTTTGTACTTTACATTCTCCTGATTGGAGCGTACTTCGGTAGATAGGGGTTGTGAGAGGGGTTTTCGGACTTAGGGGATTTGGTTAGGTATAACCTCTCTCCAAGAGAGCTTATACAAAATTGGCATCTTTGGTGCCTAATAACTAATCGGCTGGTTGGCTGTTTTCATAGTTTCTTTTTGCTACGGACTCACAGGAGTCCAAGCTGCACAAGGGTGCACTCAAATTCTCATTTAGTACGCTGGGGCAGCTTTGGCTGAAGTTGAAAGTGGATTAGTCAAACACTTCTTAGAGGCTTCCGAATTTTGTGGTTCAATGGAGAATATCGAATTGCAAGAGAGGGAGAGGGAGAGGGAGAGGGAGAGGGAGAGGGAGAAGGAGAGAGAGAGGGAGGAAAGAGGGAGGGGGAGAGGGAGAGGTAGAGGGAGAAGGAGAGGGAGAGCAATAGGGAGAGTGAGAGGGAGAGGGAGGGAGGGGAGGGGGAGGAGGGAGGCGGAAGGGGAGGGAGGGGAGGGAGGGGAGGGGGAAAAAGAGGGGGAGAGGGAGGGGGGAAGGAGGGGGGGGAGGGGGAAGGGTAGGGGGAGGGGGGAGGGGTGATGAAAAGAGAGGTATTTTGTAGTCTTTCTTGTGACCTTACTGCAGCCCTCATACTTGTCATAGTCATTGAGGACCTGCACGCAGCCATGGTTGCCTCTTGCAACTAACGAGACAAGCAGATCACTAGTATAGTTTTCTGCTAAATGTAGACTGTGAATTGTGGGACTTGATCCAGTGATCTCCGGATGACCGCCGTACCGACTAGCCATCCCCCTTATCCGGTAGGTCTTGAAGTAATCGATATACGCATTAAGCGCGATATTTAATTGAAGATGTACAGCGCCGGATATTCCATTTAACTATTTACGGGATGATTTATGCATGGAAACATACCTATCCGCACGAAATTGGTACCGCACGAAATATACGAATCGACATTTAATTTCGACGGACAAAATCAAATGTTCGGCTTTGATCAAACGGCTCACAGTGGAGCCCGAATGCCGAAATAGCAGTTTGGCAGTTTGCAGACCAGATGTCGGCGGATGACACATGGCAACATATGGTTGAACAGCGGATATCATGGGAGGAGCAACTACGGCTCCGGAACTAACACCCGTCAGCAGACACGCCATACCGTACTATGGCCGTACAAGAAGTACAGCGGTACTTGTACCTTCTTGTACCTTTTTGTACTTTATAGTCATGTGATTGGTCGAGTACCCTAGTAATAGGTTTAGAGAGGTAGCTTAGGACTTCGAATATTTTTGGTGTTTTAGCCTTTCTCCCAGAGTGAACTTGTATTTATGGACCAACTTTGGTCAGCCGTGACTTAATGCTCAGGGGAGCAATTTCAGTGATTCTTTTTGCAGCGGACTCAAGGGAGTCTAGGCTACACAAAGGTGTAGTCGGTCAAAGTTTTTGCGTCCTAGGGTGGGACTTATTTATTGTCAAAGTCAAAATTGCATTTACTATCCTAAAGGCTCACATAAGCTGGACATTTTGTGTACCAATGGAGGTCACAAAATTACAGGTTATGGGCCCACCCCCTAGGGTGCCCATTTTTAATGTAAAAGGGTTCATTTATTGGGAAACCATGATGAGGGGTGCACTGTTTGAAAAACGGCTATGGGGCATTGTGAGTGGCCGTGTGCGTCGACCATCCGCAAAATTGGGAGTTCCACCAGGATTTGGAGGATCTCGGTTCACAAGAAGATCTGCGGGGGCAGAGGAGGTAGAAGATGTTGGAGAAAGCATCGTGTTGGACACAGGGAAGAAGAAGAAGAAGTAGAAACTCACACCGATGGCTACTGGATCGGCTCCTGTAGCAGATGCTTAGAAAACTGAGGCAAATGATACCGAAATCTAGGATTTCAACAACACTATGGCGATTTATTTTATTCTCGAGCCTCTCACTCAGAGAGTGGCTACACCTCATCTTCATGTGGATAGGGCTAACGAGTTATGGGAAGCTCTTGTCAACATTTACAAGAGTGGTACGATTCAGAGCAAAAGCTAGCAGGTCAAAAGGTACAGGCATATGTGTACAAAGGGGGAAAGATGTTAGATTTTTGTAATGACTTCGCTAGGTTATTCATGGAGTTGGAGAGTGCAGGGAAAAGGGAGACCGAGAAAGAGAAGGTGAACACTTTGTAAATGAAACTCCTAGATGATTAGGAGAACATTGCTAACAGGGTTCAGGATTTGTCAGATCATCTTTGGATTTTGAATTCCGTTGTGGGGATGATTTTGGTTCGAGAAAGCACTATTGAGATTCATAGGGGAGGAAAGAGAGTTCAAGCATTGGAAACTGGTACTAATTGGGGGGATAAGGATTCCAAGAAACCTTATAGGAACTTTGGTGGAGGAGGAAGAGGAAACCATGACGGATCTGGACCGAGTGCTCCAAAGGGGCTTTGCCATTTATGTAAGAAGCCGAGACACTACATGGCGGAGTGCACTAAGTTGACGAAGTTGATATTGAAGGAGGAATCGTTGGAAAACCCCGCAAGGAAAAAGAAGGGGTTTGCGGCGACACTAGTCGTGGGAGAGGATGCTGATGATGACGATGGAGAACTTCTCCTCAATGAGGAGTTAGAGTTGAAAGGTGAGCCGGAGATTCTAAGGAGGCAAAAGTGTGCTTTGGGTGAAAGAAGCTCCGAAGAATGATGGATCATTGATTCAGGAGCCTCTATGCATATGTGTAGAGAAAAACCATTGTTTACCAAAATGAGAAAGATCCGTTCTGTAGAGATAGAGTATGGGGATGGAAGAATAGTGACCACCAAATCAGTGGGATTAGTGGATCTTAGAGTCTTAGTTGATGGAAAGACATCTATAGTCACATTCTCTGATATTCTTTTTATTCCAGAGTTGAACAAGAATCTAATCTCTACGTCAGTCTTAGATGATAAGGGCTTTAAGACTAGTACTAAGAAAGGAGTATTTGTTGCTAGCTATGAGAATGAAGTGTACTTCACAGCTGAAAAGGGTAGCCAAACAATATTTAGGCTGGATTTGAGTAATGGAAAAACGGGATTTTACTATGCTGGTGTAAGTGATTTGATGATGTGGCATAAAAGATTGGGACATGTGCATTTAGATAAATTGAAGGACATGAATAAAATGGGTGTAGTTGAGGGCATATATTTTGGAGAAAATGAGACTTTGGATGATTGTAGTGGGTGTGCTCAAGGAAAAGCCCACAGATTGCCTTTTCCAAAAGCCGCAACATATAAGGGTGAAAAGGTTTTATATTTGGTTCACACTGACATACGGGGACCGGCCAAAGTGCCATCAGTTGGAGGGAACAGATTTATGCTTACTATCACTGATGATTAGTCTAGATACTCTAGAGTATATTTCTTGAAAAACAAATCTGAGGCTTCGGCTTATTTTAAGGAATATAAATCATGGAGTGAAAGGCTTCATGAGACACCTATAAAGAGAGTGAGAAGTGATATTGGGGGGGAATTCACTTCTAATGAGATTGAGGATTACTTGAAAGAGGAAGGGGTTCAACACCAAAAGACTGTCTCAAAGAACCCAGAACAAAATGGTGTAGCCGAGAGACTAAATTGGACATTAAGTGATAGTGCTCGTAGTATGTTGACAGATAAAAAGATAAGGAAAAGTTTTTGGGCAGAAGCTATGAATTGTGCTATCTATCTCAAAAATAGAGTCCTTACCTCAGCTGTAAAAGGTCAAACACCTTATGAAACATGGACCGGGAAAAAACCTAACATATCACACGTAAAGGTGTTTGGAAGTCAAGTGTTTAGTTTAAACAAAGAAAAATCTGATTGGAAGCTAGATGTTAAAGGAAAGTCGGGATACTTACTTGGGTATGATGAGAACGTAAAAGGGTATAGAGTTTAT
Organism: Zygnema cylindricum; assembly: GCA_037447655.1. Taxonomy (NCBI): domain Eukaryota; kingdom Viridiplantae; phylum Streptophyta; class Zygnematophyceae; order Zygnematales; family Zygnemataceae; genus Zygnema; species Zygnema cylindricum. The sequence goes on from JBBHKE010001730.1 coordinate 38,699, forward strand.
GATCTCGGAAGAGAAGACATAATTCTAGTAAAACTCTTAATAGTTATGGATAAAGGAAAATCCATAGATCCCTTTAAATACACTAAACCGGTCAGAATTAGAATTGAATCCGAAAGTGAGTTAGATGCAGATTCTACTAACCGAACTCCGGTTCAGCCTGACTGTGAAGAGGAAGAGAAAAATTTGACCGAGAGTGAACCTCTCTTGAAGTCACAACTTCCGATTCAAAACGAGGAAGAAAACAAGGAAACACCGGAATGGACGATGAACGACCGGAGATGGACTCCACGGACAGGGGAGAAGGTGAAGTTGTTCGGAGAAACCCAAGATTACCCTCCATCCCAGCGTCAAAATTTGAAGGAAGAAGGAGAATTAGCAAGAGACTTCAAGAGAGACAAGTGAACAACAAGGTAACTAAGCTGTCACATTTGAGCGAACCCCAGACTTACCCAGAAGCACTTAATAGTCCAAAAGGTGGTAGATGGGTGACAGTTATTAATGATAAGATGGCTTCCATTATGGAAGCAAACACTTGGGAGTTGGTGGATTGTCCTCTGGATAAAAGACCAATAGGATGCAAGTGGGTATTTAAGTTGAAGCTCAATCGAGATAACACTATCGAGCGATACAAAGCCAGATTAGTGGCAAAAGGGTTCACACAGAAGGAGGGAATCGATTATGAGGAGACATTTGCTCCAATTGTTAGATTCCCCTCCGTCCGGATTCTACTTAGTCTCGCGGCAACGGAAGACATAGAAGTGCACCAGATGGACATCAAAACCGCTCTCTTACACGAAGAATTGGAAGAAGAGATATTCATGTGACAACCGGAAGGATTTGTGGAGAAAGGAGATGAAAGCAAGGTGTGCAGATTGATAAAGTCCTTTTATGGACTAAAGCAAGCTCCACGCAAATGGAACAAAAAGATGGACGAGTTTTTGACAAGTTTGGGATATATCCGAATCAGTTCGGACCATTCCATCTACTTATTTGAGAAAGAGGAAGGTATAATTTTCATTGCCATATATGTTGATGATTTGCTTATTTTGAGTAAATCAATGGTGAAAATTAATAGATTGAAAAAGGATCTAAAGAGTAGATTTGAAATGAAAGGTTTGGGGGAGGCAAAGTACATTTTGGGAATTCAAATGGAGAGGGATAGAGAAAAGAAAAGAATTAGACTAACTAAAAAGGAAGCAATTGGGAATATGCTTGAAAAATTTCAAATGAAAAAGCAAATTGTTGTATGACTCCAATAGACTTAAAGAAGGGAAATGAGGGGAGCTCAGAGGAGGGAGTCTTCATCTTGGATAATGAGCTAGGACTTGAGGAAAGCAAGTTTATGCAAACTATTCCGTACAGACAAGTTGTCGGTAGTTTGATCTACTTTATAAACTGTACTCGTCCTGATATAGCTGCAGCTGTGGGAGTATTAAGTAGGAGTCTGAATGATTCTAGGAAGAATGATTGGGAAGCGGCCAAAAAGGCCATGCGGTATTTGGTAGGAACGAGAGATTTGGGGTTGCATCTAGGGGATAATATTAACATCACTACTTAGAGTGATGCCAGTTATGGGAATGCTCCGATGAGGAGGTGTACTTCTGGGTATGTGTTCTATGTTGGGAATGGGGCTTGCTGTTGGAGCAGTAAGCAACAAAAGGTGATTGCTCGGTCCACCATGGAGGCTGAGTATATGGCTTTTTGTTTAGCTGTGAAAGAATTAATGTGGGTGAAATCTTTGCTTCAAGAATTGGATACATGAAGAATGGAGTAAAAAAGATATTTTGTGACAATCAAGCTGTGATTGCAATTGCAGCAAACCCTAAGTGTCATTTTAAAGCAAAACACATGGATATTCTTTTCAGCTTTGTTAGGGAGAAAGTTCATAATAAAATCATTAGTTTGCAATATAGACCAGATGGTGAGATGGTAGCAGATATGATGACTAAACTGGTTCTTTCTCCTAAATTGATATTTTGTTGGGAGAAGTGTGGACTGAAGCAAAAGATAGAATAGAAAATAAAGGGAGTGTTGAAAAGAGAGGTATTTTGTAGTATTTCTTGTGACTTTACTACAACCCTCATACTTGTCGTAGTGACTGAGGACCTGCAGGCAGCCATGGCTGCCTCTTGCAGCTAAGGAGACAGGCAAATCACTAGTATAGTTTTTTGCAAATGTGGACTGTCAATTGTGGGACTAGATCCTGTGATCTCTGGATGATAGCCGTACGGACTAGCCGTCAGCCTTATCCGGTAGGTCTTGAAGTAATCAATATACGCATTAAGCGCGATATTTATTTAAAGATGTACAGCCCCAGATATTTCATTTAACTATTTACGAAATGATTTTTGCATGGAACCATACCGGTCCTCACGAAATCGGGACCGCACGAAATATACGAATCGACATTTAATTTCGACAGATGAAATCAAATGTCCGGGTCTGATCGAACGGCTCACAGTGGAGCAAGAATGCCGGAATAGCAGTTTGGTGGTTTGGAAACCAGATGTCGGCGGATGACACGTGGCAACATATGGTTGGACAGCGGAATTTCACGGGAGGAGCAACTACGGCTCCGGAACAGACACGCATGAGCGGACCGGCCATGCTGTACGATGGCCGTACAAGAAGTACAGTGGTACTTGTACCTTCTTCTACTTTACAGTCATGTGATTGATCGAGTACCCTAATAATAGGTTTAGAGAGGTAGCTTAGGACTTGGAATATTTTTGGTGTTTCAGCCTCTCTCCTAGAGGGCACTTGTATTTATGGACTAACTTTGGTCAGCCATAACTTAATGCTCAAAGGAGCAATTTTTGTGATTTTTTTTGCAGCCGACTCAGGGGAGTGAAACCTACACAAAGATATAGTTGGTCAGATTTTTTGCTTCCCACGGAAGACTTTATTCATTTTCAAATTCAAAAGTGCATATACTATCCTAGAGGCTTCACATAAGCTGGACATTCTCTGTACCACTGGAGGTCACAAAATGACAAGGGGGATAGGGAGAGGGAGAAAGAGAGAGAGGGAGAGGGGGAGGGGGAGGGGGAGGGAGATGGAGAGAGGGAGGGGGAGATGTTCAATTAGTAGTTTTTACTTAGTATTTTCTAGTTCTAAATAGGTTAATGAAAACATAAAAAAGAAAGAGACGGATAGTCTATCTCCACCTCCTCTCTCTAGCCCCGATATTTGTTGTATTCACTGAAAGATAGAGAGGGTGGTGGAGCCATGGCTGCCTTTTAAAGAGTGACATAAGTCACTCTCAACAAAAAGGTTGAGTCCGGCAGGAATCAAACCTCTAACCGGCAGAGCGAGGTGAAGCCGTCAGCTCTAACCGGTCTGTCATTGAGGTTCGTTACCATACATGAGGTAAAATATTTATTTGAACATTAATATTATCATTACTCTGATTAACGGCACTACGGATAGGGAACATAGAAATATATTAGATTCAGTGCGTGCATCAAATCCATCGCACAAAACAAATGAATCAGACATTAATTTCGACGGCGTATATTGAAAGTCGGTCTTCATCCGACAGCGCTAATCATCGCTGAGGTCCCGAAATGGTCACTTTGGCGGCTTTCGGACGTGGCGTGACCTAGTGATACGTGGCAAGATAGAATTGAGCAGCGGGAATATCGAGGACATGAGGACTGGTCAAAAGGCGACTCGCGTCCACTCCATGGCCTTGTCGTATACAGGCCGCACAGAAAGTACATCCAACACGATACTTTTTGTTCTTTACATTCTCTTGATTGGAGCCTATTTCGGTAGATACGGGTTGTGAGAGGGGTTTTTGGACTTAGGGGATTTGGTTAGGTAAAATCTCTCTCCAAGAGAGCTTTAGGGGATTTGGTTAGGTTAAATCTCTCTCCAAGAGAGCTTGTATAAAATTGGCATCTTTGGTGCCTCATAACTAATCCGATGGTTGGCCGTTTTTAGTGATTCTTTTTGCTACACACTCAGGGGAGGCCAAGCTGCACAAAGGTGTAGTTAGATTATCATTTTGTTTGCAGGGATAGCTTTGCCTGAGGTTCAAAGTGGGTTGGTCAAACACCATGTAGAGGCTTCCTGGATTCTATGGTCCAATGGAGGACACAGAATTGCAAGTTATAGGCCCATCCTCTAAGGTGCCCATATTCAACGTTTTTGGGTTCATTTATTGGGAAGCCATGATGAGAGGGGCTTTGTGTGAAAAACGATACTGGGGTATCGTCAGTGGACAAGTGAAACGTCCACCTCACGGAACTCCACCAGGATTTCGAGGATTAAGGCTTTTTGCAGCAACGACTGCCTCAGCCAAGGAGGCAGATGATGGGGAAAGCACTGTGTCCAAAAAGGGGAAGGGGAAGTAGACACCTCTTACTCCTATTGCACCTATTGCCACGGCACCCAAAGCAGCGGTCGTGAAGACCGCGGAGAACGACACTCAAATGTGGGAAGACACAAATATGGTTGCGAATAACTTCATTCTAAGGCACCTCACTCAAGCTTTGCCAACCTCTCACCTTCACAATTACAAGGCTGAGGATTTGTGGGTGAGTTTGGTGGAGATACATAGAGTTGGTACCTTTCATGAGCTTCAGTTGGCTGAGCAAAATCTAACTAATTACACTTACAAAGGGGGAAAGATGTTAGACCACTGCAATGATCTCTCTTGTTTGTATATGGAGATGGACAGTGCCGAGTGGACACGTAGAATGAAGATGAAAGTTAACACTCTCATCATGAAGTTAACTTACGAGTACGCGAACATAGTGTATCGAGTACAGGAAATGACGGACAGTTCATGGAAGTGGAATACAGTGGTCCGGATGATACTTGTGCAGGAGAACAAGGTAGAGATTAGGAGAGGAGGAAAGAGCGTTCAAGCTCTAGCTGCCGGAGTGGACCGGTGGGGGAAAGACCTGAAGAAACCGAACAAAGGGGAAATAGATCAGGTTGGAGGACCAAGGCCCCCAAAGGGCCTTTGTCACTTTTGCAACAAGTCGGGACACTTCATAGCGGATTGTGTCAAGTTGTTGAAGTTGAGGCTCCAAGATAACCATATAGGGGGGTTCTTTCGGAGGGAAGAAAAATGCGCTTGTGGTCACAAAAGTGAAAGGAGATTGAGGACGAGCCCTCTAAAGAAGAGGATCGAGGACTCCTTCTTGACAAGAATTTGGAGGAGAAGGAGATTCTTCGAAAACAAAAGTGTGCCCTCGGAGCCATTCGGGAAGCGCCACAAGAAGGATGCATCATCGACTCGGGTGCATCCATGCATATGTGTCGTGACAAGCATTTTTTTACCACCCTAAGAAAGGTTCCCACAGTTCAGATTGAGTATGGGGATAGGAGAGTAGTTACCAACGATCTAGTGGGCTCGGTAGATCTAAAAGTCTTAGTGGAGAGTAAGACTTATATACTCACCTTCTTAGATGTACTTTACATTCCTCGGATGAGTAAAAATCTTGTCTCTACGTCTATATTAGATGACAAAGAGTTTGATACCTTCACAAGAAAGGGAGTCTTTACAACCAAGTATGGGGATGAGGTCTACATCACGGCAAATAAGGGTAGCCAAGGAATGTTTAGGCTTAACGTGAGTAATGAAAAGAAGAATGCTTACTATGTTGGTGTTCCAAAGTTGATGATTTGGCATAAGTGAAATTCTATGGGCTCCATTGCCCACAGAATTCGCAGATCCAAAAGAAGCTAATCTAGATAGTGCCGACTCCAAGTTGATATAAACCCAAATAAATGATCCCTTGACAATAAGAACCCCAATATACCTTCACCCCTGTGAAAAGAAGACCTTCTGTGTGCTCAGTTCCACCACAAAATGCAAAGCTTCAATATGTGTTTTGGACAATATTCCCCACTTTGACTTTCCCACTGAATAAGTGCCACCCTGGCACGCAAAGACTCTGACTGACTACACCCTTGTGTAGCTTGGACTCCCCTGAGTCCGCAGCAAAAAGAATCACTGAATTTGCTCACCCGAGCATTAAGTTATGGCTGGTCAAAGATGACCTTTATAGTTACAAGCTCTCTTAGAGAGAGAGGTACCTAAATATTACTAAGTCTCGGTCTGCCTACTCACGGCTACCTACTATTAAACCCTAGTCCAATAGGAACACTATAAAGTACAAGAAGGTACAATGGGCGATGTACTTATTGTACAACCATTGTACGACAAGGTCTACAAGGTGACACTTGTCATATCGGAAGCCATGGTTCCTCCTCCCATCTTCTCCGGTATCAAATAATGTGGCGCCACGTAGCACCGCGTGACGCTATATCCGTATGCCGCCAAA
>JBBHKE010001730.1:47173-104634 GCA_037447655.1 Zygnema cylindricum
GGAGAGAAAAGTTGCGAGGGAAATAAAAGATCAGATAGAAAACGAAGTCAGGTGTTAAGAGGGATGTTTTATAGTTAAATACTCTTCCTTGGCCAAATCAGTAGTATAGACGATGGTAGAGTGGTAGACCAGAAATAAGGTTTGATTACTAAAATAAGAGTCGAAAGAGGGATTGTTTCGAGTTTTCTTATAGGTACACAAAACGAAATTTTACTACGAATCCCAAACGACGTTAACGTTAACATCGAACTAATAGTGTTTTATAGAAAACAGAAGGTAAGAAGTACATAGGGTTAAGAACTTCGTTTCTAAAGTGGGTGTAATTAAGAAAGTGTCGGCTTGTTCGCAACAAAAGGTTATTGCACAGTCCACCATGGAGGCTGAATATATGGCTTCTTGTTCGGCTGTGAAAGAATTAATGTGGGTGAAATCTTTGCTTCAAGAATTGGGATACATGAAGAATGGAAGACAAAAGATATTTTGTGATAATCAAGCTACAATTGCAATTGCAGCAAACCCTAAGCATCATTTTAAAGCAAAACACATGGATATTCTTTTGAGCTTTGTTAGGGAGAAAGCTGAGAATAAAATCATTAGTTTGGAATAAAGACCAGATGGTGAGATGGTAGCAGATATGATGACTAAACCGGTTCCTTCTCATAAATTGATATTTTGTAGGGAGAATTGTGGACTGAAGCAAAAGATAGACTAGAAAATAAAGGGAGCGTTGAAAAGAGAGGTATTTTGTAGTCTTTCTTGTGACCTTACTACAGCCCTCATACTTGTCGTAGTCACTGAGGACCTGCAAGCAGCCATGGCTACCTCCAGCAGCTAAAGAGACAAGCAAATCACTAGTATAGTTTTCTGCAAAACATAGGCTGACAGTTGTGGGACTTTATCCATACACCTACGGATGACCGCCGTACAGACTAGCCATCCGCCTTTTCCAATAGGTCTTGAAGTACTGATACACGTATTTGACGCGATATTTATTTAAAGACATACGGCGCTGGATATTCCCTTTAAACAAATTACGTGCCCATTTATGCATGGAAAGATACCGATCCGCACAAAATTGGACCGCACGAAATATACGAATCAGCATTTAATTTCGACGGACGAAATCAAATGTCTAGGTCTGATCAAACAGCTCACAGTGGAGCCAGAATGCCGGAATAGAAGTTTGGCGGTTTGCAAACCAGATGTCGGCGGATGACACGTGGCAACATACGGTTGGACAGCAGATATTACGGGAGGAGCAACTACCGCTCCGGAAGTGACACGCATCAGCGGATCGGCCATGCCGTACTATGGTTGTACAAGAAGTACAGCGGTACTTGTACCTTCTTCTACTTTACAGTCATGTGATTGGTCGAGTACCTTAGTAATAGGTTTAGAGAGGCAGCTTAGGACTTATAATATTTTTGGTTTTTTAGCCTCTCTCCCAGATTGCATCTGTATTTATGGACCAACTTTGGTCAGCCATAACTTAATGCTCGGGTGAGCAAATTCAGTGATTCTTTTTCCTACAGACTCAAGGGAGTCCATGCTACACAAGGTTGTAGTCGGTTAGAGTTTTTGCGTGCCAGGGTGACACTTATTCATTGCCAAAGTTAAAAGTGCAAATATTATCCTAAAGTTTTCATATTAGTTGGACATTTTGTGGACCAATGGAGGTCACAGAGTTTCACTAATTCTGATTTAGTTCTATTATAAGAGTTGCATGTTTTGACGTATTCTACGATGTCCCGAGTCAAGTTCGGCCAATAATACGCCTCAGCAACGCGTGCGGTTGTTTTGTACCGTCCAAAATGTCCACTGAGCAACTCGTCATGACTTAATTTTAGGATCTTATGACGTAACTCTTGGTTTGTCGAAACATATAGTCTCCTTTTTTAACTGAGTCTGTACCGCCACATACCGTTGGCGGTTCTAACCAATACCTTCCATTTAACTAGTTCCTTGATTGCAACGTCTTCGTCGTATGCAGCCTTGATCTTATGCAGCCACTGATCATCCACTTGTACCGTACTTGTCATTCCGCTGATTTTTGGATCCTGCGCTTTGTCCGACGCTATGGTGTCCTTGCTCACAAAACTTTTGCTTCGATCCTGCTACGATTGCCAACCTTGTTCCGTCACTGGCGCAGCTACTCCTAGTCTTCTCGACAGCGCATCTGCCGGGTTTTTCTTGCCCGGTTTATACTCAATAGTTAACTCCGGTCCCATTGTCTGAAGAAACGTCATCCATTGCACCTGTTTCTTTGACAACTTTGGCTGTGTCTGAAGATGTTGTAAGGCGCGGTGATCGGAGATGATCGCTTTCCGCTTCCTTTGAACGTAGCATTTCCAAACCTCCAACGCTTTAATAATTGCTATTGTCTCCTTTGCAGACGTGGCCGAGTTAAGTTTCGTTGCTTTTAGTTTCCGACTGTCGTATGCAATGGGTTGAAGGCCCTTGCCCTAATCTTGCATAAGGATCGCTCCAATAGTCGTATATCTGGCGTTGATAATTATCGTCCAAGGTAACTCCGGGTCGGGAACAGCTAACACAGGGGCGGTAACCAACTGCTCCTTTAGCGTGTCAAAGGCTGCCCTTTGCGCCGTTTTCCACTCATAGGGCACGTCATTCTTAAGTAAGTTTGTGAGTGGTGCAGCAATTTTTGAGAAACCTTCTACGAAACGGCGATAGTAGGAGCATAATCCAAGGAAGCTCCGTAACTCCATAACGTTTGTCAGCTTCCGCCACTCTTTCACTGCCCTAGTTTTGTTTCGAATCCACTGCGATTCCATCCCGGCTCACCACATGACCCAAAAACTCAATTTTCTCTTTCAAAAAGTCACATTTGCTCCTCTTCGCGTACAACTTGTTCTCTTGAAGGACTTGTAAGACCGTTCGCAGGTGCTCCACATGAACCTCCAACGTCTTGCTATACACTAAGATGTCGTCAAAGAAGTCAATTACGAATGCGTCCAAATATTGCCAAAAGATTGAGTTCATCAAGTGCATAAAGGTTGCCGGCACATTGGTCAACCCAAATGGTATAACCAGAAATTGGAAATGACGGTACCGAGTCCAGAATGAGGTCTTTTCCACATCTTGTTCGGTAATTCTGATTTGGTGATAACCACTTCGTAAGTCGATCTTCAAAAAATATTTGGCACCTCTTAACCTGTCTAACAATTCATCTATCCTTGTTAGAGGGTACGCATTTTTCACCGTTAACTTATTTAGCGCTCGAAAATCCACACACGTACAAAAACCTCCATCTTTCTTATTCACGAAGAGGACGGGGGCTCCATACGGTGACTTGCTCGGTTCGATTGCTCCAGCTTCGACCAACTCCGCAAGTTGCTTTTTGAGTTCATCTAATTTGGTGTAGCTCATCTTGTACATCCGATTTGCCGGGGTTACCTCTCCGCGAAAAAGCTCTATCTTGTGGTCTACTTCGCGCTTTGGAGGTAAACCTTCCGGAGCTTCGAGGAAAGACATCAATATACTCCTTGAGAAGTTTTGTCACGACTTCTTGGGCCTCTACGGAAGACTTTTCGGTGTCATCACCTCCTTTTGAGTCAAAGTCAGGATCTTTATTGCTCCATTCCTCTCAAATCCCCTCCTTTGTTTCCTTCATAGGTTGGACGACTGCCATACCAACTGTTTCCCCTTTCTTGAGTGCCTTTTGAAGCTATAAGGCCGAAAGCAGGCGTCCCTCTTCCGATCGCTTACCGGCCGCGCCCACCTTTACCTCAAACTCTTTTTCACCTTTCTTAACTCTCATGTTACCACTTCTCCAATCGATCGTCGGGTTGCACTTTTGTAGCCACGATTTCCCCAATATTACCTCATGGTCTCCAAGCGGTAGTACAAGAAGGGTGTCAAACCAGTGGAACTTCCCAATTCCGATCAGTAAACTCGGAGTGCAATGAGTAATCAATAGGGTACTTCCGTCGGCCAATTGTACCGTCTGACGATCCGATAGAACCATGAGAGGAAGTTTTAACTTTTTCACCGTCATCTCGTTGATGAATGTCCCCGACGCGCCGGAGTCCACCATGAAGCTAGCTGCGCTCGCTCCGACCCTAGAATATTAAAGGATCTCCCCCTTCACCAGCTAACCTCGTGACGTTAAGCTTGCCCTTCTTAGGGCCTCTCCTTTTTGGGCATTCTCGAGCCATATGATCTGAGGAACCGCACTGGAAACATTAGCCATTTTGTTTTCTCCATTAGAGCTCCTCGGGGGACAAGTCATTGGTCTTGGCCTTGGTAGTCTTCTTCTTCTTCCGAAGCAAGTTGACCACCTCCTTATCCTCATTAATCACTCCGAGCTCCATGGGGGTTGGACCATCATCACGTCGACCTCCCCCGCCGCTACTCGACCCAAAGTGAAAGGATCTACGGGAGGTGAAGTCTACCGAATCGGTCAGTTCCGCAAACTGGATAATCACCGAGAGGCTAAGAGTCGTATTTTCCCGAGCGAGCCATTGTTCCACATCCATACAAATGGAGGCTTTGAGCCCTTTCATGTAACGATCCACGGCTTCGTCCTCCGTCATCTTGGGTATTTGAACTTTGCATTCTAAGAACCGATGAGTGTACTCCAACACCGAGGTACGTTGCTTCAAAACCGCGATTTTATCCCTTGCACCCTTAACCGTATTGACGGGTTGCGAAGAATCACGGAGGAGCTGAATGAAAAGGGTCCAATCAGCCAGTATCTCCTCGTTTTCCACCAACGTCCTCCACCATGCTCTCGCTGCCCCTTTAAGAAGACTACCCTCGTAGTGAATCTTCTCACGGTTCAACTGGCTAGGAAAATTATCGAGATAATTCACAATGGAGAACATCCATGCATCAAGGTTCTTGTGCCTGGTCGGGTCAAACTCGTCGGAGAGTCTTAATTTAGGCATCGTCGAGTCTCTCTCCACGCCTCCATGGGGTCTTTCACCAAGACGAGATTCGAAGGTTGCGACGGTGTCGCTCACATGAGCATTCTGTAGTCTGATATTTTCTAACTCCTGAATAACTTGCCCTAACATTTTCGCTGTGGATACGCCGTGTTCATCCATGCTGTCGAGTCACGAGGGATTGCGCTGATACCAATGTAAAAGTTGAACAAAGTAACCCACACCACACCACAATGCACAGCGGAAAGACTCTAATCACCACAATGCACAGCGGAAAGACTCCACTGATCTCCTCTTAGCAATAGCAACATTACACAGCACACACGGATAAAGGTTGAGCTTTATTATTTGGAAAAAGATTACAAGTTTAAAGCTCGCTGCGAAGGTCTACTTGAAATAGTCTACTCTTAACTATGTTTACTGCATTGTTTAAACTAATCAGGTGTTAGTCAGCTAGGTACTATCTTTATGTACACGTGTACCTTCTCGGTTACCCATGATTTATCCAACTATCTTCTAGAACAATGTAGTCAAATCTACATTCTACGACGTTGCTGTACTGCTACGTTGCGTTGCTATGTTACATTACTAAGTTGCTACGTTGCTATGCTGCGTTGCTATGTTACAATACTAAGTTGCTACGTTGCTATGCTGCGCTAGTTTAGCGTCGCAGCTTACCTGCTTTGGAACCCCAACTACAGCAGCCTTGTCCCTAACAATAGTGTATAAATCTTTGGAACCCTGTTACACTTTCTTTAGGCACATCCACCATAGTCACTCATCATTTCGTTATCTTAAAACTGAATTTCTTCCACTTCATTCAGTATTTTCATTTCTCTTAATCTGTCTAGATACACATGACCGATTGACCCACAGAATGAGAAGCATATATAAAGCCTCTGGGATAATATTTGCCCCTTCTACTCTCCCGCTGAATAAGCGCCGCCCAGGCCACAAATATTTTAACCACTCTCACCCGTGTAAGGACAAGACTCCCCTGAGTCAAACGCAAAAAAAATAACTGAATTTGCTCCCCTGAGCAGTAAGTTTGAAACTCTGAGACCTCCATAAGTCCTCAGAGTAGACAGCTTCTAAGAAGCCTCTAGGATAATCCTGACCCCTTTGTGTTTCAGCAAAGATAACTGCCACCCTGGCAGACAAAAACCCTGACCACTTGCACCCCTGTGAAGGCAAGACTCTCCTGAGTCGATAGCAAAAAGAATCTCTGAATTTGCTCCCCTGAGCAGTAAGTTATGGAGGGTCAAAGTTGACCTTTTGTACCGAAGCTCTCTGGGAGAGAGGGTCCTATCTCCTAATTTTTCTAAGTCCTATCTCTCTCACAGACTCTATCTACTGATGTACGGAACCAATTAGAATATAGTTCCGTACACAAAAGTACAACTGCCGGTGTACTTTAGGTACGGACATTGTACGACATGGGCTAAATGTCGACACATGTCATATCCGGATTCGGTGCCATAATCTCCGGAGATTCCACGATCCAATGTAATTTTGCCACGTGTCATCCGATGTGGCGATGGCCACAAACCGCCGAAATCTTCTTCCGCGATCTCGACGCTAATTCCGGCCGTCTGATTAAATCAGGATTTAATCGTAGCCGTAATAAATACTTGCGCGGCATTCGTTTCAATTAAGAAATAAATGCGCGGTATTGATTTTCTGTCTGTACCGTAATCCGTACTTTACACATTACCAGATCTATGTTTCCCGTAATAAATTACAGTTAAATGATTAATCCTACGCATACATGTTAAAATAAATATCAAACTATATACTACATAACACTAGTCCTAGACTTAACGGCTAAGGCTACCGGCTATCCGCTGACTGCCGGCCGGTAGGTACAGGGATCAAATCCTGCGGCCGGCACATATATTTTAGATAAAATAAACCCTTTAACTTATATAAATTTCCCGTAAACCTCTAGATAGCCTAGGTAGCCATGGCTCTAGCTCCCTCTCCAATTTCTCAGTGACTGCGACAAGTTTGAGAGTTTGGAGAGAGAAGTTAGAGGTAGACTGCCTCGGCTTCTTTCTATATTTCTATTTAGACCAAGAAAATACTAAAAATGTACCATTAATTTCTACAAAGTTATGGCTGGTCAAAGATGACCTTTATAGTTACAAGCTCTTTTAGAGAGAGAGGTACCTAAATATTACTAAGTCTCGATCTGCCTACTCACGACTACCTACTACTAAACCCTAGTCCAATAGGAACACTATATAGTACAAGAAGGTACAATGGGCGATGTACTTATTGTACGACCATTGTACGACAAGGTCTACAAGATGAGACTTGTTAAATCGGAAGCCATGGTTCCTCCTCCCATCTTCTCCAGTATCAAATAATGTGGCGCCACGTGGCACCGCATGTCGCTATCTCCGTATGCCGCCAAAAATCTCACTTCGCGTGGCAGCTATAATGCCGGCCGTCCGATCAAAACATATTTTACACGGTACAGATTCGTGTACATGCAGAAATTGCTCCTTTTGGTTAATCTGTTGTTAATTAGTTGTTGCTTTAATGTTTATATATTTATGAAACCCGTCACGTGTATCGTTTCGTAACGCCTTAATGGTTAAGGCGTTAGGCTATGGAGAATCTAGAGGTCACAGGTTCAAACCTAGACTTAGGCATCATTTTAGTAAAATACCCTTTACTTCAAAAACTGCCACTTTTTAAATATGGCGGCATCCATGGCGCGCCTTTGATCCTCACTCTCTTTCTTTAAAGCAAAACTAAAATAGGGAAGTGAACTATTAATTACCTCTTATCAACTTGACCCAAACGCTTATGCCATATCATCATATTAAGAACACCAACATAATAAGTTTTTTTCTTTTCATTACTCAGGTTCAGGCTAAACATCCTTTGGCTACCCTTTTCAGCTGTTAAGTAGACCTCATCATTATACTTAGCTGTAAAGACTCCCTTCCTATAATAGGTCTCAAAGTCTTTATCATCCAAAATAGAGGTGGAGATAAGATTTTTACTCAACTGAGGTATGTAAAGTACATCTGAAAAAAAATAACTATGGACAAATGACCTTCCACCAGTACTTTCATATATACGGATCCCACTAGATTCGTAGTGACTACCCTCCCATCCCCATACTTTATCTCTACAGTGGGAATGTTTCTCAGTTTTGTAAATAATTGCTTTTCTCGACACATAAGCATTGAAGCACCTGAGTGTATCATCTAACCTTCTTTCGGGGCTTCTCGGACAGCTCGGATTGCACACTTCTGCTTTCGTGGGATCGCCATGTCCTCCAACTTCTCATTGAGAGAAGTTCTCCATCCTCCACATCCGAAGCCTCCTCTTCTCCTAACTCCACTTTCACGTGTATCGTCACAAGTGTTTTTTTCTTACCTCTTGAGGATCCAACCCCTTTCACGTGTGTCGTCATAAGTGCTATTTTCTTTCCTCTTGAGGATTAACCAGTTTGACTCTCTTTGAGCCTCAACTCCGTTAACTTGGTGCACTCCGCCATGTAGTGACCACGTTTTTTGTAAAAGTGACATAGTCTTTTTGGGGTTCTTAGTCCCCTAGGCTGAGTTCTCCTTTAGCTAAAACTTCTATAAAGTATTTTAGGGTCCTTGCTCCATCGATCTGTCCCCGGCGGCTAAAGTTTGGACACTCATTCCTCCTCTCCAGATAACAATACTGTTCTCTCGGACAAGGATCATTAAGAAAACTGAGTTCCAGATCTAGAGGTTGTCGTCAAGATCCTGTACTCGGTTAACCACGTTTGCTTAGTCATCTTTTGTACTCGGTTAACCACGTTTGCATAGTCATCTGTTGTACACGGTTAACCACGTTTGTATAGTCATCTGTGGTTCCCATCCAACAGGCACTTTCCAACTCCATATACAAAGTGGGTAGATCCGTGCAGTAGTCTAACATCTTACCTCCTTTGTAACAGTATGCATTAGTTTCTGCTCAGGCATTTGTTGCTTCTGAATGGTTCCACTTCTATAAATATCTACCAGAGATGCCCACAGATTTGCACCCGTAACTATGTGAAGATGAGAAGTTGCCAAACCATGAGTGAGATGTCTCGAATGAAGTGTCTTGCTGCCATGTTGTCGTATTCCCATGTGAGAGTATCATTCTTCTCAATCTTCAAAACTGATGTCTCTATCGCTACGGGAATAAGAGTAAGGGGCTCCTTCCTTTTCTCCCTCCAAAATAATGTTTTCCCCTTTATCTGATTCATTCGTTACACCAGAAGTTGTTCCAATAAATCTGACTCCCTCCAACCCTGAATGAATATCCGGGGATGGACATCTAATTTGTAATCTTACTATCCTCCAATAGCGCTTCTTACCCAAAGCACTTGTCATCATCATTTCCCAATAGATGAATCTTGTTCCATTGAAAATGGGCACCCGAGAGGGTGGGCCCATAACCTGCAATTTTATGTCCCCCATTAGATCACAAAATTCTCCTTTGTATATCAAGCCTCTAGTGAATTATTAATGGTCTTCTTTGTGTAAAAACAACTGTCACCCTGGCTGACAAATTATATCAAGTACTACACCCCTGTGTAGTTTAGACTCCTTTGAACCCACAAGAGAAGAAATATCTGAAAATGCCCAAAGGAGAAGAAATATCTAAAAATGCCCAAATGAGAAGAAATATCTAAAAATGCCCAAACAGGCGATTGATTAAAAAGAGGCAAAAATACCTATTTGTACAGAATCATTCTGGGAGAGAGGCGGCTACCTACAAAATTGCTAAGTCTTAAACTCCTATCTAAAGCCCTATCTATTTTTGTACAACACCAATCACAAGATTGTACTATACACAAAGGTACAGGTCTCGTGGTACCTTTTGTACGGTTAGGGTACATCATACCCACGGTGAAGACGTGTGTCACACTTAGACTCGTCTTGATGCTCCTCAAAAATTCCGCTTTCAACTGATGCCCCGCCACTTCTCATCCGATGACGTATTGTCCATAAACTGCCAAAATGACCATATCTTGATGTCGGTTTTAATGATAGCCGTCCAATCCAAATTGATGTTTAATGTTCGCTGTTTAAATAAATGTCTGATCAATTTGCTTAGTACAATATCGGTGTGCATACAATATTTATACTATTTCTACGTGAAATTTGTCGTAAGTCTAGTTAATCAGCTTGCTTTGTATGTTTATCTTTAAATAGCTATCAGGCCCTATATATCCCAACATACGTCCTAGACTATAAGACAAGGCTGCGGGTTATTTCGGCAAACATAGGGACCAAGATCAATTCCTAGCTGGTCCGTATCCTTTTGGTACAATCTACTAAGATTATTTTCTGTCTTTTTAGGCAGCCATGGATCTATCTCTCTCTCTCTCCGGTTATCAGTGATTACCACAAGTATAGAGACTAGGGAGAGAGAGGTTAGAGCCTAGCTAACACCATTTTATTCTGTTCCTTTAGAAATAGTCAGAGAAAATATAGAAACAACCTATAAAATACCAATAAGAAATACATGTATTTCAACAGAGAGTCCTAAGCAAAGCATTAATACTCAGAAACCTAATTTTACTATACCCACATGCACTATCTATCCAAAAAAAGGGTCATAGAGCGTTTTAGTGTGCACAATTGAAAAAGATTAACTGAGATAACTGTGAAGAGGAGAAACAATTCACTAGAGAGTGCACAAAACCCAAAAAGAAAGTCACTTGTTTCAAATGTGGAGGTCCAGATCACTACGCCAAAAACTGTACAGATAAACGTTCTCTCAAAACAGTCGATGTCAATGAAGGTCTTCAAGATGATACTGCATTATTCTTAGCTCCACAAGAAACCCAAGAGGTGGGAAACGGAAAAGACTAGCTGAAAGTCCACAATTGAGTCAACCAGATCCAAAAGTTAAAGAGTTAACTTTGGAGGGCAAGTTAATGAATGGAAAAACCAGGATTGTAGAATTTGTTAAGATTCTGACTACACTGCATAGTTTGAAAAATCCCTCTGATGAAATTCTTAACAACAGAACTATGTTAGGACAATTAAGTAACATGAACAACAATTAAGTAACATGAACACCACACACTGTTTGATCAGATTTGAGTCGTTGGTGGAAGGAAAACCACTAAAAGTGATGGTTGATTTAGGTGCTACACATGATTTTATTTCACATAAGTTTGTAGAAGAATAAAGGAAAAGCGTTTAAATGTTTAAGTGGCAAATGGTAATATATACACATTAAACTTACAAATTGACACAATAAAAGTTGACATCCAAGGTCATAAAATGAAAGTTGTGTGTGAAATAATGAATTTGGGAGATGAGGAACTAAAATTGGAAAAGCTTTAACGGTTAACTGAACACAATCCTCAAATTAATTGGGAAATTAACACTTTTAATGTGAAGTTTGAAAATGGTAGAAGGTTTTGCATGCATAAAAATCATATAAATAACATAAACAAACTGGGAGTGGAAGGTTTGATTTCAGCTAAACAATTTAAAAATCATTTAAAAGATAAAAACAAATCATGTTTTCTTGTTTTTAGTAACTGAGGCGGTTATTGATGAAGGGGGCGGAGAAAACACTAACGTTGACGTCATTCCTAAATCAGACACTGCTAAAAATCTTGAAAAATTGAATTCTATTTGTAACTAAAATAAATACATCTGACGCTGCTGTAAAAGATTTGATTTTTGAATTTCGAGATGTTTTCCCAAGTGATTTACCCTCAAAAATGCCACCTTCCCGAGATGCGGAACATGTTATTAACCTTGAACCTGGATGTAATCCTTCAGTCACAGGAATTTATAAGCACTGTTTCTTTGAGCAGGGGTAGTTAGAAAAACAAACCAACGAGCTTCTACAGAAAAGACATATTCAGCCCAACAAATTACCGTACAGAGCACCAGCCTTCTTCGTCAAAAAAGAGGACGAACGTTGAGAATGTGTGTCGATTATCGTAGTCTGAACCAGATTACGGTGAAGGATAAGTATCCGTTACCATTAATTTCGGATTTGATAGATCGTTTAAAGGGTGCTTAAGTATTTTCGTTGATTGATCTGCGTAGTGGCTTCAATCAGGTGCTAATTAGAACTGATGATGTTGATAAAACTGCTTTTAGAACTAGGGTTGGTCATTTTGAATGGATAGTGATGTCATTCGGCTTAACAAATGCACCGCCCACTTACCAAAGATTAATGAACCTAGTCAAGCCTTCACAAGGGTGGAGGCAGTTAGAGTCATTGTTGCCAGGGTGGCAGTTGTTCTAAGAGAAAAGGAGGCAATTCAAATTTAGAGGGTTCATACAAGCTGCATATTCTGTGTACCAATGGAGGTCACAGAATTACATACTCGACCGCTCCTCTTTCTCTCTTCTCTAAATGAAATGGAGCAATTATAGTTTCAAATAAAAGATTTTATTTTTCTTTTTTGTGAATATTTTTCGTCCTAGTTTGATGGCATATCGAATGATAAAATATAAGAAAAAGAAATTTGGAAGCCATGGCACAAAGTTTACATACTAATTTTACGTACTGATGCTATCACAAGGTAGCATGACTTCGTTGTGTCACAAAACCCTAAACATCTACAATGGCACAAAATCCTCCACGTCTACAACCGTCAACGTTTTTGTAAACGTCGCTAACTTTAGAAAGTTTTGTAGTCGTCTACATTTCGTTTCGTAGATTGTCGCACGTTTTGTAGATGTCGACAATTGTCACATATTTGAAATAATGAACGCACAAATATTGATTGACATAGGGTATGTCCCCATGCATTAAAGTATCAACTTTTTCTGTCGCTTTCACCTAAAACGCAGTTCCATAAGACAAAAAATTTAGCCGTACAAAAACAACAATTCTCTAAAAGTATAGCAAACGTCAAGTCGATACTTTGAATGTACTTCATGTTTGTCGTCATGTGAACGCATTTTGACGTTTTACTTTTTCGACCCCAGTGAAAGAGAATCAAGCCCGTCAAAAAACTTCATCAGAAATCGCCTCGCGACTGGGTTTTATGGAAAGTATAGCCCAACCAACGAATGAAAAAAGATCCACACACGGACCACACGAGTGTGAAAATTTTAGGTCGAGGGAGAGCACTCGCTATTTTTTCTCCTTGCCTGTCACGTGCATGTACAGAAAAGACGAAATTGTACGAAAAAAAATTTGCAAGGGTCTCGGACCTCCACTTTCATTCATGTGTCCTTTGCATAATTTTGCGCCATCGTCGCTTCTCCCCTCTCCCTCTCACATTATCCCTTTTATTTGGTACTCTTTATAATAGGGCACGACAATAATGGTATGAAATGAAAGATATTTGAAAAGTTATTCTTTCGACTACCTTTGTGTGTATTTTTATGCCAAGTAGAGTGAGAAAAGTCGAAAAAACGAAATTGGATAGGCATGGCAGAAAGTTCTTCAATTTGTGACGTCGACGTTGTCACAAGTGAGCATGGCGTCACAATGTCACAAAACCCTAAACATCTACAATGTCACAAAATTACAAATATCTAGACGTCGACAACAGTCGTTGTTTTTGTTGGAGTCATCGATTGTCGAAAGTTTCGTAATAGTCTTCATCCGTCACCCGTCCCATGTTAAAGTTCCGATTTCATTTTCGTACATTGGGACGCTCTTCAAAGTAGTACGGAGAATCTCACTACAGCCCAAAATACTTTATCAAAGTACGAATTACATGGGAGATACCCATAGGAACACTTTGAAAACTACACCGTAAAATTTGCACTAAAATCCAAAGTAACATTCAAAAGTTTCGGTTACATGGGCACACCCTCCCTTTCTGGACGTGTCGTCATCTTAAGTGATGTGGTGACACATGTTTCTGGTCGTAGAAACGACCGGTAAAAGACAAATAAATGAAATAATCTAAGGGTACGTCCCCATGTAAGCGATACTTTGAAAAAGTATTTTGGATTGTAGTAAAGTGCTCCGTACTACTTTGAAAAGCGTCCGTATGTGCGAAACTGAAATCGGAACTTTGAAAAGTGACGGTTGTAGACGTAGGTACAACTTTGTGACGATTGACGACGACTACGAAACTTCCGACAATCGGTGACGCCAACAAAAACAGCGACGGTTGTAGACGTCTAGATTTTTGTAATTTTGTGACATGGCAGATGTTTAGGGTTTTGTGACATTGCGACGCCATGCTCACTTGTGACAACGTCGACGTCACAAAATTCAAGAACTTTCTGCCATGGCTATCCGATTTCGTTTTTCCGACTTTTCACAATCGACTTGCCATAAAAACATACATAAAGGTAGTCAAAAGAATTACTTTTTAAATATCTTTCATTTAATACCAGTAATGTCGTGCCTCATTCTAAAAAGTGAGAGATAAAAGCGATAGTGTGAGAGGGAGAGGGGAGAAGCGACGACGGCGCAAAATTCTGCAAAGGACCCATGAATGAAAGTGGAGGTCCGGAGACCCTTGCAGATTTTTTTCCGTACATGCACGTGACGGGCAAGGAGAAAAATAGCGAGTGCTCTCCCTCGTCCAAAAAATTTCCACGCGTGTGGCGCGTGCGTGGGACGTTTTGCATTCGTTGTTTGGGCGGTACTTTCTCTGAAATCACCTCGCGAGGTGATTTTTGATAAAGTTTTTTGACTGGCTGGATTCTCTTGCCCGGGGGTCGAAAAAAGGAAAACGCCAAAAATTGTTAATATGACGACAAACATGAAGTACATTCAAAGTATCGACTTGACGTTTGCTGTACTTTTCAAGACTTGACTTTTTTGTACGGCTAAAGTTTTTCTCGTACGGAACTGCGTTTTGGGTGAAAACGACGAAATAAAGTCGATACTTTAACACATGGGGACGTACCCTAAATCTGGTCTTGTAACGAGACCGACTGCTACACGACAAATTTCGTTTCAGCCGGACCATACCTTTTGGGTTTTGATTCGGATCCGTACTTCACGTGAACGCTGTCTCGGATCTAACGTTTTTTGTTCCAGGCTGTCGAATATTCAGAATACTCATACCGAATATTCGAAGTCTTACAGGCCTAGTGTTAAGCAATAGTTTTTGAAATGGATGTAGAGGTGATTATACTTTGTATGCATGTATTATGCCTTTTTAGAAATTTCTTTAAATGTAGTTTTCAAAAATGTAGAACACAATGAGTTATTTTTATTGGTTATCGCCGTATTTTGGTGTACTATTTGGTAATGGGAAAGTTTTTTTGATTATTTTTGGATTATTTATAACACAAATAGAAATTTTTTATAGTTTTTGATTCGAAATCTCGATCGGTACTAAAAACGGTTTTATTGGAGCTTAGGAATGGAAATTCCTCATCTAGCTGAAATAATAACATTCAAAAAATTATCAAAGCAGGATATTTTCACCCCAAAAATTGTCAAAAACGTCTGTAAAACGACTTTTTTGGGATCAAAATCGCCATTTTATATATTTTCTTTCTTTGGTGGCTACTGCATATGGCCTTTAAATCAATCCACCCTAAAATTCACTCCAAAAAAAGAGTTTTTATTTTGTTAGTGATTTTTTTTTTCTTTATATTTCACAAGTGCACCATCATATGATTTTTTTGGCAATTTTAACATCCATTTCAAAAAATAAATCAAAATGGAAGTGGCACAGGATAAATAAATAGGACAAGAAAATAGGATAAAATTGACTCTTGAAAACGGATCCCATAAATATTATTGCTTTTATAATCCACAAACGGACAAACCAATTGAGCTGGCTTTCATTCACGGCCATAAATTACTCTACTTTCTCCACAAATGCACCTTCCCCTCCATCTATGTCTTCCCCTCCCCCCTCCCTCCTCTTCCTCTCCTTTCTTCTCCCTCCCTCTCTCCCTCCCTCTCTTACCCTCCCTCTCTCCCTCCCTCTCCCACCCTCCCTCTCTCACCCTCCCTCTCTCTCCCTGTATTTCCCCCTCTGCCTCTACCTCTCCCTCTGCCTCTCTCTCTCTCTCTATCCCTCTCTCCCTCTCTCGCTCTAACTACTGAAAGAACTTCGCCGCTTCTTTCCAAACAAGCTTTTCGTCCGCCACATTCGAGTCCGTATACTGTATTTTAAAACGTCCCGGGACATAAATAAATTCTTGGGGAATAATTGAACTTTCGGGTCCGTAAGCTTGAGCTACGACAAAACGTAACATTCCGGGAATGGGTAAAAGAGGAGGCGCATACTGACTCTCCGTAAGGTTTAAACCAACAACTTCCGTAGTGTAAAATGTGTCAGAATCGGTGACGAATCCGACAGCTCCATCTCCAATTTGAAACGGATTCGGATTGTCCTTTCCACCCACACTGACAGCTGTCACATTGTACAATTGTACCATTTGGTAACTAAATAGGGCGCAAGTGGAATAACAAAGACCGTTACTTACAATCATAATTTTGTTTTTCGGAAAAATGGATTTCGTGGGAAGGTCAAACTCGTAAAATTCTTCATTTTCGCTAGTAAATAAATTGGAAAAGTGGATGAGAGATGAATATGGCTCAGTATTGTTGTTTACGGTTTTATTTACTAAGGGATAAAAAAAATCCGAGGGACTTTTTATCGGTGTCCCATCGCTATTTGCGTAAGTGCCACTTCGATAGTCGTAATTAGAATCTGTCGCTGTTTTCGATTTCGATGCTTTTCTGTAAGCTTCTTGTACAAAACTGTTTGCTTTGAATTGCAATAAGAAACCAGGAAATTTATCGGGGAAAAATAATTGTGTCAGAAAAGCTGCGGTTTGGGCAAATCCACCGCCATTGTCGCTAAGGTCTATAATCAGACGAGAGGCTCCAGAATTTCTACAAAACATTTCAAAAACAAAAAAACATTTCAGCAAAGAGAGCATTTCAGTTTGATCGGAACACATTAGAAAAAGCTCTAGCTAATTTCTATTATCAAACTCGCAGCACTTTCTACAAACATTTTCGGAAGGAAAGATAAATTTTATTTTGGTTGGGTAAACTTTAGATAAGTGGTAGCTATCTTCCGAGCCGCGCCAGAATTTCTGCAAAACAGTTTTGGTAACATTTTTTTTTTTTTTTTTAATTTGATTGATTAACGCAAATAGGAAAAGTGTGTTTAGAAATAAGATGGCAACTTAGTTATCTTGGAACTATCAAATTTAAGAGATTCTGGGATGAGTTTTCGGATCCATGAAACAAATAATTAAACGTAAAGTTCACATATCCAAACGATCAATTTTTATTTTTTTTTAATGAAGATTTACACTTATAATAGTAGCTTGCAAAAGCTTGCAATAAGAGAGAAACGAATTAACGATGAAGACAAATATTGAGTACAGAGGAGTCAAAATAAGGAAAATGAAAAACTTAAAACAGTCTGAAATATGAATAATAAGAACTGATAAAAGATAAAAGTTCTCACTGATCTTAAAAGTTACAGTGATCTTAGTACAAGATAGCCATACACCCAAATAAAAAAATATGAATTTTGGGAGAGAAATACAACCTTACTCTTAAATATCCGGTAGTAAGTCCTTGTAAAGTAGTAGGAGCACTATCATTAAAAGTAAAGCTGGGAATTGCCATAACAGCAGTAATCTTATCTTCCAAAAGATACACCTGTAAAAAAGGAGAATTGTAAAAGATGGAAAATTTCAAAAATGGGGAAATGTATCCAGCTTACTCGATCCGATTTGGATATGCAAACGGTTCTCGAGTCCTTGAGAAATTGCAAGTCACCTTTACTATTCTATTATTACTATTACTATCCTAGTCCAAATTTTCTCTTGCATCAAATAGAACGTCAACTATTAAAAACAAAACACCATTCAGAAAATTGAAAAAGAATCTTGAATTTTAGTTCGGAAAATACCTTCACGTAGTCATCCGTGCTGGACAAAAGTTCTATGCTTGCACCTGGGCCAGCTTTCATCAATTCTAAAGAAAAAAGTCGTGAATGTGTTTTTTTTGGTTCAAGAAAAGTGAAAAAGTTAGTAGGATCCTTATCAAAAGATTTTGCCATGGCCAGTGTTTGGGATTGTTTCCGGCAATTGGCATTATAATATTCTTCACTACTGTTAAAATAACTGTCACCTCCGTATATTATGTAGTAAGGCACTTGGAGGACCTCCGATTTCGTTGAATTTTTCCTGGAAAGACAAAAATGACGATAGAAAGGACAAATGACATGTCAGTTTTGCTGTGAAGAGTTCTGTTCAACGCCTTTTTGGGTTGGCAATTTTATCTTAAGAAGCTGTACCGATGTTTACTTGGGCTCGATTCAATCTAAAAAACACCACAAAGAAATTAACAATTGATTCTACAATCATTCAGTTCCATTTGTGAAATGTGAACAACACATTGGAACCACCTTCCATGTTTGGATTAGCAATCATAAAAAAATTGAGAAGTATTCCCAAATTAATGATTCCAGAAGTGGCACTTTAATACATACCGACGAACTGTAAGAGTAAGCGTATCGTTGTCTGGAAAAATGGAAGGACTCATCAAGTTTCCATATTGACTGTCAAAAGTGCGAAGCCGGAAAAAAAGGTCGTTCAAGCGTGATTGTGAATTACGATAACTGCCCTCCTTACTCGCTCTCCATTTAATGTAATCCGCAGAATCTAGACCGTCGATTTTCAACACTTGAGCTCCCGTAAATACAGTTATTTCTTCGACATTTAATGCTTGAGCCGTCATACTTAGGATTCCCGGCTGATTTTCCGTTAAATAATTAATTACTGCCAATTAAATAAGATAAACACCCAGATTTAGAAAAACACAAAAAACATCCAGAAAAAATACGATGACCATATTATGATTTATTGGAAAAGCTATCAAAATATATTTACTGATATGTCTAAAATAATGAGCTGACCGAAAAGACAAAGATTTGCCTTTCGTACTGAAAATGTATTTAGGGCCTTGAAAAGTTTCGTGACGCGTTCCAATACAAGACTTCTGAAGAAACAGATTTTGGTTTGTCATTTACCTGATACGGAAGCAATTTTTACCTCAGTTGAATTTGTTTTGCTATTAAATACATGAACCATAGGAAGGCCGTTCAGAGCATAAACAGCTGTATAACAGTCAGGACTCCATCCCGTGTGCGCATCTCTCAAATTGTTGATAGTCTTTATGATGTCTTGATGGAAATCAAAATCGCTGGAATAGTTTGTGTTCTGTATTCGGATAAATTGCTTTCGAAGACGGATTTTACTGTAGAGTCGCATGTCGGGTGACTGAATGGCAAAATCGGTGTAAGGGTACACTTTGATGAGCATCTTCCAAATGATGTTTAACACGGTTTTTGCTTCTCGTGGGCGGTACGGGAAAGTACGGAGACATGCTCTAAATTGAGAGGGAGCAATACCTTCACTATTTTGAACCATCTGCCCAACGGTTGCACATGGATCCACTGCTTTTGCAAATGTACCCATGAATCCATTAATTGCCAAAAGCAAGAAGATGTAGAAGAGAAAAGTTTTTGATGGTCCAAAATGGTTAACTTTGGCCCTGAAAAGGTAAAACAACCCACAGTATGCATGATTTAGAAAAAGGCCTGACTGTTTGTGTTGTGTAAATGAAAGAAACAGGCAACCAAGGCTGGGAATTTAAAATTTAGAATGTAACAACATAAACAATGTCCCCAATGCCCAATGTCCAATTTCCAACGCCCAATGTCCAATTTCCAACGCCCAATGTCCAATGTCCAACGCCCAATGTCCAATGTCCAACGCTCAATGTCCAATGTCCAATGTCCAACGCCCAATGTCCAATGTCCAACGCCCAACGCCCAATGGCCAATGTCCAACGCCCAACGCCCAATGTCCAATGTCCAATGTCCAACGCCCAATGTCCAATGTCCAACGCCCAATGTCCAATGTCTAATGTCCAATGTCCAGCGCCCAATGTCCAATGTCCAACGCCCAATGTCCAATGTCCAACGCCCAATGTCCAATGTCCAACGCCTAATGTCCAATGTCTAATGTCCAATGTCCAACGCCCAATGTCCAATGTCCAACGCCCAATGTCTAATGTCCAATGTCCAACGCCCAATGTCCAATGTCCAACGCCCAATGTCCAATGTTCAATGTCCAACGGCCAATGTCCAATGTCCGATGACCAATGACTAGTGACCAATATCCAATGAACACTTTATTTATTTTATGAGATAAAGGGCGAGAAAGAGAGAAAGAGAGAGAGAGAGAGAGAGAGCATAAAGGGCAAAGTGATAGGAAAAAAATATAGTCAAAGAGCAAACAGGGCGGGGAAAGAGAGAAGCGACAGACAAACAGAGAACATAAAGGCACAAGGGAAGGGGCAAGCGAGGAAGAAGAACAACGAGATTGATGGGGATAGAGCGCAAGAGAGAGGGAGAGAGAGAGAGAGAGAGAGAATATAAATAGGAAAACTGACAGAAAAAGGGATAGAGACAGGAAAGCGGGAAGAGACGGACAAACAGACAAACAAAAAATTGCCTGCCAGAAGAAAAAATAAAAAATAAAAGTCCCTCTGGCCTCTTCCTTCCTTCCCCCTTCCCTCTTCCGAACATTCCTCCTCCATCAAAAAACAACTTTTAAATTCAAATCCTCCTCTCCTCTCCGCCTTCCCTCGCCTCACACGTGTGTCCGTACACTCACTCCCATGGCGCCATCCTTCCGGGAACCTTCTCGCTGTTGTTATCAGCTGTGTGTCACGTCACGCCTCCGTAAACTGGGAATCGTATTCAATCTGGACCCAATTACAGCAGCTTTAAGATACCACACTAATTTTGGTGTACGACGGAGGACGAGGAATTCCTGGGGAACCAGAGCAGTACGGAGGAGCGGAAACTGAGAGTGTGAAACTTCTCTCGCGTAAGAGGTAAAAAAAGCTATCGACAAAATCTAATTCCGTACAGAAAAGTCGTACGGCAGTCCTCCTCTGAATACGTGTGGATTACTTTATCCAAAATGCGAATCCTGAAAGTACTGTACTGTACTGTACTGTAATGTACTTTTCAGTACTGAAAAATTCAAAGTGGTACAGACCATAGATGTCCCGTGCGCATATTACGCACGGTATAAACTAACGAATACTACGTATGGTACGCATCAAACGCTTTTGAAAAGTTAATAAAATACGTACCTTGCTTATACCCGTACATTATTTTTACAATTACGTACAGTGTCCGTATATGTTCGTACATTTTAGGATTATTTAGGGGATTCTTAGGGTTTCCAAGGTACATTGCCGTACGCTCCTTTATATTTCAGTACGGCTGCCGTAGATATCTCGTACTATTGGGTTTTTTAGGGTCCACTTTCATACAATTTCGTATATTTATGTTAAATTTTCGTACTTATTAAGATTTTTAAGGACTCTATAAGATTGCGCGTTTCGTACGTTTTTGTACATGGCCGTACAGAGACATTTACACGAATTTTACGAAAAATAAGAAATAGACGAATGCTACGTAGTTTTCGTAAAAAAGTTGAAATCCGTACGAATTGGACATCAACGGTACAGACGTACAGTTGACGACCAAATCGAATCCTTTGTCATTTTACTGCGCTTAACCCCGTCCAGTTTTTGTGGTCCACATCCAAGGGTTTAAGAGCAGTCAACTACACCGCGAATCGCTATTAGCGTACATGACGCTAATTGGGGTACCCCTTTTTTTGGGGCAAATTCTCAAATAGAATAAAGTACGCTAATTGTTTTTGCACGTTATTTGAGGTACCCCGCTCAATGCGGTTCATAACTGTAATTTAGTTCCCTTTTAAATAGTGTGGTGTACGGACTGCCAGATCTGTACTATTTCGTACATTTTTAAACTTAAAAGTACAGAAAATATAATAATATATAATTGCGTAAATATTTTCTGGCATACGCAGATGTCAAAAAAACGCGACGGCGTACGAATTGAACAGTTTCGTACATATACATGTTTTAGCGTGGACATATTATGTGCTGAAAATTTTTACAAAGCAGTTTACAAATTAGAGTACATGATAAATTAGTATCATGGTGTACCCGAAAAAACACAATTTACCGTAAAGTACGCTAATTGTTTCATTACGCTATCTATTTCATTACGCTAATAGCGATTCACGGTGTACACCGCGAATCGTTATTAGTGTCAACAACTCTAATTTGGGTTCTTAAAATTTTGATTTTTTTCCCCAAATAGGATACATGATTTTAATTTTTCCTTGACGTTAATAAAGGTACCGTACAAAATAGCGTAAAGAACGAAAGTACAGTAATATCTAAATAGTGTGGTGTACGGTATATGTCAGACCGTACATAAATGTACCTTTTCAAATGAAAATTTTTCAAAAAATGAATTAAATCAGACGTGCACGCATAGGAACGTGCGCTCGAAAAACGGGATTGGTCTGACACGTAAATTAGTCTGACATGTACGGAAATTTTAATTTCACGACGGTGTACAATTTCCAATATTTTGTACGGATACATATAATAATGTGTGTAATCGTACAGAAAAAAATCCATTTTTGCTGTTCCAAATTAGCATTAACGCCGAAATTATAATACACCTTTTTTTAAAAAAAAATCAAATTCTTAATTAGCATCAATTACGGTAAATTTACTTCCACACTATTTAAACCTTGACACTAATAACGATGCGCGGTGTACCTTCATTTGAATTTGTGCAGTACCACTGTAGAGTGCACCGTGTACCCCTAAAAGTGTAAGATGTTTTTTTCGCAACTTAAACCATCTTTTCTCCGTACACACATATCGGTTTGTAGATCCGACAGCTTCGATTGAAAGACAAAACTTGTACCTTCCGATTGGCGCTTTACATTTGACTATCGGACCAGTGTGCACGGAGAAAATATGATTTAAGTGACAAAAAAACCTCTACACTAATAACGATATACGGTGTGGCTCTCAGTGGGTTCCCGACACACTTTGCCGGCCAGTCTGCCACGCAGGCAGCATAAGGACGTTCCTTCCATCAGGGCTTGCTAGTAAATGTACGGACACATTTACTGGCAGTGATTATCAGGGCCAATTTGTTATCAGGTCATGCCAGTACAGGTAAGTACTGTATTTTACTGTTCTGTAGCTCCGGCACACGGGCCATATTTAAGTCGTACCATGTACGGAAAGTGCTCAGGTGTCAAACGTCGTCAAAGATTTTTCAAGCGCAATTAAATGAAAAGATTTGTACACCTGTACTATGTCATTGTACGAACGAAAATTTTCAAACAACCCGAAAACAATAAAAAAAAAAGCGCGACAAACCACCAAGGACAAAAGGAAGGCAAAGGAGCGTGACAACTGACAAGATTTTTTACGTCAAAGGTTTTCACTTTTTCTTGTGGATTCTGATGGATTCTCGTGGATTCTGGCGGATTCTGGTGGATTTTGGTGGATTTTTATCCACTATGTGAGAAAGTTAGTTAACCTCTACGACGCTTAGCGAAAGCAATCGCTGTCAGTCGCGGCACTCGTATTTTATCCAGATTGGCTGTTGCACGCGGCCTGCAGCTGGCAACCAAGCGTCAGCGAGTGGCTGGATGCTAAATAAAAACAATCGAACAGTCAATGTGTTACGTCACAAGAAATCGTAACAGATTCTCGTTGAAAATGTTTTTCAGAAAACGAAAAAAAGCAATAGGGAATGGTGCAACAACGTACGAACTCCACTAAACAACCCCACTTTTGCGGCGCGTACGACTTTTGCGTGAAGGAGAAATCATACGACTTGAACGGACGACTTGAATCATACGACTTGGCAACTTCCCAGCATCTTCGCATGCATCTACGGTTATGCCAGCCAATCCCTCCATCGGAAGAAAAGTGTGACAGCTACAGGAAAGTAAACCAAAACGACGTTTACTGCGCGGCGCCGCGGAGCAAAATGTAATACAGTATAGTGCGTCGTGCGCGCTAAACTCACAAACAGCAAGCGTAAATTGCAGTAAACAGCGCAGTTCAAGTTAATTTTAAACCATTTCTATGTAGCTAAATCCTGTTTCGTCACCATCCCCGATCACGAGTCAGTTTTCAAAGAACAATAGGGTTAACAACTTAACATCAAGCCATCAAGTATCGATTTTTTCTCGATATTTCTAGTGGAATTGCTAATTGCAGAGACGATTTTTGCTGCGCGGAGGTACAGAACAACCGCGAATGGTAATTAGAGAAAATTACTCTAATTCGGTCGCTCGAAATTTCGAATCTATCACATCAAATAGAGTGATCGATTCTAATTTTTTCATTATTCTAATTTAGGTGAGTAATTAGCGTAAAAATTCCAATACAGGTTATTTTTTAAATAGTGTGGAGTACGGACGTCTTCTGACCGTGCAAAATTGTACTTTCATAAGTAAAAAGGTACAAATAATGATTTAATAGAATCACGCTCGCACGTGAAATCGCACGAAACAAAAAAAATCAATCACATCGAAAAAAAGTCGTTTGCATATCTCTCGTCCGTCGACAGCATCGTCGGCAGTGTGAACATTAACTGACATTCAGTGCGGCAAATAGTACTACACCGTGAATCGCTATTAGCGTGTTGGTCGCTAATTGAGGTACCCTGTTTTTTTGGGTAAATTCTCAAATAGAATTAGACATTCTAAATGTTCCTACACGTTATTTGAGGTGTTCCATAAAATAGGATTCATGACTCTAATATAGTGCCATCGTAAATAGTGTGGTGTACGGTCTGTCAAAGATGTACTTTTTTGTACTTTTTTAAGTAGAAAAGTACAGAAAAGATATTCACGCTGTCCCGTAATCGCGCTAACATGTAATTGCGTAAATATTTTCCGGCATTCGCGGATGAAAAAAAAATGTGACGGCGTACGATTTGAACAATTTCGTACATGCACATATTGTAGTGTGGAGATAATCTGAACCGAAATTTTTTACAAAGAAGTTTGCAAATAGAGTGTACGAAAAATTAGAATAAAATTATTTCCAAAAAAGACGACATTCCCAATTAGCGTAAATAACGCTAATTGTTTCATTACGCTATCTATTTCATTACGCTAATAGCGATTCACGGTGTAGCGTCATAATGACGTCAATGCTATACGGACTGGCAGATTTTGTACTTCTACGTAATTTAGTTTATCGCACACATAATTATTGCCGATAGAATACTTAAATTAGAGTAGACTTCATAGTTGAAAAAGCTCTATCACATAAATAAGCATTCATTACTCTAATTATTTTTTTTGGTTTTTTTTACTATAATTACGATTCGCAGTGTAGTTGTCAAGAATTGTACATTTGAAGTACAGTTTCGTACAAGCTACGTACCTTTATGTTCAGATTTGACGGTCAATCCGTCGAACAACTTTGACGGGCGAAATGTTGTAACGGCGATTAAAAAATTATCACGCTTGCGAACATCGACTGTCATGAAAAAAACAAAAAAATCACCCAGTCGGCGCAAGTTTACTATAACAAAACTGCGGTAGCCACATATAAATAAAATGGTCGAGCGCAAGTAATTACTCACTCACGTGAGATCCGATGTGAAAGCACACATCGACATTTGACTTAACCGCAAAAATGGAATCTAATTGCGAATGCTACGCTGAGCTTGACACAAAATCACAAATTAAAGGACGACGTAAGACATGTATAAACTCGCACGAAACGAAATAAAATTTGTACAAAATATAAAAGCGTACCCACGTATATATATCAATGAAACTAAAATGACGCATCGTCAAGCGCAACCAAATGAAGCCACACTATTTACGAATCAAAATTCCTACATTGAAAAAGTACTTCACATTGATTCACATTGTTGGTGTGTGCTTTCACAACGGAGCTCACGTGAGTGAGTAACTACCTGCGCACAACCATTTTATTTATATGTGGTTGCTGCAGTTTTGTTACAGTAAACCTGCGCTGGCCGTGTGAATTGTTTTTTTTTTCATGACGGTCGACGTTCACAAGCGCGACAGTTTTTTAACCGTCGTTACAATATTTTGCCAGTCAAAGTTGTTCGACAGATTGACCGTCAAATCCGAACATAAAGGTACGCAGCTTGTACGAAACTGTACTTCAAATGTACAAATTTTGACAATAACTTCCGTGCAGCAAAAGTCGTCTCTGTAATTATAAATTCCCTATTTCTAGATAAGATACATAACTATACTATATTGTAGTGTATCACAACTAATGACTGCATTGTATCTATTCCTACAGTACACCTTGAATCGTCATTAGCGTATAGAAATTATTAGTGTAAAGAAAAAACTAGCGTCATTCATTCTAATTTAGTATCAGGAGACGAGTCAGATTATGGTCCACTTCCTTAAATAGTATCATTTCCTCTATTTATGGTATCAATCTCAAAATTTTGGGATGCCGATATAGAGTACATAAGGCTAATAACGATTCACAGTGTACTGTACTATACCTTCACGATACGCTACGCTAGCCGAGACGCAAAACACGATAATGCCAAGGGCATATACCTGTTGGGCCATAAAAGTGGCACATTTTAAGCTCGATTTGCGGGGCGACCACTTTGTGCGGCCATCGGAGGACACGTGTCATGTGTTATTCCACACATTAGAGGTGTTTTCATGTGTTAAAGTAAGGGTTTGTTTCATCTTTTACCTTCTAAAATTGACGCCGCAACTAGAAAATCCTTTACCGTACAAAAAAATTGTCAAAACCATACAATTTGCGTCATCTTGAATGCATTCTAGGCTGTCGTCATGCTCTTTTTGACCCATGACCACGTCATTCCAACTCATCTTCACCCTTCAAATAGGAAATTGTTATCGCACGTGTCACACGTGTCTAATTTATTTTGCACACGAGGGAGAGTACACGCTATTTATTTCCCTTTTCGTCACGCGCATGTATGGAAAAAAATAGAAGATCATGTACGTAAAACATTTTGAAGGAGTCTCGGACTTCCCCTTTCATCCATGGTCTTTTTGTCCTCAAAATCGTAATAAATCATAAGTATTTAAAGTTTTCAGTTCGAACTGAATCGATTAGTTTTTATTTTTAAAACATAGTTTTGTACATTGCGATCAATTCCAAACCTTTCAGGAACTACAGCACTGTACCGTACAATACACCGCGAATCGTAATTAGAGTGATGAAAAAACTACACCTTGAATCGTTATTAGCGTATAAAAATTATTGGTGTAAAGAAAAAATTAGCGTCATTCATTCTAATTTAGTGCCAGGAGACGTGGCAGATTATGGTCCAAGACGTTAAATAGTGTAATTTATTCTATTTAAGGTATCAATGTCAAAATTTTGGGGTGCCGATTTAGAGTACATATGGCTAATGACGATTCACGGTGTAGAGTACAAAAACTGAAAAAAACAATTAGAGAAATTATCGCTAATTTATTTGATAGAGCCTTTTCAACTATGAAGTTTACTCTAATATTTTTAAGTACTCTAATTTGGCACGCTACTATCCTCTATTGTAAATAAGGTATTCGTACAGAATTTGGCAAAACGTACAATTTATCGTCACTATGACGTTTGCACTACGCGGTTTGTTATAACGCAGATACATGATAACGGCCTGTATTTTATCATTATTTGTACTTTTTTTCTTAATAAAGTACAATTTTGCACGGTCTGACACCGTCCGTACTCCACACTATTTAAAACGAACCTATAATAGAATTAAAAACGCTAATTAAACTTTACCTTAAATAGAATAATGAAAAAATTAGAATCGATTACTCTATTTGATGTGATAGTGTCGAAATTTCGAGCGACCGAATTAGAGTAATATACTCTAATTACGATGCGCGGTGTACTGTACACATACAAAAAACTGTCAGTACCTCTGTACGGACGGGCTACTCATTCTTTCCCGTGCTGTGTACCGTACGTTTTTTGTCGCCTACCGGGTGCCATGTTCTCGGAGGTGCAGAGAGCGCATGCTCAAAAACAGGCTGTGGGGAGAGAGGCGACAGGTAGGGCCATTTTTCACCCGCTAATTTATTAAGCCCTCAGCAGTTTTCTAGTTTAATTTTCAACCCTAATTTTTCCAACCCTAATTTCTTCTATCCTACTTTCTCCTAATTTCTTCTATCCTACTTTCTCCAACCCTAATTTTTCATCCTGATGTTCTCATCCTAACTTCCCAACCCTAATTGTTCCAATTTTTTTTTTTTTTTTTAACCTTATCTTTCTCAAAAATTCCAATATCCCGCACGGGCATTTCACAATCTGAAATTCTAAACTCTCGACCCTTAACCCTAAACCCTCAATTCTAAACTTTTAACTCTCAATCTGAAACCGTATTTTTTGTCCTTTTCCGTGGCAGAAAACGCCAATAGAGATTCTGTCCTGGGAATTGCTGACTTGGCATTTATCCTTTTATTTTTTTGAACTCTAAACTCTGACCCGAATTTTAAACCCTGAATCCTAACCCTATTTTTTTTGTCCTTATCTTCAGATACAGCCAAAAAAGTATATGTTGCGCTATTGCAGACGTGGCGACAATTCTTCCGAAACTCTAAACCGCAAACCCTAATCTGAACCCTAAAATTGAAACCTTTTTTCGGTTCATTTATGCAGATAAAGCCAAAAGAGAATCCGTTGCGGCAATTGCTGACGTGGCGACTGTTTTTGTGGATACGGTAAACAAAGGGGTCCACGAAACATTTGAAAAAGAAAAACAAATAGAAACTGAAATTCGGCAATTAGCGACAATTGTTCAACGATTTCAAAAACAGCAATTGCAGTGGAAATCCACATTTTCGGCATTCGACGATGCTCTAAAGGTGATTTACACCCGTTGGTTCCCCTATCCTCTCCATTTTATCCATATTCGCACTTGTTACGAGTGGTTTTTGGTTTTGTTTTCTTTTTTTGGTGGTTGGACATAACGGATTTGGTTTTGTTGGAATGTGACCTTTTGAATTTTATTTTTTATTTTAAAAATTGAAACATTAAAAGCTGGGTGGTAGTTATAAAGTGATATTTTCAAAGTCTATTACTTCTGTCGTTAGTGTTTGCTTTACTCCCGTTTAATTTTGCTTTTTATTTCATTTTTCTTTTGGCTTCTGTTCAATAGGAAATCGGAGATTTTGAGAATTGGATAAAAATCATCGACTATGATTTTCAAGTTGTTGCAAAAACTTTGGAGACCGTTTCAAATGCGAAGCCTTAAAATATTTTCATTTGAAGTAATTGTTCACTCGAAATGTAGCAATGCAAAAATGCCATTTTTTTTTTGCGGGGAGAATTTTTTCCAACAATTGTTATATTTGTTTTTTAGCAAAAATTGTGTTTTTTATACCTTGTTAAATGCCATTAATATTATTTTTTTTTTTGACGTCGACCCGTTTAATGCTGCATACTTTTATATAAACATTAATGCATGCATCAAGTAGTGCCAAAATAATTTCCGTCTTCTGTTGTCATTTTCTTTTTGGAATTATTTGTTTTTCGTTTTTTTTTTTTTGTGTCTTTTACTTTCCTTAAACCTGCTTTAGCTTAGCTTTGGGATTTAACAATAGGATTGCGAATCATTTTTTTTAAAAGGATTGTGTAACAAATATAAAGATAAAAGTATTTTTTTTGTAATGCACGTTATTCACATAACCCCTAAAATAAAGTTTTTATATTGAATACTTTGGGAGAAAAAAAAAGGCAATATATTTACATGAAAAATGTACAAAATATTTATATAAACATACATTCATATGCATAAACATTGTTCTTGGAGTCGAGGATGTATTAGTGTTCATACGAAATTAGAATTAGGGTGAAGTTCCATTAGCGAAAAATGGGGTCGTTTACTAATGGTCATACTGTTTTGTATAGTGTCGTACCATTTTTTTTTGTCTGAAAAACATTTTACTAAAAGACTGATTTCATTCTCCAGGGTTATGGGAGTAAACTTTCACTGTTAGATGTCTTGCTTCACATAATCAGATACGCCATCCGTTGAACCTTTCAATTTTTGACAAGTGACCTCAAAATGGACAATATTTAGCAACTGAACGTATCTCATTGTGCCGAGTGGAAAAGAGTAAAAAGGCACTATCATCCTATCACGCTCCTGCCAGTGCGTTTAAAAACTTTTTTAGGGTTTCGCAGTTTACCGCGCATTTCTACTATTCCCATTTGAAATGGAATTTCTCTCACTTTTGCAGTTTGCCGCGCTTTCCCATCATTCTGTTTTAATTTTCTATTATACTTTTAAATTTTAGCGCACCTTTTTGCTATTTAGTTATTAAATTTTGTTGACGTTCGCAATCTGCCGCACCTTCTTACGCATTCTATTTTTCAAATTTGACTCGTCAGTTCAAATTTAAATCCAAACTTTTTGCCCATTTTGAAATTTCGAACAACAGATAGGGTTCCACTTGCCACCAATTTCATAAAATTTGTTTGCCTATATACAAAAGGCAAGATGGAATAGGTCATACAACAAAGCCACCCGTGCATTTACATCATAGTTTTCCAAAAACTTGTCTTCTCGTGCCTTCTTTTGTCTTTTTCTCTACGGCAAGATGTCTTTCCCCATAGATGGGTGCAACCCATTCGGTTTTCATTTAAGAATCTTACCTTTTTCAATTCCTCCTGTGAATTATGTCATCGTCAAAAAAATGGCCGCAATAGTGATGAACCCCTGAACATCAAAAAAAGAAGCAGCGACCACGTGAGAGACGAAATAGGTGGCTTTTCTCAATCCTTCCTCTTCTTATTCAACCCAAAATCTTCTATTTTCTCAAATTAAAATCCAATTTTATTTCTTCTAACGCCTTTTTCTTAGAACCTTCTTCATTTTCTTAAACTTTTTTTTTTAATAGCTTAACCTTCTTCAACATTAGTTTTCTTGTCTTCTTCATAAATCTATGTGCATAATTTTTTTCTGGTGAAATCTTCGTTTGTCTTCTTCTAAAACAATCTGAAATCTTCTTTTCCTCCCCCTCCTCCTCCTCCTTTTCCTCCTACTCCTCCTCCACCTCCTCCCTTTCCTCCTCCCGCTCCTCCTGCTCTTTGTCCCTCCCCTCCTCCCGCTCCTTGTCCCTCCCCTCCTTCCTTCTCCTCCTCCCTCTCCTCCACCCCCACCTCTTCCTCTTCCTCCACCCCTCTCTCTTTTTTTCCCTCTCCCTTTCCCTCTCCCTCTCTCTCTCCCTTTCCGGCCCTTTTCTCCTCCAGAAAGAAGAAAGAAGGCACACGAAATTGAAAAAAAAATCGTTTCAAAAAGAAGTAAGAAAGCATATTATTTAGAGTGTAAGGAAAAATATATTTAACAATCCAAAAAAAATGTAAAAAATACTAAAAAACTCGCGTTCTCAACTGTTACCATATTCAATTGACGTGGTGGTGTCGCGACATCCCTCTCGCTTGGCGAGGTTCACGTGGCATCAATTACGTGAAGTGTTTCTTGTTCCGTCGTTTTCCCAATTTGTAGCAAGCATTTCTCCGAACTTGTTGATTGTGTTGTTTGTTTGTTTCTTTCACCGTCATTTCATGAATTTCCACTGCAATTTGTCGAAATTCTTTCAGTAAAAATGAGTGTGGTGTTTGTCTCTTTTCCAAATTTTTGACGTTTTCTAGATGAAAATGTTTTCGGGTAATATTGAGTTAAGTAGTCTCCTTAGGAGTACTTGACTCTCACTAACTAAGTACAAAAGTGTCCCTAACATGTGTAGTTGTTATGTTTTCATTACCAATCATTGTCTCATCTATAACAACATAAAATTTCTCATCAAAACTACCAGGTAGTTTTTTGTCCGTCCTATTAGACATTGACATCCCTTAGGAATCTTTGGACCCAAGTACGAATCGACATCCCTTAGTAATCTTTGGACCCAAGTACGAATCTTAGACTGGGGCCAAAGAGTGGGGAGGAGGGGGAGAAAAGTAGGAGAGCCAGGTAAAAATACGAAAAATGGAGAAACTAAAGAAAAAAACATTAACGTTGTATCTCCAAACTCCTCGTCCACCTACGACCGATGGACCATGAGTGAAGCAGTAAAGCTTATTACCTTTAAAGCTTAAAAGATGCAAAATGAAAAGCTCAACGGCCTGAAAGCCAAACATCGAACATCGAAAGAAATATGGAGGTTAATATGTCATCAACTAGAAAAAAGTGTCATACAAACATCATAGGAAGTGCGAACAAAAATGGGAAAACGTTTTTAAGGATTACAAAAAAGTTAACGATTGACAGTCTAAGATTCCTAGTAGATCCAAAGATTACTAAGGGGTGTCAATGTCCAATAGGACAAACAGAAATCTACCTAGTAGTTTTGATGAGAAATTGTATGTGGTTATAGATGATGGAATGATTGGTAGTAATAAAATTACACCTACACATGTCAGGATATGTTCAAACAAGTTCGAAAAAATGCTCGCTACGAATTGGAAAAGACGGAACAAGTAACACTCCACTTACTTGGAACCCTGTGTAATCTCGCCGAGCTAGAAGGCCGTCGTGACATCAACACGTCCAAGTGAACATGGCAATTGTGAGGTACGTGGGTTTTTTCTTTTTTTTTGGCATTTTTTTTGGATTGTTTTAACTATTTTTCCTTACACTCTGAAAAATATGTCTTCTTACTACTTAATCTTGTAACCATATTTTTTTTGAATTTCTTGTGTTTTCTTTCCTCTTTCTTGTCCCCCTGTCTAAACTTAACTTTTTATGCAGTGCTGCGGAAACATAAACACGGGTTTATCCGATTAGTGAGGAAAAATGTTCAAAAGCTAAAATTTTGGGCATTACCTTCAATTTTTTTCCCATATATTCTTCATCGACAAAACATTTTCAATTCCATTAAATGGCTTTCTATAGTGTGGAATTTATCGTAGAATTAGTGTGAAAATCTGGATGGTGATGATTTTGCTATTTTTTTAGGGTTTTCTAGCATATTCATCTCTTTATGTGTCTTTTTGGGAGACAGGGAAAAAAGGAAAATTAGCATGAAAAATACAGAGGGGTGGCTGATTTTAGTGTTTATTAGATTCTCTAAATTTTTAGATAGCGTGTGGAAAATGAGAAAATATATAGAGAGAAATTGGTACATGTATATGTATAAAAATATATATGTATATATGCGGACCTATCTCAACTTATCAAATTTGGACTTAAATCATTGGTTTTCAACTCAATGTAGATAATAATTTCAGATGTGCAAGTAACTCTTAAACAGTAAATTAGCATGTTAACATCCTATGTGGCCTTTTCTCTTGACACATTGTGAGTGTAATTCGTATCAATCAAATAAACTTTTGTAGTTCTTGGAAGGGACATTAAATAAATTATTTACTTATTTTGTGCTTTAGTGATGAAACACTAAACAACATCAATACCAATCTTGGCACTTCACGTCAAATAATATGCCGACTTTGTAATGTGTACGCTGAGATGGCATTAACACTTTTTTTGAAGTGCGAATATTATACTGTGATAGCCCTTTCTGCTTCAATTACTTTGGATTGGAATCCTATGGAACCTACAAATTAAAGTAGAATTACACTATCATATACTTTTTCATGTTCTTTCACTGTCCAGGCATTCAAAAGTCCTCATACACAAAATATAGGGACAGTAAACATAATAAAAACGGTATAATGTCAGATATCAAGGCCCTGCCACATTGTTGACCTGAACTTGTTCACTTGAACTCCATGCTGAAGCATCAACCAATAAATGGCATATCTGTTGAGGATTCATCTTTTTTTAATACATTACCCTAGTTACATTGAAGACAACTATAATGCAATCGTACAATTCAATGCAATCGTACAGTTTTTTAGATACATGCAGCTACTCGAAATGTACAATGTAAGGTTTACTTACATTGCTGACACATACATTTCTCACAAACTGTGAGAAACTTTTAAATGTGTCACCACCTACGATTTCACCACAGATATTTAGAGTATTAAATAACCATTCAGAATGCTAAAAGTCAAAAAAATGAATGTCACAATACTTTCTCCATCCATCCGAAGCATTCGTTCCTTTTGCCAATTGGCGCATTTACACTTTAGACGTTTTACTCAAAATTAACCTTGGATAATGATAAAACAACCAGACAACGTCGGTTTATTATAGCGAGTGCCTGTCGTTTCTTAAGAAACCATATTACTGTTAGGCAATCGCATTAAAATAGAAGAAACATAAAATCTACATCTACGACCACCAGATAATAAAAATTTCACATTAAACTTGAATAGTGTGATACTACCAAAAAGCAACCAGAGCCTCAAAAAAAATCGTAACCTCCTTCGATAAAAAATGGGTACACTTCGTCAAACCTGAAATTTATTACCAACTCTATAAAACTGAGCTGCCAAAATGTGGCAATAATAACTTTATGCAAATAAGAATCTCGAATAATGAATACAACTAGGAAATACTTTGTCTAGTCTAATCCTTCTATAGTAAGTGTGCTTGTTCTGCAGAATAGCTTGCAGGTAGTCAATTTAAAAAAATGGAACAGACAGCGGAAAAAAAAAAAACCTTCCCAAAGAGGTGATCACAAAAACATCACCGGTTTTTCATTGTCTTCAGATAAGTTAATCCTTCAAAAATCACAGGCAAAAAGAGGCAATCACAAAAATAGTATCGGTTTTTCACTGTCTTGAGGTAAGCTTATCCCTCCAAAATCACCGGAAAAAAAAGGTGTTCACAAAAATATTACCGGTTTTTCATCATCTTGAGATAAGTTCCGAGGTTTTGCAATCACAGGCTCGTAATGATCCGCTCCACCAGCACACCAGCCTGCACAACTCCTCAGAAATGTCAGAAAAATCAAATTCAAAAATCAAAGATTGGTGAATCAGAGACAACAACTCCGCCTCTTGGACTGTATGAAAGGAAAAAAAAGACACGTGTGTGTATCTCTCATGACATCAATACCGTGTGCTTGCATCTGTCACAACAGAAAAAACAAAAGGAAAACAAGAAAGACATAAAGAAAACAAGTAAGCTTAACTGACTAGGAGGTTTTACGATACCAGGCCTAAATCAAACTCTATCCAAGAATAATTGTGGAACAAAAAGAAAAAGGTAAATGTTTAAACTTCAAAACAGCAAAAAATATATCCTTGACAATGAAGACACCTTAATCTAATATTTATTGATAACAATGTGGAGAGTCGAACAATGGAGAGAGACTGACAGAGAGAGCGAGAGGGAGGGAGGAAAAGGGACAAAGAGGAAACAGCTGAGATAGCCAGTTTGACAACCAAGTTATGATTAGTTTTAGCTTCTCTATTCTTGTGATTTCAGAAAATAAAAAATAAAAAGTTTTACTACTCCTGTTTACGATCTCGGGGTTGGTATAACCGATTGACCCAATTATTGAAACGAATATCAAAAAAATGAATGACGATTAACAATAACAAACGATGATTACGATTAATAAGGAAATGTATGGAGGTGTACATGGTGTAACTTTTTTTTTTCGTCCTTATTTGCTACCTTAGGATTGAAATGTCAATGAAACAAATTTTGTTTGAAGTACGCATTAAGTCAGTTCTTGCCCCGCCTTCTATTTTATGCTTCAAAAAAAAATCCACAATCCGACAACAAACCCAGTCAAATAGAAACTGAAACTGAATGGGAACTGAAAAATCAAAACTACAGTTGAAACGATTGATGAGAAATTGAAATCGATCTTAAAACTGAAACACTCTTTTTCTCCCCCTCTTCCTCTCTTTCTCCCCCTCTTCCTCTCTTTCTCCCTCTCTCTCCCTCTCCCTCTCTCTCTCTCCCTCTCTAACCCTCTCTCACTCTTTCTCTCCTCTCTCTTTAGTATTCAAATTCCACTAGGAGGAGGAGAGGAAGCGAGCACGAGAAAAAAAGAAGAGGGGTTAGGAGAGAAACTCACCATTTCAAACTGGTTTTGCGTCTGAAAAATCAAGCAATCTGCCCGCATAAATACCTTCGGAAATATCTAGGGTTATCAAAATTGCTTTGCACACCTTTCCAATAGGGAAGAAGACAACATCAAATAACGGGAGCTTAAAACAAAAACCGGAAAATCAATGATAATATGCTATGGGGCAATGGTATTTTGGAATGTCATTCTCTAACAAAAGAAAAAAATAAACTTAGATTCTTGTGTAACACTGTCCCTCCCTTCCTCGTTTGACTAATCTAACAACAAAGTAATTTCATATTAAATAAAAAACACGTCTTTTAATAACCTAATCACAATAATTAATTTACTCCATGCCTCTCAAAAATATCTTCAGCTAAAACTTTACGTAATGCCTTCCCTTCCTCGTCGGAGTATGCATCCCTCTCCTCCCCGTCGACATTCCTTTCCTCCTCGTTTGGGGGTGTGGTGGGTGGAGAATCCTTATTTAGGTATCTTATGTCCTCCTCTAACATCGAATTATGAAGTGTACACACCGTAATAATCGTGTCCGGTTAATAGTTGTTAACCGCTTCGTGTTTGGTAAAAAAAAAATCCGGTCAATGATTGCCTATTGTTTTTTTAGAACACCGAAGGTTCTCTACACGCACATTCTTCTACTACTGTGAAAATAATTAAACGACTTTTGTGGTTGTGACCCTGGATACGGTGTTATTAAGTGCTTACTTACAGGATATCCTACATCACCTAAAAGGAAAGGTGGTGCGTCTACCAAACCAACATTAATGGATGACCCTTGCAGTCCCCCCCACAACAAGATAGCATTTCCCATCCCTGAATTCGAAGATTCTAAAATCGTGCATGTTGCCGACCCAACCTATTCATGGAACTAATATCCGAGTGTTCTGTGCCACCACGGCTTGCAAAATAGTACCGTAGTTTCTCTTCCTATCGTACCAGTTCAACGACCACATATCAACCCCTTACCCTATATTTATTTAGGTGGCATCGATGGCCCAGCAATAGTTAGGGAAACTCAAATTTGTAGCCTTTGAAAATTATTACTAGCTGATGGAATCTCCTTCCAGCTGGCCATTTTATCAACCTTGGGGTTAGGATGTCCCACACCGCTCGACAAAATATTGGTTGTTTGACTTGTCACAGTGATTCTACTGACTCCAAAAAGATCCTTTACCGGAGAAGCGACATTTCTTGTGGCGAGACGGTAAATACCCTCAATTTGCTGTAATACAATGAGCTATGAAAATTATACTGAGGAAAAAGAGTTAAAGAAGCATATACATGCTTTACAACCTATAATGATTTTTAATAATAATAAAAGACAATTTTCATTCTTTTTGTCTATTTTCATCGATTACCTATATTACTTACAAATATTTGCAAAACTCAGGAGAAAGCAACTTGTTAAAAAGGATAGGAGGTTTTTTTTTATTTTTTACTACAAACATGCTTTGTTATTACGAAATTATGTATATCCAGTTGTTTTGGAAGAAACATAGAAAAAAAAGTTTAATCAATTAGAAAAAAAAAAAAAAAAGAGAAAATATGACCACTCTACAAAAAGTGAAGGCGAGAAAAGTACGAACACAAGATAAGGTAATACATTAAAATAATTTCTCAAATTTGAACACGTACATATTAACATTTAAACTTCAAAACTGTGAAGGAAAAAAAAAAAAAACAAAAAAAAAAAAAAAAAACAGAAAGCTCAG
Organism: Zygnema cylindricum; assembly: GCA_037447655.1. Taxonomy (NCBI): domain Eukaryota; kingdom Viridiplantae; phylum Streptophyta; class Zygnematophyceae; order Zygnematales; family Zygnemataceae; genus Zygnema; species Zygnema cylindricum. The sequence continues at coordinate 84,584 of JBBHKE010001730.1, forward strand.
GTCTAGCTTTCTAAAAAAAAAGAGTAAAAGGATAAAATAAAAAAAAGACGCACACCTCGAAAAATTCAAAACCAAAACAAGTTCTAAAACAAAACAAAAAAACAAAAAAAAAAAAAAAAAAAAAAAAAAGATATCGCCATTATTGTTAGCGCTTTCTGCAAAACTGGATAATTCCTCCTTCTCGATTTTCTTCAACTTGACCCGAATTTCTCTGTTTTCCTATACTTTTACAAAACTTTTCAAGAATTTCCACACTTTTATTTTCCTCAACATTTCTCCATTTCTTTCGTCTTTTTCTCTCCTTCCTGTCGTCTTCAATCTTTTATTTGCCTTCCTTTTTGTCCTTGTCAACCTTTTCTTTGCCCTTTTTCTGTCATTTTGTCTCTTTCAAATTTGTCTTCTTCGTTTTTTTTCCTTTTTCATCTTTTTCAATCTTTGTCGACAACTCGAGCCTCCACATCAATTATGATATCCGAGGGTTGAGGATAATCTTTATAGTTGACTTTTTGTTGACTACTATTATTTTTCGAACCGAAACCATTACTCCCTGAAAATCAATTTAAAAAAATAATTAAAACAAAAAAAAAACACAGCAAAAAAAAAAAAAACAAACTTTTCCAAAATTTGCATCCTCGTTTGCACCTTTCTACCTCTTTTCTAATACCTTTTGGGTCCCTTTTAACCCCATTTTTACCCAATTTTCTTCTCTTTCTTTAACCCATTTTCCCTATTATAAATACTTTTTTTGAACTCATTTTCCGTCTCATCTAAAAATCCCCTTTTCACCCTTATCTTCTACCCTAATATATCCAATATACACCTCTTTTACATACAATTTATACCCCATTTATACCCCATTTGCGCCCAATTTACACCCCATTTATACCCCATTTACGCCCAATTTATACCACATTCATACCCCTTTTTTCTTACCTTTTTTACGAGATGTCGATGTGGAGGCATATTTCGCGGCGACCGATTCTCGAGTCGAAGAATTTCTCCGATTTTTTTCCGACTCGAAATTATTCGTAAAATTATTCGAAAAATTTTCGTTTTCGACGTTGTTTTCAAAAAGAGGATCGGCTCTGAAAAAAACTCCGTCTTCCACTGCGCCCCCCAAAAAAAAATATAATAATAATAATAATTAAACAAATAAAATCGGGAGAGAGAAAGAGAAAAAAAAAAGGGGGCGAGTATTTTACGCATCGTAAAAAATATCGTGATTCGATACTGTGGACCATAAATTTCGTGTTTTTTTATTTTTTTATTTTTAGGGTTATAAATTGGATAGTTGCTAATGAAAAAATATATTATTAAATTCAAGATAAGTAAATAAAAAAATTAAATAAAAGTAAAAAATCATTAAATAACGTGGGACACAATAGAATAAAATCAAATAAAAATATAAGACTATAAGAGCTCAATTTAAAGTAAAAAAAAAAGCAAACAAAGGCGAAAAACAAGGGCGAAGGGTGGACGGGAGGGGAGAGGGAGAGGGAGAGGGAAGGATGAAGCAAAAAAATATATAAGAAGTAGAATAACATAAAAGACAAAAAAGTAGGGAGGAGAAACATACCTGTGAATTTGTTGCCGCAGAAAAGACAAGCTTGCGGTACAGGCTTGCCCTGGTACTCAGCAAAGGCACTGGAGGGAGAGGGAAAGGGAGGGAGGGAGGGAAAGAGGAGAGGAAGAGGCAGGGAGAGGAAGAGGGAGGGAGAGGGAGAGGGGGAAGGACAGGGAGGGAGAGGGGGAGGAAAAGGAGGGAGAGGAAGAGGGAGAGTGGGAGGGAGAGGGGGAGGGAGAGGGGAAGGGAGAGGGGGAAGGAGAGGGGGAGGGAGAGGAGGGAGAGAGAGGGGGGGAGGGAGAGGGAGAGGGAAAGGGAGAGGGAGAGGGTGAGGGGAGGGAGAGGAGGGGGAGAGGGAGAAGGAGAGGGAAAGGGAGAGGGAGAGGGCGAGGGAAGGCAGAGGACGGGGAGGGTGAGGGAGAGGGAGAGGAAGTGGGAGAGAGAGGGAGAGAGAGGGGGGGAGAAGGGGGAGAGAGGGGAGGGGGGGTGGTGAGGGAGAGGAAAGGGTGAGGGTGAGAGAAATTTTTGTTTCTCTTTGGTACTTTTGTATTTGTACCTTCATTTTGACTCTTTAGTAACTTACTTTAATTTTTCTACTTTTTTGTATGCATATAGTTTTTTTCTTTTTTTTTTTTTTGGAACCCCAAATATTTGAGTAGAGGCCTTATCTATAATAAGTGTGGGCTGTACCCATTTCAGAAGTTTATTTTTCTTTTCTTTTCTTTCCTTTTTCTTTTTATTTTTTAGAGTATTTTTTATGCTTTTTTAATTTATTTTAAGACCTGCCCAAAAATAAAATGTGAATTACAGCGGAAAAATGGGGTCTGGGTTTTGAGGGAGGGGAGGGAAGAGGAGAGAGAGGGGAGAGGAGAGAGGTGGGGAGAGAGAGGGGGGAGGGGGAAGGGGGAGAGAAGCTCACTTGAGAACTTTGTGACCTTCGCCACACCATGGACACTGGTGCCCCCCCCACCCCCCCCCAAAAGAGAAGAAAAACAGAAAAAAAAAAAAAAAACGAGAACAGGAAAAAAAGGAAAAAAAATGGAGAATTTTGAGAAATTCTCCTTTAAATCTAAAATTGTTTTTTGATCTTTTTACACTCAATGCAATGAACGAGGGAAAAAAAAAGGGAGGGGGGGGGAGGAGAGAGGGAGAAAGGGGAGAATGAGACAAGGGAAAGGAAAAATCAAATAATCTTAAGTTGCTTTCCACATAAGAAAAAGGGGAATAGAATGAAATGAATATATGAACAGATCAATATATAAATAATAAAGTAACTAAATAAATATTGAAATATATATATATATATATTTATATTGTGATATACATAGAGATAGATACATAAAATGACTAAATGTATATGTTTATATATATATATATATATATATATATATATATATATATATATACATATATCTATATATCTATACATACATATATGCATATATACATGTATTAATATATATAGATAGACACATGAATAAATAACACTATTATACATATACGTATATAAATACATACATGTATATAAGAAGGAATAAAAATAAAAGAAGGGCAAAAAAAACTTACGTTCCCCACAACTATCTTCCCCAAACCAATATTCCTTCGCTCGAGAAAATCTCCGACTTCGATAACCAAAACTGATACGAGGAATAAGCCCTGGAGAGAGAGAGAGGAGAAAGAGAGAGGAGAAAGAGAGAGAGAGAGAGAGAGAGAGAGAGAGAGAGAGAGAGAGAGAGAGAGAGAGAGAGAGAGAGAGAGAGAGAGAGAGAAGAGACACGAGTGAGAGAAGAGAGGGAGAAGAGGGAAAGGGAAACAAAAAGAAGAGATAAAAGTGAGAGTGAGAGAGGAAAGCGAGAGAGGGTGTGTGAAAGAGGGGAGAGGAATGAGAAAGAGAGGGACGAGAGAGATGATAGAGAGGCACGGGAGGAGGGAGGAGGGAGGAGGGAGGAGGGAGTAGGGAGGAGGGAGGAGGGAGGAGGGAGGGAGGAGGGAGGAGGGAGGGAGAGCGTGCGGAGGGAGGAGGGAGGAGGGAGGAGGGAGGAGGGAGGAGGGAGGGAGGAGGGAGGAGGGAGGGATGGAGGAGGGAGGAGGGAGGAGGGAGGAGGGAGGAGGGAGGAGGGAGGAGGGAGGAGGGAGGAGGGAGGAGGGAGGAGGGAGGAGGGAGGAGGGAGGAGGGAGGAGGGAGGAGGGAGGAGGGAGGAGGGAGGAGGGAGGAGGAGGAGGGAGGAGGGAGGAGGGAGGAGGGAGGAGGGAGGAGGGAGGAGGGAGGAGGGAGGAGGGAGGAGGGAGGAGGGAGGAGGGAGGAGGGAGGGAGTAGGGAGGAGGGAGGAGGGAGGAGGGAGGGAAGACGAGGGAGGGAGAGCGTGCGGAGGGAGGAGGGAGGAGGGAGGAGGGAGGAGGGAGGAGGGAGGAGGGAGGAGGGAGGAGGAGGGAGGAGGGAGGGAGGAGGGAGGAGGGAGGAGGGAGAGAGGGAGGAGGGAGGAGGGAGGAAGGAGGGAGAGAGCGCGGAGGGAGGAGAGGGTGCGGAGGGAGAGTAAGAGAGAAAGGGAAACAAGAGAGAAAAAGAGAGAGAGAGAGAGAGAGAGAGAGAGAGAGAGAGAGAGAAAGGGAAAATGTGTGTGTATATGAGAGAGAGTGAGAAAGAGAGAAAGAGAGAGAAAGAGTGCGAGAGAGAGGAGTGTGTATGTGTGTGAGAGAGAGAGAGAGAGTGAGAGAGAGAAAGTGTGTGAGTGAGAGAAAGAGAGTGAGAGAGAAAGAGAAAGAGAGAGAGTGTGAGTGTGAGAGAGAGAGAGAGAGTGAGAGAGAAAGTGAGATACCAGCACAATCCGGGCCAGAAATTGTGCCGCGGCGTCCAAAAAGGCAAAATTGTCGGTGAGGACGAAGCCTAGGAAGAGGCCAAGGAGGAGAGGGGTGAGGGAGGGGGGGGAGGGACGGGGAGGGAGAGGACCACCGCCGCCAGAGAAGGAGGAGGCTTGGACTCTGGGGGAGGGGAGGGAGAGGGGAGAGAGCGGAAAGGGGAAGAGAGAAGGCGGAGGGGATGGGGAGGGGGAGTTGGGAGGAGAGAGGGAGAGGGGGAGGGGTAGTGGGGAAGCGAGAGGGAGAGGGAGAGGGAAAGGAAATGGGGTGAAAAAAGTTAAATTGAGGGAAAACAGAAAGGAGGAAGAGAGAGAAGGGATGGGAGAGATAGATGGGAGAGGGAGAGGGAGAGGGAGGGGGGGGAGAGAGAGAGAGGGGAAGGAGGGCGAGGGAGAGAGAGAGGGGGGGGGAGGGAGAGGGCGAGAGAGAGAACCTCTCTCTCACTCTCTGTCCCTCTCTCTCTCTCTCTAGACAAATATATACATATATGTTGAAAATGACAAAAGTTTGCCAAATTTCGTAATTTAAATATATTAGAGAATAGTACAGAGATCAATTTTCAGCTTTCGATAGTACAACAGATTTCAATTTGGTTTCATTAAAAGTAGCGTCCTTTTTAAAAACAAACGCTGCTAAAATTAACCCAGAATAAAAAAAATCAATAAAAACATAATCACAAAATCGAAATCTATCGGAAATCCGTCTTATCTTAATTTTACCAAGCAAATCAGAATCATATACTCCAATTGGTTGGCCCAAAATCTACTCTTGATATAAATTGTTTTATTTTTTTGTACGGGGCCCGGTATTAGAATAAGACAAATAATGACTGTTAACATTGAGTATCCGTTAGTACTTAAGGGATATTCTTCTCAGCTTATGCCTTCGGGTTCTTTGTTCTTTAAATTTCATTTGAATACATATTGAATTTACAAATTATTGCGGGGATTTTTCTTTAAATGTAACGCCATAAGTTGCCTCTTATGTTTCAACATACTTTGCAAGTTCCTTTTGAATTATAACCCTAAAAAACCCTGGAAAACTCTAAAAGATTACAAGCCCGTTGTACAAATTCTTCCATTGTTAAGAACATTCTTGTCTCCTCTAATTTCCGCTCGATTAGTAATTATAAATGTAGCGAGTAATAACATAAACAAATAAAAATAAATATATAATCACAATTGATCATGTATTTCAACTGCATTTTACAATAAACTGGTTTTAAGTGTCGTAAATCAAAGCAAAGTTATATAATTTATTTAATTAAATTCGTTTATTACATATAAATCTAACCCAAACATTTAATATTCTGTTTATGTAATACCACACATATGAAATAGTTTAAATAAAGTTGCTTTATATTACATAGTCCATTTATACAAATTAGATTTTAAAACCAAGCTTATCTTAATGATTTAAACGGTGTACAGAATTTTACAAAAATCTAAAGACTTAATATGCCGTATCGTGCGTATTTTAATAATTTAAAATGAGTATACTAAATCAAACTTGAATCTATTGTTTATACAGATTACTTCAAGAAATAGATAAATTGTTTGACATATTTATACTACTGAAATGTAAACTAGGCATTCTTTATGATAATGTAGCAAATTTAAATACTGTTATTATTTTGAACCGGCAATCTATAATAATAGATACACGGTAACTAGACGAGTTTCCATGTAGAATTCGATTATGGTTTTGCTATAACTAATCCAAACCCTAATTTCATTACATTCTTTTGATTTTTTTCAGGATTTTTGGGGTTTTTGGGGATTTTGGGGCTTTGGGGTTTTTGGAGTTTTTGGGGTTTTGGGATTTTTAGGGTTTTTGGGGTTTTAGAAATAAGATAAAGCCCTTATAAAAAACCTCATAATCAACAAAAATAATAATAAAAAAAATAACACACCTTCTTCTGTTTACTTTCGTCCTTGTTGTCAAAATCGGTCTCCCAAAAATTTTGTTATCTGAAGAAAATCCCCGAACCACAAAACGACAAAAAAAATTCCGGGCAGATAATTTTTCTGAACCGGAGGAAACCTGCCCCAAAAATTTTACTTTTCTAAAAAATGTTTTTTCAAAAGAGATTTGTAAACAATTGCTGGAGGAAAACGACAAAGGTGAGCTGGCATTTTTGCCACGTGGCAAAATATGAAGGTTTGAAATGAATTTGTGGTTCGGAGATGCTGACACGTGGCATAATTTTGGCACGTGTAAGATTCGGGGTATGTTTGACACGTGGCAGAAAGAGAGAGACTTCTGAAGAGAGGGAGATGGAAGGAGAGATTTCATGGCTGCCACGTGGCAGTCACACATTTTAGGAAATTGGCGTTTTCCAAAACGACAAAAAATGAACCAGCTTTACAAAATGAAATTTTTTCTCTCTCTCACTATCTCTTTCTCTCTTTCCTCCCCCCAGCCTCTTTTTTTTCTTTTTTTTTCTTTTTTTTGGAGGGGTAGGGGGAGAGGGAGGGGAAGAGGGAGGGGGAGGGGGAGGGGGAGGAGGAGGGGGGATATCCCTTTTTTGCCCTCTTTTTAACAGTTTGCAAGAAAAGTATGCAAAAAAGAAAAAAAAGGGAAAAAGAAAAAAAGAACAACTGCCCCTAACAATTTCAAAAGGAAAATAAAGTAAAGTAACGAAAAAATCAAACTTTTTGAAAAGAGAAATAAAATAAATAAGTAGAATCCCTGAACCCTGTTTTTTCATTTTTTCCCCCAAAACTTTTGAAAGAAAAATTCAAAATTGACGGACTATCGAAAATTCAAAATTTCAGAAGGCATCCCAAACGTCAAATTTGAAATTTGAGCCAATAATTTATTTTAATAGCTGCCCGTGACCCTTTTTAATCCACTCAAAAAAAATGTGAATCTGCCCGTAAAATTTTTGTAAATTTTGTTCCAGATTTACCGTACGAAAAGACGAAAAGCCGAAAATGGAAAATCCATGCAGCACTTTTGACTTTTTGTCCTCTTGTTCAGAATTTTAGGATCTTGCTGACGTGGAATATTGATAAAGATCAAAGTGTAGATTTTCAATGGTTAAAAAATAGGAGATTTTCTAGATTCTGTCAAAGTATCAGCTGAATGGAGATTTGTCCTTTAGCGATATTTGCTTTTTGCAGCGGACGGTTTAGATGCACAATTCAGAATCTGTATAATCTTTCAGCAGAATCATAAATTTTGGCATTTACCAATTCGTACAATGTCGATACGACATTACCAACTCAGACATGAACTGGAAATCACATAAGAGGTTATTTAGGGCACTTTCCCGTGTAACCTAAACTTAGTCTTGCTACTTTGTTTTTTGCCGAAGATTTTACGTACTACACCGCCAATCGTTATTAGCGTTGTGTACGCTAATTCCGTCCCGCTTTTTTTTTTTTTTATTCTCAAATATAATTATCCACACTATTTAAAAAAAACCTAATTCCTAATTAGAATAGACGATTTCTTCGAAAATTTCCAAATTCCCAATTAGCGTAAACCACGCTGATTATTCGAATACGCTAAAAAAACTTACACGCTAATAACGATTGGCGGTGTACTTTAAAAGGGTTGAGGTGTAACGCAGTGAAATCGTTACTTCAAATTGTGACGGATGTAGGCGTGGGTGTAATTTGTGAGAGTTGTAGACGACTATAAAACTTGCGCCAATTGATGACGTTTACAAAATAGCGACCGTTGTAGCATCGTGAATCGCTATTAACGTTAATGTTTTTTTTGACAATTAAAACATATTTTCTTCGCGCACACCTGTAGGATTGTCAGCCCGATGGTTGCTATTGGAAGGCAAGATTCTCACCTTCCTATTGGCGGTCTTCGATTGACAATTCGATAGGTGCGCACGAAAAAAAAAAGTTTTAACACTAATAACAATTAGCGGTGTCGTTTCTTGTGACATTGTAAATGTTTAGGGTTTGTGACATTTTGACGCCACGCTCACTGATGATAGCGTCGACGTCACTAATTCCAAAACTTTTCGCCAAGGTTACTCGATCGTGTTTTTTCATCCTTTCTCACTCTACTTGCCATCAAAATACGCACAAGCACAATCAAAAGTTATCCTTTTCAAAGACCTTTCATTTATACCATTATTCTATTTTTTCATTGCAAGAATTGTTCCCGTTTTTCATTGCAATAATTGTGAGATGCCCGACAATGGGAGAGAGAAAGAGGCGCTTTCACGGACTTCGCTTTTGACGAAATGGCGTCAATTGGTCGAGACTCCTCCACGAGCCCATTACGGAAAAAGGTGCATGGAAAAAAGTACGCTCAAGTTGTAAACGTGCAATGGGTTTTTTTTTTGGTACTTCGCACATAAAAGTTTAAAAAAAATATTCGACGCGTGCGACAGCGTCTGACTTACATCATGAAACTCTAGTTAAACTCACCTCAAGAGGTTATTTGACTAGAAGATTGACGATGAGTTGGAAAGACGTAAAGGTAGGTTGAAACGCGCTAGATGACAAAACGCAATACATTTAATAGTTTCGAAGCACCGTAAATTATTATGTGGTAATTCCATTTTCTTGGTACAACTGCGGATTTTCTCATTGTGGGCTAGCTATTGGAGGGAAATTAAAGAAAATAAACCCTTGCTTCGTCACATGGGAGAGTGCCCTTAATCGTTGATTGAAAGTTCTAAACTCCAAAACGATTAGGGGATGTCCCCGCGTATTAAAGTACTGACTTTTTTTTGTCGTTTTCTCCTAAAATTCAGTCCCCAATAAGAAAACTTTAGACGTATGAAAAAATACATTTACCAAAGTATTCTGAACGTTAATTCGTTTGTTTGTTTGTTGTTTTGTGAAATCATGTGGCGTTTTCCTCTTTTCGACCCTCGAGAAAGAGAATACAGCTCATCAAACAACTTGACCAAAAATCACCTTGCGAGTTTATTTATTTTTAAGTATATTCCAAACAAGGAATGAAAAACGACCCACGCACGCGCCACACTAGGACGAGGGAGAGTACTTGCTATTTTTCTCCCTAGTCGTCGCTTGCATGTACGGACAAAAGTTTGCTTGGGTATCGGACCTCCACTTTCATTCATGGGTCCTTTGCAATTTTTTTCGCAGTCAAAGTTTCTCCCCTCTCACTCTCACACTATCGCTTTTATCTCACACTTTTTAGAATGAGACATGACAATATTACTAAAAAATGAAAAATCTTTGAAAAAGAATTCTTGACTATTTTCAGTATATTTCTATGGCAAATCGAGTGTGAAAAGTCAAAAAAATGAAATCTAGAAACCATGGCGGATAGTTCTTGAATCAGTGACGTCGACGTTATCATAAGCAAGCATGACGTCACAATGTCACAAAACCCTAAACATCTACAATGTCACAAAAAGCTAGACGTCTACAATTGTCGCTGTTTTTGTAGACGTCACTCATCGTCGGAAGCTTCGTAGTCGTCTTCAATCGTCACAAGTTGTACCGACGTCTACAACCGTCACATGCCCCCTTAGCTGGAGAGTTTGATCAGTTTGAAGCTCTCGAAGCTAACGCCACGTTTCTGTTTCAACATTGGCGGGTTATGCTGAAGATCTGCCTGATTTTGTTATTTGTCGGTTAAAAGCAGTTTTGAAATTCCATTCTTCGCTTTTGCGAGCCCGCGAACCGTTTGCTATTTGTCTGACATCTGACCATACGGATCTGCATGTCGTGAGTGCACTTTACCTCCCAAACAAAAAAATTGACCTCACTTCTCCGTTAGACAAGTGACCAATAAGAGACAGCCACGTCCATGGATCCTTGTCGCTCCACGATTTCGGGTACGGGAGAAAAAAATAAAATTTCACAAGAAAAAATGGAAAAATGTCATTGAACGCGAAAGTCAATGTTTTGGATTTTTTTGTGGTTTTCTTTTCCCTATTCATATTTATAAAACTTTCAGCTTTGCCCGAATCTACGTTTAGGCGTATACACGCGGCTTCATCTAATTTGTTCAGAGTGCTATAGTGGAAGGATCATTTTTCTTCTCCGTTATCCGTATACACGACAAGGCTCAGTTTCTAATTTACTGTACGGTTCTCATTGTACGGCAGTCCTGCCGGACGGTGGAGCAGGTACACCGTGTATCGCTTTTAGGGTTAATAACCTTTTCGCCACATAAAACATCATTTATCCGTACACATTTGTCCGATTTCCAATTTGAGACTGCCAATCGGAAGCTGAGAATCTTAACTTTCAATCGCATCCGTTTCAACAATCCAACATGTGTGTACGGAGAAATATGTTTTAATAGACGGAAAAAACATTAACTCTAATAGCGATTCACGGTGTACTTTACAGATGACAATGTGCACGCCCTCCCGTTAATTTATTGCATTAACGGAGGGCTCTCCGTTAAAACGTTTTAAATAGACATTTTCCGAATCATTGATCCTTAGTAGAGGTTAACTTTTGCTGAACCTGACGGTTGAACTCCAATAATAGCATTCTATCCATATATTTAACAGTACAGTAATTTACTGTAATGTACTGTACTGTACAGTACAGTACTGGACTGTACTCTACCAGTTCAGCAGTTAGGGTTTGATAAGCTTCCGGAGAACTGCAATCAAGACTGCAATATTTATTTTCTTGCTACTGGAGAATGTCAAACTTCTAGGGCTTTTTTTTTTTTTTTTGGTTAATAAGGTAGAAGTTCCATAGATATTTGCGATCTATAACCTGAGAATTTTTTTTCGACAAGTGTGGATGCCACGTGTTGCTCAGATTCCGTAACTTTTTTTAGTTCCTACGGAAAGCCTGTGTTGTACGGAAAAGTGTGAGATTTCCGTACACAGTACTAACAACTGGCACATTCCATTTTTGCCACGTGGCAGCTGGAATAATCAGCAAGGAAACAACCTTGTGAGTGATTTAAAACGTCTTTTTGTTTGTTTGAAACAAAAAAAAAAAAGCTGAAGTTTTCCCATGGATTTTTCAGTAGTGTAGTTATGTTTTTAGTGGTTTCTAGAGTTTTTCAGGGTTTTCTAGGTTTTTTTAGGGTTTTTTAGACTATGATAGAATTGTGAAGAAAGAATGAATTTGTATTTCCTTGAATTAGTGTGGATTGTTTACAATTTTGCTGGCTTTGCAATGGAATTGTAACTTCTTTCTTTCATTTTTTTTTAAACGTGGTTCTTTTAATAAATGTGGATTGTTTTTGACAATTTTAGTGCGGAAAAGGTAAGTTGCCATTTTTTTGTTTTTTTTTTTTTAATTCGGGGGCTGTTTTAATTAGTGTGTTTGTAGTAAGAACTTGTTTATTTTTTCGAGCCTTTCAATTCGTTTTTAAACACTAAAATATAAGTCTTTAAAAATAAATTGCTGTCCAATCAATTGCCTGTGTAACTACTTTTTTTTATGCATTCAAAAAATTGTGGTTTTTTTCTATTTCATGTCCATCGTAGACTTTAGTAACCTTCAGCTTAAAGTTGAATATTTAGAAAGTGAAATGGATGAAATTTTAATTGGTGAAATTTTTACAACATTTATAATTTTTGAAATGTTGCCACTGTTGTTGTTTATTGAGTCTTGAATTTTTTCTATTCTTTGGTTGGTTGGTTTAAACAAGAAAAAAATGTTGATTGAACTTATGGATGTTGTTAAGAAGACCACCTGTCGTTCTTTTCCTTTTCTAAAATTCGTGTATTTAGGGCTTTTCACATAGTTGGTTTTTTGTGTACATGTATGCATATGTATAGATATATATATATATATATATATATATATATCAATATACGTATATACATATATTATATGCATATATACATACATATATAAATATGCATACTAGTACACTGCATATATTACGAGCAGAAAAAAAATACTGACCGCCCGGCACTCACGCGGCCAATCACAAACGTCGAAAAAGTCACGTACTGACAGATAGACAGTTGTGTTGATTATAATTAATGTTTTGCGGACAGACAGGCGCTTCCCGTTTAATAATGTAGGTATATATATTTTTATATACACACACAAATATACATATGCATATGCATAATAGAACTTCCACATAATTTTAGGGTTTTCTGGATAGATTAAGCCTGCGAACTTTTCAAGGATGTTTGACGTAGTATACGAAGCTCAGTGTGTAAATGTTAAGGGTTTTTTTTACGAATCAGCCATTTGATTAAACTTGAACTTATCATTTTTTCTCAAAATGCAAGTGGTTGGTATGTCAAAAAAAGTGAATGTATATATTTTTTTAAATTGCTTGTATCAAATTGTGAATGTTTTTAATGTTTGCTTTACCCGAATGATTGAACGATGTGATTTTTTATAATTTTTTCCTCTTTGAGTTTCATTTGTTTTTATTCTTTGAACTTCCAACTGTCAATCGTTTTGATTATTTCTTTAGCAATGATCAATGCGGATTTAATAAGGTTTTTTTTTTTTTTTTTTTTCTCTGTATTTTCCAGATTACTTTTGGGAAAAAACGTCAATATTTTTCCTAAATAATGGAGACTCAAACCTTTCTTACTCCAAAACGGGAATTGCCTGCGACAAAACTCTCAGAATCGACCGGAATTTCCGATTTCGACCGATTGGAAAAAAAAACGTTTCAGGTGAATGAGCTGTCCAACGAAACTGGATCAAAATCGTCTATGCGGAGTAAAAAGTCGAGACCTACTTCAGCTTTTTCTCCACTTTCTCCTCCCTCTCAGGCCCCAATCGAATTGCAAACCCTAACTGCAAGTACAAGTGAGAAAGGACAAACTGATAAATCTATTACAAAAACAAACAAAGAGAGAGGAGAAAAATCTAACAGTCAGATAAATTCTAAAGTTAAGAAAGGGCGATTATCAGATGGAGCGAGTTTAGAAAACGACTCGGCTGAAGTAGTGGAAGGAGGTGGAGTGGGAATGGGAGGAGGAGGTGGAGGAGGAGGAGCAGGAGTAGGAGGAGGTGGAGGGGATCGAGGAGGATCCTCTTACCAGAATTTGCCAACTGGCAGCAATGCTGGAGCTTTTGTAGGATTGGTAGGGGCAAATGAAGACGAAAATTTGGTTTCCGGGAAAGAGACGAGCGGTAAGAGAGTTAGACGACCGAGTGTCCGTTTGGGGGAGATTGGAGAACACAAAGCAGCAATTAGCGTGGACTCGGGTGTCAAAAAGAAGCTTCTTCCCACAATATCGATGAAAATCGATGAGAATTCGGGTACTGTATCGAGTGAAGAGAGAGAGGGGGAAAGACCAAACGCCTCTCTCACAGTGGTTAAAGAATTTGCAGGGGTAGAGGGAGAGGGACAGGTTTCTAAATCAGCCCTCAATTTTGTTTCGACAGAGAATGGAGATGTAGAAGAAGACGTCGACATCGTAGAAGAAGACGAAGAGAAAAATGAAAAGGGAGAGGCAGGACAGGGGATTGGAGGAGTGGGTGTAGGAGTTGGAGAGAACAAAGAGGGAGAGGGCGGAAAGGGAGTCGAAAGGGAGAGAGAGGATGTAGAGGGTCAGGGAGAAGAAGACGAAGAGATAGATGTAGGAGAGAGGGGAGAGGTAGGGGAGGTGGGAGTCGTGGGAGAGCTGGGAGAAGAGGGAAAGGCCGTCGAAGGAACTAAAACTGAAACTGAACGGAAATTACAACGGAAAAAAGTTTTAACTCGATATCCGGCGGAAAGGTCCAAGGTTCCTGCTTCTTTGAAAGGGCAAATAACAAAAAGTATAGAAAAGCTTACGGAAAAGTTTACGGAAACTCCGAGAAAAACGGCTTCTGTTCAGCAGTTGAAGAAGGAACTGCCTACCCTTCCGAAAACTTCGCCACAACTTTCCACGCCTTCGAGAAAAAGAAAACAGGAATCGACTCCAAATGTGGTTTTGGCTTTAGCTCAAAATGCGGTACAAAAGGTAGGACAGGGAGAGAGAGGAAATTCACAAAATGAAAAAGGGTTAAATAAAAACGGCTTTGGAGTCGAAAAAGGGGAAGATTCAAAATTGAGTTCAGATTCTAAGAGGGAAAAAGACGGTACAGAATGTGGACAAAGCGACGGGGAGGAGGAAAAAAAGGCGGGATGGTTCGATGGGAGAGGGGAGGTAGACGAAAGTAAGATGGTGAGAGGGAGATCTAGGGCGAGGTCTTTGATTTCGATTAAGAATTTACGAGAGGAGGACGTGGAGGAGGAGGAGGAGGAGAGAGAAGAGGGAACCAAAAAGAAAAGAGGAAGGCCGAGTTTGAAGGGATCTGCAGAGAAAGAGGAGGGAAGGGAGTTGAGAGACAGAAGGAAAAATCTGAAGAAGAAGGAGAGTTGGGACTTTTCAGAGGATGAAGAGGAAGGAGGAGGAGTGGCGAAAGCCATTGCTTTGATTTTAAAGCCCAATGAAGCTGATGTCGGAAAAAAAGGACTGGTCGGGAGGAGAGAGAAGGGAGGGAGGAAGGAGAGATGGTCGATGGGTAGTTTTCCAGGAAAAACTGAAGTCAGGATAGGCCGTTCGAAAGAGAGAGAGAGAGGGAGGGAGAAAAAAGTTCCGCTTTTGGATGTTCCAGTATTGCCGGGAGAAGTTCTTGTCAGTCCAAAGGGAATTACGGTGGTAGAGAGAAGAGAGAAAAAGACGGGGAAACAGGGGACAAAAGAGGGTGAAAGAGAAAGAGAGATGGGGAGCATAAGGGACATGGGAATAGGTAAAATGAGAGGGACGGTGATAGAGGTAGTGGTCGCAAGGGAGACAGAGAGAGGAAACGAGAGAGGGAGTGAAAGGGAAACTAACAGAGAAAGAGGGAGCGAGAAGGAGAAAAAGGAGCTCTCCATGGTTTTAAGAAGAACCAAAAGAGAGCCTCCCAAAGTGACGCCTGTAAACGAGAAAAAAACGGAGAGGGAGAGAGAGAGACATCACCGTTTTCCCTTCGATTCGAAAGACGTATCTTTAATGGCAACCAATGAGAGACTGCCGGGTGGCAAATTCCGGGAAGACGTCGCTGACATCCGTCAAAAGAAGAGAGATTTCTCTCCTCCTCCTCCTCCTTTCATGACAGCTGGCAATGTTCCGCTGGTCAAAAAGCAGAGATTAGAGGAAGTTTTTTCGAGAAACGAGAAGTTAAAAAGGGCCCAAAATTTGTTAGGAAAATACGAAGCGGGATTGCGAGGGTGGTTGGAGAAATTAGGTCTCGAAAGGTATTTTGATAATTTTGAAAAAAACGAAGTTGACGAAGACGTCTTACCTCTCCTTACTTTGGAGGATTTAAAAGAAATGGGAATTCTGGCGGTAGGATCGAGAAGAAAATTGTATACGGCAATTTTGGAACTTGGAAAGAGTATTTCGCCAAAATCGATCAACGACCGGATTTTGGACGAGTAGGAAAAGAGAAAAGAGAGGGAGGAGAGGCAGAGAGGCAGGAAAGGGGGGGAGGGAGAGGGCGATATTTAAACTCGGAATGAGTAACCGACAGTCGGCCTGATTTTGGTTGAGTAGCGAGGGAGGAGAGAGAGGGAGGGACAATGGAGGGAGGGGGAGGGGGAAAAGAGGGAGGATGAGAGAGGGGCATAGAGGCGGAGAAAGGGAGAAAGAAGAGAAGGGCAAAGGAGAGAGGGAGATGGAGAGAGAGGATGAGTGAGGGAGGGAGTTAGAGCGAAAGCAGGATGAAGCTTGACTGTAGTGGAGAGAGAGGGGCGTGTCTGTCATAGCCTTGCCGAAGGGGGAGAGGGAGAGTGGTAGAGAAATGTGGAATAGAGGTGGAAATTGAGGGAGAGAGGGAGAGAGTGAGAGAAAGCGAGAGAAAGGGAGAGAGAGGAGGGGGGGGGGGGAAGATGGAGAGAGGTAGAGTGGTATATAGTTGAATTGTTGAGGGAAGGGAAGACAGTTAATGTTAATACGTTTTCTATTAAAGACAGGGAAGAAATTCTTGTAGTACGATAAAGATTTGAAAAAAGTCATTTTCTTTATTTTTTTTCCAGTTTGGAGTTGCTGAACACCATAAAATATTGTGTACAAAAACTCTCAAAACCTCAAAAAGGCATTTGAGGGGCGTTGTCAAAAAAAAAAAAAAGTTAGATGTTTTTTTTCACTTTTTCATCTGAATGTGATTTGAGGACCCCGGTAATAAGTTTAAGCCGATGAAATAAAATGGGTCGATTCGAAAACATAAAATTTTATGTATATACAATTAGCGTAACATAAATTGGTGTACTTCTGTTACTTGTTGGGATATTTTGGGATTTTTCAATCGATTCGAGTTATCTTGCTTTTGTACTTTTACATTTGTGAGAGAGGAGATAGGCAAATTTGTCTTTCTTTTCCCCTCTTTTTTTCTTGTTGGTTTAATGGCTTTGTTTCTTAACGTAGACTATAATATTTGTTTAGTCAAGAAAAATTTTCTTGTGTTGCTTAGGGTTTGGGTAGTGCTTCTCTATCTTATGACTCCATACAGGAGACTTTTCTTTTCTTCTACATTTTTTTTAAGGTTTTCTGTCATTGTTGTATGACTTGTGAAAAACCAAAGGATTATTTGAAGACGCCGTACTTTTTTCTTTGATTTTTTTTTCTATTTCCCCGTCTTTCATTTCTGCTCTTCTCCTTTCTTCTCCCCTATTTTCCGTTTTGTCTTCATTCTCCATCGCGCGCAAAAAGTTCACCATGAACAATTATTAGAGTTTACGAATCATTAGAGTGATTATGTTATTAGTTCAAATTCGGTTCAAAATGATGCCAGACTGGAACCCTAAAGTGCCCAAGTAAGCCGAGTGCCCAAGTAAGCCGAGAACTGGAGGATGGAACTTTTGGTATGGAATAGGGACGTCGACCCAGGCTCGAAACGAAACGGAAAAGGTACGGAACGTCGGACTCTTGCTTGAAACGGCGTCCTTGGACATTATACGGCGATACCCTCATGATGGGCACAGAGTTCGGGGTCCATGTACTCTCGACCCCAAAAACACTACTATGGGGAGACCATAAGCTCTCGGAGCGGTCCGGTAGGATTTGTACAGGGACAAAACCTTTTAGGACTCGCAGTTTTTCCCAGGTTTCCCAACACTCTTCTTGACTCCTTGGAGATGCTAATCTGAGTAAGTCTTGGGACAATGGAGGGTTTCAAAAACTCCTTCGTCACGCAACTCTTGGAACACATACGTAAGGACCCAGTCGCTGGAGATTGTTGGGGTGAATGCCTTAGGACCTTCTGATTGTCCTGGGGGTTTTGGGTAAGTGGATTTGGGACCGCAAATCCTCATGACGACGAGTCTTGGGAACCCGGTGGTTTCGGTTTTCGCGACACTCAGGACATAAGCGCCTGGTGACGACGACCTTGCGAGAGGTGGTACATTTCCCTCCCATGCCAAACACTCCGGAGAGAACATTGTATGATGATTGCTCCCGGACAAGAGTCGTCTGAGCCGTAGTGTGATAGGCATGTTATATTGTCAAAGGGGCCATAATAAGGTTGCCAAGGGCAGCTTTTGGCCTTTGGGGAATTAATTATACCTTTGAACGACGCTCCGTATAGGCACCTTTGGCCCGCTCGGGATTAGTTAAGGACATGGAATCAAGCTTTGGTCGACAAAAATGGACGGTTTAAATTTGAAGATATGGCTTGTCGAAGAGGATGTAGTCAGCCTGGAAGGGTCTCTTTCACTTGACATGTCTTCGTCTACGATTGGTCGATGTACATGCTTGCTAGCTTAATAGAAAACGTAGGGTAAAGCAAATGTAGTGAGTCGATTATTAGGTTTGGATCTTTAGGAATAGAGTTAGGTCCCATGTGGTCGTTATGGCACGTAATAACTTTGGGGATTCGAATTGATGTCGAATCCTAGTATAGACCTTCTAGATGGTTCAAAATGCTTGTAAATTTTTGACGGACTCCAGTCTTAATCCTCATTGGTTGGATTCGACGGGCATTTTAGGGTTTTTTAGGGTATTTTAGGGTTTTTTAGGGTTTTTCAGGGTTGTGATTGGACAAAGGGTCCTCTTTTAGGTTTTTCTAGCGAGATATATCTAGGAAATGTGTAGAAATGTTTTTGAAGTTCTCTTTTTAATGCAAGGACTCAAACCTCCACATCTTCTTCTTTCTGTCTCTTTCATCGTCTCTTTGTTATGGCTTTCACTCATGTTTTTTGGATGTATTGTTGTAAGTGACGATCGTCACTAAAGAGAGAGGAAGAGAAAGAGAAAGAGAGAGAGCAACAGATTCAAAGTAACAGGGAAAAAAGGAACATTAACCAGCATTCTTACTTTCGGCTTAAGCTTTAAAGGACATTTTTGAACTAATGGTAAGAGAGTTCTTAGAACAGAAAAAGACCAGGGTTTTAGTCCGAGGAGCCATAAATCTTCAAGACCTTTTTGTACAAATCGTACTTCGAATTTGGATTTTTAGATCCAATTTTTCGAATCAAAAGGCTTTTCCAATAGGAGAGTGCGTCTCTCAAGGCACGGGCACAATATGGGGACCGGTCAAGAAAAAAAAGAAAAAACAAAAAAAAATGGCCGACTATATAAAAGAAAGGACCTATATACATGCACATTAACATAATAATATAATAATCATAGGTTGACAAAACAAAGAAAAGAGCCTAAATGGGAAAATTTAAAATTCCGAGGGTTTCCGAAGATTGCGGAATTGGGATTGAGGTTAGCAAAAACCCCAAAATTTAGTGTTTCGAGGACCCAGGGAGACACGGTAAAGGGCTATAAAGTTGATTGGAGGGCTTTCCTATTCCTAATCTATGGCCTTCCCTCTCCCTCCCCTTCTCCCTCCCCGTGCCCCTCCCCCTTCTCATTGGTCGAGCACCGCCTCTGGCTCGACATTGACGTGGTGTGTCTCCGAACCGTTCAGGTTTTTATCTTTTTTGTAGGGTTTTTTTATTTTGTTAGGGTTTTTCAGGGTTCTAAAGTTTTTTAGGAAAAGAGTGTATTATAAAAGATGTTTCTTGGTCAAATGGCCAAAAATAATCTGCATGAAATAATTTTATTTTTGTCGAATCGTAAACAAAACATCGAAATTTTCGGATAACTTGCGGGTCTAAACAGTACATTCACATTTTTTATGTCTTTTCCATATTTTCTTCATCTGCCTTTCTACATTTTTTACTTTTAAATATGTTCTTATGTACTCAAAGATGTTTATCATTTTTAAAGAGTCTTACTTTGCTCTTAAAAAAAGATTCTCCAATACTAAATATTCGTCAGATTTGTCAATAAAGGACAAGTTTTCATGCTGAAAAAAATACCAACTATGATTAAAAATGAAATCTTACAAGTGAAATCCCACATGGACCTTTTTATTCCAAAAAAGTAAAACCTTTGTTAGATACATTTTTTTTTTTTTTTTTTCTTTCGAATTTCATTCGTGAAATTTGTACAACAACTGTTTCGTTATTTTTTTCGAGTGCTTCCCATTTGCCAGAAACACAAAAATAGATAACAATTTTTTTTTTTTACGTATACTAGCACAGTTTTACTTAATTTTATTTGTTTAATTTTAATTATTTCATATACTATAACTTTGCATGAAAAGAGTATCTAACATTTGTGAGATAAAAAATTATATCGTCTCCAAAAAAAAAAAAAAAGACATTTCACATAAAAAAGAATCACAAAACTTTTGGAATTGTCCAAAAATAAAAAAAGGAGAGGGAGAGGAGACGGGAGGAGATAAAAAAAAGGGAAAGCACATATCCTCAAAGAAAGCATAAAATTATA